>BPLT01000002.1:8732500-9085000 GCA_019656295.1 Rhododendron mucronatum var. ripense | reverse complement strand
TTTTGCAATATGTTTGGAGGAGGGATGGTTATTTTTTGGGCAATTGTCAGTCTTTCATTTCACATGGAGCTTGGGTTGTTGATTCCAACCGTGGTGTAGCTGCTTGGGTGCATGTGGGGGCTCACGGGCAAGAGGTGATGGCTCAGGTGGAGCTTTGTTTTGCTTCATCAGCAGCTCTAGTCAAAGTTCAAGCTAGTTTAGCAGCTCTTAGGCGGGTTTCCGTGCAGGGGTTTCTTGAAGTTTGTATTCAAACAAATAGCTCTATTTTGCGCATGGTTTATGTAATCCTCAAGGAGCCACTGCTAGCTTACAGTTGGCCCTTAAGGACTTTTGTTTTTATTTTCTTCTTTTAATTATGTTAAGGTTGTAAAGGTCTCTAGACTTGTGGTTAAAGCAGCTCATAATAGAGCTTAGGCTACTTTAACTCATGGATGTAAATAGTTTGGTATTTAATGGTATAATCTTGTTCGTCTAAAAAGTTAGCCAAGCAAGCACTTCATTTTGAATGAGATAAGGCTGATTTCACTAATCAACAGCCTCCAATATCTTCAAGGGGAAATCATTGAACAGTGGAAAGAGGGGCAAATATTGCCTAGGTCGTGGACCACATTTTTGGAATTCCTAAGTGATGGGAAAGAGAAAAGTAATTCAAAAAACATGGAAATCAAAACAAATATGGACAAATTTACCCCTCTTTTCCAAGACGACGTCGTTCATTCGTGTCTCTTATCTTCCTTCCGTGTTTTCCCCCTTCCCACTCCCCAACTGAACCATTTCAAATCTCGTCTACGCTCTACAAGAACGAAAGACACCATCTCCTCCTCCGTTGGGTTTGTTCCCCCTTCATCTCCTCCGTGCTATCCATCGTGTGAAGAATTGCTCAGTACTAACGCACTTAATTTGCGGTGAGAAAGCCTCATACTTCCATGGCAGATCTACTCGTTTGGTCCGAAATACCCCCCGCTGACACACACACCTCCACTCCTCACTCCAACGCCCTCTCCCTCTAGGTTCCCCCATCTCTCTCTCTCTCTTTCTCTTCTCTCCTCTGTCTCTCTCGTCAATTTTTATTTTTGTTGATTATTTTGTGTTTCTGTGTGGGATAATGGCTGGTAGCCATCGGATTGGATCAGTAAGGTGGTGTTCAAAGGATAGGAGCATTGGCCCATGCTAGACAACATCCCCTTCTAGAGGCATTGCTTGCATCTATGTTTGTATGGAATTCCTGTACCAACACTTAAAGAGTATGCAGAATCTCCGTTTGCTACTTCCCAAAAGGGTCGTAGAGTCATTGTTACTTTTGAAGTAACAATGAATCATTTCTACCAATTTTGTGATTGTGTCAATCTTAATGCTAATTTTTTTTTGTATTTATTTGCTCGTATGTCGTTTCCGTGGCACCAATCATGTGAAGGATCAGCTTTTGTAACGACTTCAAATGGATGAAGATCATGATTTGGAAACTCCGTCATTTGAAACTTAATATGAGTTTGAGATGTTTTAATTTTTTTCAATTTTTGTATACGTCAACGGGGATTAGCAGGGAGTTAGTAGGTTAGTCCACAATGAGTTTCAGAGGCTATGGATAGCCTTGAATCCCAAGCCCATGACGGGGCTCGAACCACGGCCTCCCACATGTGGAAGACCAAGGGATGCCAACTGGACGAGAGCCCATTGGCCTAGAGTTTGAGAGGCTAGAAAAGCGATACAAACATTGTTTTGTTACTTTCTTTCCTCCTTTAGCAACAAACCTTATATTGCTAGAAAATGATAGGATATCAGCAAATAAGAATAGGACAGATGGGGCCTTTCCTTGTTATGCCTCTATGCATGCACCATTTGGATATGACATTCAAGTCGGTTAGTTCTGCTCAATCGTTAGTCATTGATGCCGATCTTAAGTAACTAAGATAAAAGAAACTATAGTAGATTGCTGTTAGCACCTTGATTTCCAAGGCTTGCTAAGCTTGGCTAGCGGTGGCACCTTGCACCCTAGCCAACCGGTGGAAACAAAGGTATGAGGCAGGCATGTCTTTACAAGGTGACCCGATGGTGTCGGTTGGTGTCAGCACTGGTCCCTTAGGTAAGTGGCAGTCGTGATGCACGTGAAGGCTCGATGATATCGAGGCATGGATGCTAAATGGGAAGCAGGCTTGTGGGAAAAGGCAGACGAGTAAAACGGCTAAGTATTGGGAGCTAGGGTTGGATCACGAAATTGGCCAGGCAACCTTGAGTTGGCTCGGGCAAAACGGAGGCAGACTTGAGTTGGCTCAGGCAAAATGGTTATTGACGGTTAAACAGCATTCTACACATGTTGCTGGGAGCATGGGACAGGTGTCCAAGGCAGAAACGGGCTGCACATGTTGCTGGCAGCATGGGACAGGTGTCCAAGGCAGAAACAGGCAGTTATCGGCCAGGCAGTTTCAGATTTCAGTGTGCTAGCAGATTCTGGGCGAGCCAGCACAGCCCTAGGGCAGTTAGGGTTGTCAACTGCAAGATCATGGGTTGGCCCCATGATCTCATGTACTTAGTGGCCAAGTTTTTATGATTGTAAGCCTATTTAGGCAAGGCATTTTCATAGCCTAAGGCAGAGCGATGTTCTGTCTAGGCTCTTGAGTGTATTCCTTTGTAAGTCGGCGGTTAATGAAGGTTGGGATCGTTCCCGTAACTCTTGTGTGTGTTCTAGACATTCAAAACATAACGGGTGTGTGAGTAAACACTAGTTGGCTGAGACCAAGTTGCTGGCAAACTTGGTGCCATCACAGGTATATTTCTAGGGAAAAAACAGCCCCGTGACAGTTGGTATCAGAGCTAGGTTGCGAGCAGAAGTTGCAGAGCTCTGGGTTGGAGTCATGGCTGCAAATGCTGCACTCGATGCGATGCGAGTCAGAGTTACACAGTTGGAAAAGCTCGTAGGTGATGAAGAATCTGATGAGGGCATTACCTTGGTTGAACGCTTGGACGTCGTGTTGGCTTCGGTCGAGTAACAGAAAAAGGCTCACGAAACCCACGTCGCCCAGACCGAAACCAAGTTTACAAAGATGCTGGCGGATATGAACAAACTATCAGATGTAATGAGGGAGTGGGTTTCTAACTTGGAGTCATAAGTGCTGGTTGTGAAGAGGGCCTTCCTTGGTCGCTCAGATGGATTCGAGACTCGTGTAAAGGTCCCTAAATCGAAGGCTTTTGGTGTTGCCCGAAATGCCAAGGAGTTGTAAAACTTTCCGTGGGATATGGAGCAATACTTCTCTGTTGCTCATGTTCCAGAGGGAGATTGTGTGATAATCACCACGATGTTTCTCACAGGCGATGCGAAACTCTGGTGGAGAACTTGATATGGGGACAGCGGGTATCCAAAGATCGAGCAGTGGGAAATGCTGAAGAAGGAATTGAAGGATCAATTCCTGCCTTGCAATTCTTCGTGGCTTGCAAGGGAGTTGCTGAAACAATTGAAGCACACGGGTATAGTGCGAGATTATGTGAAGGAAATTAGTTCTTTGATGCTGGATATCAAGAACATGTCGGAGGAGGACAAGGTTTTCAATTTTATGTTAGGTTTGCAGAATTGGGCACAGTTGGAACTACGAAGGCTGGGAATCAAGGACCGGCCAACTGCTGTTGCCGCTGCCGATGGGTTGGCAGATTTCAAACTGATGGGAGAATCTAATTCTTCTGAATCCAGTACGTCAAAATTTGGTTCAAAGAAATGGCATAAGAGTCAGAAAGACAAGGGTCAGAAATCGGAATCGATTGCGGAGGACAAACGGCAAGGCAAAGGGAATTTCACCTAGGGTTGTTTCATTTACTATAGGCCTCATCGGGCAAAGGATTGCCCAAGGCGTGAAAAGCTGAATGCTATTTGCGTGGATGAAGGGAAATATGGTGATTCAGACTCCGAAGTGCATGTAAGGGTCAACCCTATACAATTGCTCAACGTGATTCATGCAGACAAGGCAGTAACCTCGCAGAGATTAGGTTTGATGTATGTGAAAGTGTTACTTTGTGAAACGGAAGCGTTGGCCATGGTGGACACGGGGGCCACACACAACTTTGTTTCAAAACAGGTGGTGCAGTCGCTTGGTTTAAACGTCGTTGAAAGCTTCAGTCGGATCAAGACGGTGATTTCCAATGCACAGGTGGGGCACGGAATGACGGGCAATGTCACTTTGAGGATCGGGGACTGGAACGGGCAAGTGGATTTGATGGTGTATCCGCTTGACAACTTCGAACTTATACTGGGTAATGAGTTCTTTGTGGCTGCAAAAGTGGCAGTGATGTTACATCTTGGTGGGATTTTGATTGCTGATGAGAAACGGCCCTACTTTGTGTCGCGTTGTTCCAAGGCAGATAAGGGCAAGCGGGCAAGGGAAGGAACGGGTGGCTGGCTTTCGGCAATTCAAGTGTAGAATTTTCCAGACTTGGTAGTTGCTAGAAGAAAACAAGCTCAATGGGCTTATCTCGCAGTTCAGATGCATGGGATTCTGGATGATAAGGCCAAAGGGCAGAGCGAGGCAAATGGGAGAACCTCCTGTTTGGCGAATTGTGAAGAAAGGCAAGACTCAGAGGCTAAATGGGAAACGGATGGGACTTTGTGGCAGTCTGAGAAGCAAGTGCTGGAGTACTTATGGGCCTTATCGACGAGGACGTCGGCTTCCTCTGGTGGGAGTGGTTTGTTAGCACCTTGATTTCCAAGGCTTACTAAGCTTGGCTAGTGGTGGCACCTTGCACCCTAGCCAACAGGTGGAAACAAAGCCATGAGGCAGGCATGTCTTTACAAGGTGACCCGATGGTGTCGGTTGGTGTCGGCACTGGTCCCTTAGGCAAGTGGCAGTCGTGATGCATGTGAAGGCCCGATGATATCGAGGCATGGATGGTAAACGGGAAGCAAGCTTGTGGGACAAGGCAATCGAGAAAAACGGCTAAGTATTTGGAGCTAGGGTTGGATCACGAAATTGGCCAGGCAGCCTTGAGTTGGCTCAGGCAAAACGGAGGCAGACTTGAGTTGGCTCAGGAAAAACGGTTATTGACGGTTAAACAGCATTCTGCAAATGTTGCTGGGAGCATGGGACAGGCGTCCAAGGCAGAAACGGGCTGCACATGTTGCTGGCAGCATTGGACAGGTGTCCAAGGTAGAAACAGGTAGTTATCGGCCAGGCAGATTCAGATTTCAGTGTGCTGGCAGATTCTGGGAGAGCCAGCACAGCCCTAGGGCAGTTGGGGGTGTCAACTGCAAGATCATGGGTTGGCCACATGATCTCATGTACTTAGTGGCCACGTTTTTATGATTGTAAGCCTATTTAGGCAAGGCATTTTCGTAGCCTATGGCAGAGGGATGTTCTGTCTAGGCTCTTGAATGTATTCCCTTATAAGTCGGTGCTTAATGAAGGTTGGGACGGTTCCCGTAACTCTTGTGTGTGTTCTAGACGTTCAAAACATAACAGGTGTGTGAGTAAACACTAGTTGGCTAAGACCAAGTTGCTGGCGAACTTGGTGCCATCACGGGTATATTTCTAGGTGAAAAATAGCCCCCTAACAATTGCCAACCAAATAATTCCTATCTGAAGTGCGGCCTTAAGAGCAAATCCATTAATCTGATCCTATAGGCCATAAAGATTTTTAATGCTGGTCTCATCCTAGTCTCCTGATAACATTTTCATTTATACGATGTTGGACTTTAGTATGAACTTGAGTTCGGCTTTGAGCTTTCCAAGTCAATTGATTATATTTCTACTACTATTACAGCATCAAGATCTCTTGCAAGCGTTGGTGCCGGGATAACTTGCATGTTCACTGGTAGCAATCCTTATCTTTTGTCCAATAACAGGCTCCGGCTTTTCAAAAATCATCTCAACAGTAACTACTCTTGTGTAGGCCTAAAGAAAGGAGGCGAGTACGGTGACTGGTCTTTTACTGTTGCTATGTGAATAGCTTTTGTTTTTTCTGTGTCTTTTTCTTGTTTCCTGAAGTTGGGATCAATGCATTAAAAGGGAAGAAGAGGACTCTTCGTCCTCTCCATTAATCCATGTGGATCGTTACAATGCATAAGCCTTTGTTTACAAGTTTGTTGAATAGTCCAAATCTTTCACTTTCTGTCTCTTTGCCCTCCATGGCCCCATTACATGATGCTCAATAGCAAAAACATGGTCCAAAAAAAGGAGGCTTGAATTTATTGTAGCTGTGGTATTTTTGCCTGAGTTTGAATGATTTGGTTGGAAAGGAAATGGAAGAATTTTTTAGGAAACATTTCTTATTTGTTAACGACTGATGAAGCGGTTTTTGGTCACCTCCAAAGGTGGGGTTCCTCAACCGTCCATTGGACCCTCCAATTGATAAAGTGGCTTCTGGCGAGCTCGATCTACGACCTAGAACACTAAACAGAAAAGCTATGGGCACCGGCGTGGCTGTCGCCATCACCCCTCCGATATCTAACTTAGTCGATCTACTTTAGAAAAAAGTTTGGACTGAGTATGAGTTCAGTAGTATTGCGTACCTTTGTGGTATGGAGGTGTGATCTATATATAGGCATTTTGGGAGGAATCCCTTGGGACCAGGACTCTTAAGTCTCATCTACTTGTGGCAGGTATAGATAGGTATTGGTGTGTCAGGTGTTGATGTGTCCTCCTCACCTTAGGACTACTTTGGTCCTTATCAGGTTTAGAAGTTCTCCTCACCTTAGGACTCTTGTGCTTGTCATCAAGGTTTGGAGTCTTCATGGTGGACGAATCTCTGTGGTTATTCTCTAAGACTCACAGCCTAATCTCTTCGGACGAGATAAGGTCCGGGCTGTTCTTTGAGTCCCATAAACTGTACGAACTTCTACCGTGGAGTGTTTTATAAGTCTCTGGTTGCAGGTTTGTCAAATTTACCGAGCTCACCTAGTGAGCTGAGCTCGGTATTCTTCTATGAGTTGTGCTCGTGAACTGGCCTCCGTCCTTAGGCTAGTTTAATAGAGGCTAGCTCTTATAGGCTAGATTTCATGCTCTTGGGACTCCGGCTTGGGCCCTTAAGGCTGTGCTCGTGAGCACTTTGGTTTGGGATGACCTTTGCCCCTGGGCTGATCCATTGAGCTTAGCTCTTCAAGCTAAGCTATGTGGTACTAGGTCCCTTACATGGCCCTTTGTGTTGTGCTAGGCTTCCTGGTCTAGGCTGACCTTCGGAGGTTATTTCCTACTTATTAGCTACTCCACTGTTTCCAAATAAGAACATAAGTGAAGATAAGGAAACACTATTTGCTTTGGAATTGATGACAATGCCCACCTATCCTGTGTATCAAGTGTGATGTTCATCAGGTTGCGATTTACAAAGCCATTGCTTGGTTCAGGGGAATTTTTGTGGACCCTTAGTCCTATGATCATGTTGCAATGTTTGACTTTTTTGAACAGCTTTGTTGGCCGGCTTTGCCAAATAGTAAACCGATGAGAATGTTCAGGGGCTAAACAAAGTGCGCCCTTTTACTTTGATTTATACCCATCTATGATAGTTGTTTCAACCTAGGGGGTATCTGCCTTTAGCATTGCTGAGCAGCAATGCTCGTAGCTGAGCAAAGAAAAATATTGATGTTCGAGGGAGATAAGCTTTAGTGAAGCCTGCTCTTGTTCTAGAGCTTTTACGTTGGCTCTGTCCTTTGTTAGTTGCCTTAGGAATATGTTGGGATAGCTAAAACGTGGGGTACTTACTTATTTTGGGTACTCCCTCAATCCTTTGAGTGTGGGGTTGTTGAAAAACATCTTGGTACTTTTGTGTCCTCTTAGGACTGATCCTGTGTTGATATTTTGCCTTAGAGTTTGGCACATCAATAGTTTTTCAGCCGAGTGGGCTTGTAGGCCATATCCATCAGACTTTGAGCCCCTTGGGATTCTTTAATGCTCATTAAATAAGCCATGGTACGAGCGGCTCACGGGCCACTTTTTGAATATTATAGTCTAGAGCTCTTTGAGCTCTGACACTTCAAGGCTCATTTGATAAGCCCTGGAGCGAGCAGCTCATGGGCCACTTTTTGAATATTATAGTCTAGAGCTCTTTGACCTCTGACTCTTCAAGGCTCATTTGATAAACCCTGGAGTGAAAGGCTCACGGATTGCTGAGCGGCAATGCTTGTCTTAGTGTGGTTATTCTACGCCTTAGCATGAGATTTGCTCATGCCTTGGCATGAGACTTAGAACAACACCTCATGCCTTTAGCATGAGGTTTACTCATGCCTTAGCATGAGACTTGGAATAGCACATCATGTCTTTAGCATGAGGTTAGCTCACGCCTTAGCATGAGACTTGGAACAACACCTCATGCCTTTAGTATGAGGTTTGGTTGCGCCTTAGCATGAGGTTTGATCATGCCTTAGCATGAGACTTGGAAGAACACCTCATGCCTTTAACATGAGGTTTGTTCATGCCTTAGAATGAGGTTTGCTCATGCCTTAGCATGAGACTTGGAACAATACCTCATGCCTTAAACATGAGGTTTGCTCATGCCTTAGCATAAGGTTTGGAACAACACCTCATGCCTTAGCATGAGACTTGGAATAGCACCTCATGTCTTTAGCATGAGGTTTGCTCACGCCTTAGCATGTGGTTTGCTCATGCCTTAGCATGAGGTTTGCTCACGTCTTAACTTGAGACTTGAAATAGCACCTCATGTCTTTAGCATGAGGTTTATTTGGAAGCTCATCTCATGCCTTTAGCACGAGGTTTATATCAAAGCTCATCTCATGCCTTTAGCACGAGGTTTATTTCGAAGCTCATCTCCTGCCTTTAGCACTAGGTTTATATCAAAGCTGATCTCATGCCTTTAGCCTGAGGTTTATTTCGAAGCTCATCTCATGCCTTTAGCTTGAGGTTTACTCACGCCTTAGCATGAGACTTAGAGCAGTACCTTATGCCTTTAGCATGGGGTTTGCTCACGCCTTAGCATGAGACTTGGAATAGTACCTCATGTCTTTAGCATGAGGTTTGCTCACACTTTAGCATGAGACTTAGAATAACACCTCATGCCTTTAGCATGAGGTTTGCTCACACCTTAGCTTGAGACTTAGAATAACACCTCATGCCTTTAGCATGAGGTTTGCTAACACCTTAGAATGAGACTTAGAACAGTACCTCATGCCTTTAGCATGAGGTTTGTTCACGCTTTAGCATGAGACTTAAAACAACACCTCATGCCATTAGCATGTGGTTTTCCATAGTCTTCATTTTTTAGGGCATCCTTAGTTGGTCCTTGATCTTCTAGATTTTACCTGGTCAATGGCTGAGTTCGGGTCTTCACGTACTGAGCAGTTGCACGCTTTAGCTAACTTTGCATCCTTTCGAGATTTTATCTTGTTAGTCTAGACCTCTTTTGGACTAGGCCAAGGATATGATCAAGCCACACACTCGGACTTATAGTCTTAGCTCCATAAGTTGTGACTCTTTAGTGATCTCCTACCAGGGATCAGGAATCAGTCAAAGCTCTATGAGCTATGATTCATTTTACTCTTAGCTCTGTAAGCTATGGCTCTTTGGTGCACTTCCATTAGAGACTGAAATCAATCAAAGCTCCATAAGCTATGACTCTTCGGTGCTCACCTAATCGGAGACCGGAATCAGTCAAAGCTCTATGAACTCTGACTCATTTTAGTCTTATCTCCGTAAGCTATGACTCTTCAGTGCTCCTCCACTGGAGGCCGAAATCAGTCAAAGCTCCGTAAGCTATGACTTTTCAGTGCTCCTCCACTAGAGACCGGAATCAGTCAAAGCTCTGTGAGCTATGACTCATTTTAGTCTTAGCTCTGTAAGCTATGGCTCTTCGGTGCTCCTCCACTAGAGACCGGAATCAGTCAAAGCTCCATAAGCTATCATTTTAGTCTTAGCTCCGTAAGCTATGACTCTTCATTGCCCATTCATTTGGGACTGGATGATCTTTTAATTATTATTGATGCATGCATAAAAATGATCATATGGAAAGGTAAAATTAAGGTAAGAGCTTCACACCTTTCGGGACGTTCGGTATTTCAAGAATTTGACAGCTCTTTTCCTTATGAGGTGGCTAGCATGTAAGCCCTATCTTTTTAATGTTGAGGAAAAAGGTCATGCTCTTCTCAACTTGGTTCAGGTTTTCCCAATTTGTCTCCTCGTAGGGTTAACTTTATTGGGAAAGAGATCCTTTTGCTCAGAGATTTCTCAGTTTGACCAAGGCATTGTGGTGCTTGGCTATTTTTATTTCTTCTTGCTTTAGGACTTTTAATTCCATTAGAATTAGGTCCCTAATTAGAATCCGAATTGTCGTGCTTATTCTGCAGAATCTTTTCAGCATGTCCCATAGGATGTTTCATGGAAATGACTTGCTAAGTCTTTACGTACATATGCCAAGCCGGCTCTATTGGGTCCGAGTTAGTTTTTTTGTGTTGAGCAAAGCGGTGGCCCTTGCTGAGCTCGTCCCTCAGAACTCTTAACTGAGCTTCTTTGTCATGCGCTTTTGTGTTGGCCAAGCGGGCCTTAATTCTTATTATCCATTGGGATATCTTTGTTGAGTAGTGTTTTGTTGACGGGCTAGGCTCCATTATCCAATTGGGGTACTTGTCTTGAGGTACTCTCCTAGGTTATCCCTTAGGATAATTTATGTTTGTCGTCTCCCGTAGGAGGTGTTTCAGCCACCTTAGACCCCTTAGACGATTAAGATCTTTTTTGGGGGTAGCTTGGTGGCCTACATAGCCGAACTGATGATGGCGCCATGTCAATCCTTGAAGATGATTAGATGATGTTGCCTTTCATGCTCAGCTCTCTGAACGAGCCTGAGCTCTTATCTGTGTATTTCCTTAGAAATTTTCATGTTTCCGTAGAGGTGAGTTACTTATTCACTGCTATTGTCATGACAATTTTGCACTTGCACTTGCACTTGCTTTATGGAAAACATCACATGCCTTATCGACTATGTTCTTCTGAGCAGACCTTAGTTGCTCAATCTGACTTTTTGCTTAGTCTAATTTTGGGGCCTTGAGCTGTGATCGAGCATGCTTGTTGGTCATGCTTAAGTTTCTAACACTTATGTAGCTTTTGGCTTTTGGTTGAGGTGTGCGGGTCGTGCCCAATTTTTTCAGGATTTAATTCCCTTGGGACTGGGCTTTACCCAATGGTTGTCCAAGCTCCGTAAGCTTTTGTAGCTACTTCAAAAGCTTTAGCTTTGACTGAGAAGACTTGTATGTTCATATACTTCCCTACTCTCCCAAGTGTTAAGGTGTTGGAAAAATAGCTTAACACTTGTAGATTGTGTAATTGTTTCCTGTGGGCCGTTGGCCCTTTGACTGGTTGCCCCTTGGGACATAATCGCTGTACTATTCGATCAATCTTGCCAATGTTTGAACTTTTAATGAAAGTCCTAGTTTCGAAAGTAGATTATGCTTGGATTAGGATTTTTAACTATCCTACGAGACTGAGCAGATGATATTGTGCTCAGGTTATGGGTCCCTTAGGATATAAGCTTTTTATCTAAGCTATTTGTTTACAAAACAGATGAAAACCAAACTTTGCTTTGCTTCAAAACACTATTTGTTTTGGAGTAACCGTGGTTATACTCAAACTTTGGTCCCGTGGGACCCTAGGCTCTTTTTGAGTTGAATAGATTAAGATCATGTTCACTCTTGGGGGATTTTATGTATCTTGCAAGGTTGGATGGATTTGAAAGGACAATAGTCCACATGCATTTGTGGGTTAACAGGTTCCCCATGAGATGTATTTGGAAAACTCAATGTAGAGCCCGAGAATTTTAGAATTCTCCCTTTAAACAGATTCATTTGAATATGAACTCTTTATAGTAATCCAAAAAATTATGCGAGTGATCCCAATGTGGGGATATGCTTGATAAGCAGTAATTAATCAAAATAAAGGAGGAACAAGACTTATCTTGTAGTAGGATAATTTTTGTGATCAACTCCACCGTTATCCGCGAAGGAAAGCTGGTGCTTGGGCTTGAGAACGCCGTGGCGATATATGTGCTTGAAATTTAATGTACTCCGGATTCGTACTCGGGAGTCATGGTGATGGAGTAAAATTGTCAAGAGCCGCGGCTCTCTTTTTCTCCTGTTGAACAAGTGGAGTACAGAATTAAAATAAAATGGGTGTTGGCCCTTGGCCGCTCGGCACACCGAAATCTTGTGCATTTCATAGCAAATCTGCCACGTTCACATATAAGCATGAATATGCTTCATTTATATATGTTGTGTCCGCGTTGCGGCCTTCTTCATTGAACCTTGATTCTGAAGCATATACTTTCTTTTCCTGCACACTTTTTTCTTAGGAAAAGATAGGTAATACTTGTGTGAAATATATAACGCAAAATAATTTAATTTATATTTGGAAGATAAATCCATTGCGTTTGCCAGAGAAAACTCGAGTTCCGGTTGCCATTAGTCGTGTTAATCATGCAATATAGAATGGATTTTCTCTGTTTTAGCTGGAATCTGCTAGCCCCGTACATAAAATATGGTGGCTAATATAAAAAGAGAATTAGGTCTTATCTCATATAATATCTCGATGTGGCTGCCAATGCCTCGCTTGATCGGTCCACCATTCGGGACTGATAACTTCGGTTTTTTTTTGATCATATGCTTATTGATCAGCGCGAGATCTCTTTCAAGACCATCTACAAAAACATCTTAGCATTCTTACAATGGCCTTTTGAACTACATAAAAAATCATTAGAAACAGAACCTGTAGAGACCCCTAAATTTTCGTTATATAAATTTTGTTTTAATATTTTATAAATGGATAAGTGATGGATTAATGAGAAAATTAAGTTGGGGGTCAAAGTGCGAGAATTTGAAAACCATGGGTGTTAGTGTAATTTGTGCATGGTGTGTCTTGTATACCAGGGGGAATTTTTTTCCTTTTTCCCATTTTTCATTTCATCTCTCTCTCGACACTCTCTCCAGCTCCCTCGGTCTCACTCATTCTCTCACTCTCTCACCCAAAAACTCACCTCTAAACTCAAGGCCCATACTAATCAACTCTCAAACCATCATCTACTTGCGTATTTGGGCTCATATCACGTTGGATAGAGCTCAGTTGGGTGTATTTTCGCTTAGTTTGGGATTCCGGAAGTTAGGGCTTGCTCAACCTCTTCGATTTTGGTTTGGTTACTCGAGGTAGGGAATTCTACCTCTCTTTATATGTTATTTGAGTGTTTTTATGCCTTATTCGAACTTGTGTTGGTTGTTATTGGGATTGGATCAAAATCTGCCATGCTGTGAAAAATCACCAAAATTTTCGGATTCCTCCCGGTAGGACATTTTTCTCTACCGATAGAATTTTGTCGCCTTGACAATTTGTACCCACTGTTTTGAGTTTGTACCGGTAGGATTTGTTCCCTATTGGTAGGATTATAAATTTTCTCGGACCCTACCGGTACCATTTTTTTTCCTAGCAGTAGAGTTCTGGTGATTAAAATTTTGTTCTTGTTGTTTCCAGGTTGTATCGGCAGACTCCTATTTTCTACCTGTAGGTTACTAGTCAAAATTGGTAGGATTATAAATTTTCTCGGACCCTACCGGTACCATTTTTTTTTCTAGCGGTAGAGTTCTGGTGAGTCAAAATTTTGTTCTTGCTGTTTCCAAGTTGTACCGGTAAACTCCTATTTTCTACCTGTAGATTACTAGTCAAAAGTTAAATTCTCCTAGGTCAATGTAGTCTTACTTTTCTAATGCCTTGGGATATTTTCATGGGTTTATTATTATTATATGTGATAAGACTTTAGGCAGTCTTATTTGTTCTCATGGCCGGGTGACGTGAGACACATGGGAATTGTTCAAATTAGTGGAACTACGGAATGAAAAATATGAGTTTTTTGCGCGACACTTGTACGAACGGAACACTTGAGCATGTGAATGACCCGCAAACACTCAGGGTCCATCGACGGGTGGGTGCCTAGCAGGGAATATCAAGGTCCCATAAATAGCCCGGCAGGAGCTAATGCTCGTATTGAATATTCAAGGCCTTACCTGCAAGGTGGGTGCTTGGTAGGGGATATCGGGGTCCCATAAATATTCCGACTGGAGTTTCAGCTCAGCCACACAAATGATATGATATGTTAAGACACAAGTTAAATGAATATGACTTATAAGTCTAAATGAAAGAAGGATTGGAGATATTGAGACACTTGATCATGATAGTTGTGCTTCCTCCGTTGTCATTTGATTTAGTTTAGCTCAAACCTTACATCATTTTCAGGTACTAATCTGGATCCATAGCTTGCTTTCTTGGAGTGCTTGAAGTGTGAACGCTACTTTTGAAAGCTAACCAAAGGAGTTACTCTTTCATCTTCGTAAACCTTTTTTGAAAGATGCATTTGTAACTAAAATTGTAATTCTTTTGACTTAGAATATTGTAACCCTTAATCCTCTTTCGAAATGTGATATTTATGTTAATTTGGGACCGTCGAGCCGATGTTGTAATATTTTGGAACCTTGTGAACTTGGAAGTATAGTTATGGGAATGAGAATACAGTAATCTTTTGGGTATTGTACGGATATTGTGAGGATTTTTAATATGAAAATCCTTTATATTTATGTTAAAAATTGAGGACGTGACAACTTGGTATCAGAGCATTGGTTTAGAACACCTAAAGACCGTGGGGAGACGTTTCGTCTCACAGGTTTAAAACATTGTATCTTTTAACATGACTGTGCATGCTTATGTGACTAACATTCATGTGACTGCTTGGCACTGTATTTTCGATATTGTAGAGTTATTAACCCATGTTGGGAAGTCGGTGGCTTTGACCTTATAGTAAAAATGTTGTTATTAACCCGCGTTGCGAAGGCGCCAGTTGATGAAGCAGTTTTTGGTCACCTCCGCAAGTGGGGTTCCTCAACCGTCCATCGGACCCTCCAATTGATAAAGTGGCTTCCGGCGCGCTCGATCTACGACCTGCAACACAAAACAGAAAAGCAATGGGCATCGGCGTGCATGTCATCAAGGTTAGGAGTTCTCCTCACCTTAGGACTCTTATGCATGTCATCAAGGTTAGGAGTCTTCAGGGTGGACGAATCTCTGTGGTTATCTTCTAAGACTCGCGGCCTAATCTCTTCAGACGAGATAAGGTCCCGGCTGTTCTATGAGTCCCATAAACTGTATGAACTTCTGCCGTGGAGTGTTTTATAAGTCTCTGGCTGCAGGTTTGTCATATTTACCGAACTCACCTAGTGAGCTGTGCTCGTGAGCTGGCCTCCGTCCTTAGGCTAGTTTAATAGAGGCTAGCTCTTATAGGCTTGATTTAATGCTCTTGGGACTCTAGCTTGAGCCCTTAAGGTTGTGCTCGTGAGCACTTTGGTTTGGGATGACCTTTGCCCCTAGGCTGATCCATTGAGCTCAGCTCTCCAAGCTAAGCTCGGTGTCACTAGGTCCGCTACATGGCCCTTCGGGTTGTGCTAGGCTTCCTGGTTTGGGCTGACCTTGGGAGGTTATTTCCTACTTAGCAAAGACCTTGAGTTTCAAATTCTAAAATTTTGTTAGCTTTCTGATTGTCAGAAAATACATCCTAAGGGTCAAAGCTTCAGCTTTTTTCCAAGTATTTGAGGGAATGCTAGTTATTTAATGTTCCCTAGATTTCTTAGCTTTTTGATTGTCAAAAAATAATTGTTCACATCACTAAACATTGTGATTTTGCTTGTATCAATTTGCTTTGTATATTCGAACACATCTTTTGATTGTTCCATCTACTCCTTTCACATGGTCATGTGGAGTAAGATAGGGTATGGTAATAATCATCAGGAGATCCAATGTGTGTGGCCCGTGATCCTCGATCCGAGTCCTTCCTCTGTTGGTCAGGGATTGCCTAGCCTTCTCTTCCAATTTGCACTGTGAATGCACCACTAAGACCTAGCCGGGGTTCTGTACAGTGAATGCACCACTAAGACCTAGTCGGGGTTGCCCGGCAAGGCCCTTCGGCGAGAGGATAAGTATGTGCAAAGAGAGAAGAAAAAGATTAGGGTTTTTGTATTGGGATAATTGTGTACCTCTTAAAGTTATCATACTTTAGTATTTATAGAATCTCCTTGACTTGCTCTCCAAGTACGAGCATGTGCCTTGCATGAGCCAAGCGGCGTCATCATGACATCATTGAATAGATCTGGTAAACCGCTTTTGGTGTGAGCTAGCACCCCTATGTTCGCTCATCATTATCCTTTGGCATAACCGTTTCAGCACGTGACGAGACACGTCTCGACCAGGTTAGCCGAGCTCACACTTGGCCGAGCCTAGTGGGGGATTCGCGGAGAGAACCAAATGACTGAGCCGCCATCTCGAAGGTGGCCGAGCCTACGAGGTCGCCTTCTAGGGTTAGCCGTCGAGTGAGGACGGTGCCACCTGCTACCTAACCTCGATCATAGCCGAGCTTGGTGTCTTGCACGGCGAATGTCCTTAATCTTCATCCTCGTCCTTGGCTTACCTCTTGGCAGACTTGGACCATCAGGTTCGGTCCACTACAATAGCCCCTCAATCTTTGCCGAAGCCGAGTGCGTGGTGGAGATTGACGATAAGCATGACCGAATCCCACTCACCGCAGAACGTGTTTCATGGTTGATAGGTAGAATCTTGGTCGAGCTTCAATTATTTTCCCAGAATCATCATAGACAAGTTCTAATGGAGGGCCGCCAGGTGTTGCTTCACAATTGGATACAGCTATAAGGAGGACAACTGGCATGCGTGAAGTTCTACAAAGCAGTCCTGCTGGTGCCACGTCTCAAACGCTAATTGGCCATAGGTTCGACGGTGCAGTGCTGGGCGGTAAATTCGAAACCCTAACCCACCCCTATATAAGGGATGGTGGGAGGAGAGAGAAATGTTACAATGTTCTCTCTCTAGATCTCCATTGTAGAGCTTCTCTCTCCTCTCTCTCGCAGCAGATTCGTTCCAAAGCCAGGTGACCGCATCGTTCCGTGTCAAAAATATATTGATAAAAACTTGGAGTTAACTACTACTCCGTAGAATAGTGGTTAAGACCGAGTGTCGATCCTCAGGGACAATATGGCTAAGTTACGCTAAATTCGATTAACTTCTAGATTAATTCAATCAGAAAAAGTTGGATTGATTTGATTTTGAGAACTGATTAAATAAAGTAAACATCTAAAGTAAGAGTTTGAAAGTTGATGGGAAAAAGATCTAAGGTTTCGAATCCACCCCGACCGCGTAACAATGATATGCAAAGGCTAGGTTTAACATTCGAATCATTTATGACTATCGTTAGGGCTTGCAATCCCTTCTGATGATCGTCAAGAAGATAATTGAGTTGTTAAAAGGCATAGACTATCCCATAGCACGGACCGTCTCACTAGCCCGGTTTGGCCGCCTAACGGCACGATCCGTTTTACGATCATAATCTATCTCAGAACTCCAATCACAATCAAAGAATACCATTGTTTAACTCCGCATTTAAAAATCGCGAATACAAACACAAAACAGATTGAAAGTATTAAATATCATTCCATACAACTGAAATGAGTTCTAGTTAAACAATCGATCTGAATATTAAAACCTAAACATATACATATACAAAGTTACTTGGAACGGTGCTTCATCTTCCCCTTAGACAAGAGGTTTAGCCGGCCATGAAAACGTGCGCAACTCTTTCTTCTATTCTCCTCCCAGCCGGATGCTCTCTGAAAAACGTTCCCTCGTTATGTGCGTGTATTGCTCCTTTTATATGCGCGCTGTCCCACAAAGTAAACCCTCCTCTTTCTCTTCATATAAGTCCTGGCGACAATTGGCTTAGGAAAGCCCATTACTTTCCCTGGTCCAAATCATAGTCAAACTAGCGAAAAAACAATTCCTTTGGGCCCACCAAGACATTGTGGGCAATGCGATTGCCCAATCTTTCCTCTCTCTTTCCTTGGCAAAAAGGGATTTCGTTCCCTCCCCACCTCTTTGAGAGAGAAGAGATGCCACCGGTTCGCGGGAGCGCTTTTTAGCTGGACGACGAGCGCTCGCGAAAATACAGAGTCGCCACTTGGGTTTGAAGGTCCGACACCCAAGGAACCGTATTTCGAAGCACTTGCCGCGCTTATTTGATTTGAAAAAGTTAGGAACCAATCCGTCATAACCATATCTGGGTTCGGGAGCCAGGTTACGAGAGGGGAAGGGTTTTATGGCACCCCTCTCGCCCAATCCGGAGATCGGTCTCTACTCAAGCGTTTGCGAAAAATGTTTGCTTTGCGATTCCATTTAATTAATCAGTTTTTAACCAATTAGGGCGGGAGAACAGTTAATCGGGGATTAAAACTGTAACAATTTGCAGGATGTGATGGATAACAGCATGGATGAATGAAATGATAAGGAAATAAATGAGATAACATTTAACATTAATTCCAGGATGCCAAGATAGTGCCTTGGTCTAAGTTTACCGTGAGCAGTGGCCAACTTGCGTGCAACAAGCCAAACCACCGCGCGATACTCTCAAACCATCGCGCGAGTGTTGACATCCCATCAATAGGTTAGATTTTATCTCCTCCTGAGCTCTGGAAGGACCAGTGCACACCCAGGGTCAAACCAACCAGTTCATATATACTGAAAATAAATAATTATTACAATCCGAATGAATAGGAATAAGATACGACCCTTAAACAGCGAGGGTGTTAAAGCAAAGGCCAAAGACCTAGTTGCTCATGCAAGGGCAGTTTCTGGAAATAGCTAAACCGTCGCGCAATGGAGTGAGAGCATCGCGCGATTGTTCCGACTGGACTTCCAGGAATTGCTTTACATGCCTGAGCTCTGAGACATATTCAGAGGCAGCCCAGGGGCATTCCAAAGTAATTATAGGCATAAAATGAACTAATATATTGATTTTAGCATGCAAAACAGTGGAAATATACCAAATATTATTAGGCAGAAAAGCATGTAACCATATATCTACACCGGGGCAAGAATCCCATCCCCATGAGGACCATACCACACGAGCTAGAAGCATCGCGCGATGAAGTGGGTACCTCGCACGTGGGTTTGCCAATCCACAATAACTTGTAAATTTGCTGGCTTTGGGACCAAGACTGATATTGATTATCAGCCTTGGCCCTGTCATCCCCCCTCAGAGACCAAAACAGTAAACAGTAAAGGTTATACCTTTGCTTAAGTGTCTTGAGAATGACTTGAATGGGATGATATGGCTTGGAAGGTGACTGAATGCAACTAATTTGAGTGAGAGGGGAATGTGGGCTTATGCTTCTTTCTCTTCTCTTGGATTTTTTTTGGTAACCCTTTGGAAGATGAACCATGGGGGGTTTATATAGGAAGGGAGGGCTTGTTGGTGGATGATGCAAGGCAATGCAGCCAGCCAACAATGTTGGCTGCACTTACTTGGTGGAGAAGTAGGGTATGGAGTTTGATGGGAGAGTGGGGTGGAGGTGGTGCAAGGGCAGCCCTGCAAAACGCTGTTCAACCGACATAACGGGGTTGCACAGGCCTGTAGACCCCTAATCATCACAAAATCCAGCTGGAAACTACTGGACACGACAGGTGTTGACCATCGCGCGATGGAGTGAGACCATCGCGCGAGGGTTCTAGCTTCCTCGCGACGGTCAAATGGTCAAAGTTTGACTTTGACCACCACCTGGCAAGTAGAGTATCGTGCGATGGACTCAATAAGTCGCGCGATGGTCAAACCTTCAGTCAAGGTTTGGGGATTAAGGGGTTAAGGCTGGGTTCCATACATACCAAGCTCAAGCCATTTCATTCTCTCAAGACTGTTTTCGACCTGATTCATCATCGAGGGAACAAGAAACTGAAAAAGAAATAAAATGATTGGGAAATCAGATTGGGGTGTCTACAGTAGGCCCTCTTTGATGGCACGCGGAGCACCATTAGTCGGTACGGGTAACGTCAAAGATTTCTAGACACCCATCTAATTCACCCAAAAGCCGATTAATTGAAAAGTGCAAGATAGTATGTACAAATACCGTGCACCAAAGAATTGGACGGATGGATCGTTGCTGATTGAAATTTGGACGGTTGGATCGTCGCTGATTGGAATTTGGACGGTTAGATCGTCGCTGATTGGAACTTGGACGGATGGATCGTCACTGATTTGGAAATTGGACAGATGGATCGTCGCTGATTGGAAATTGGACGGATGGATCGTCGCTGATTGGAACTTGGACGGATGGATCGTCGCTGATTGGAATTTGGACGGTTAGATCGTCGCTGATTGGAATTTGGACGGATGGATCGTCGCTGATTGGAATTTGGACGGATGGATCGTTGCTGATCGGAAATTGGACGGATGGATCTTGGACGGATGGATCGTTGCTGATTGGAATTTGGACGGATGGATCGTCGCTGATTGGAGCTTGGACGGATGGATCGTCGCTGATTGGAACTTGGACGGATGGATCGTCGCTGGGGATATATAAAAGATATCTAGTAGAGATCCCAAAGTCAATTGCAAGGCCCAAGTAAGGCTTCTGGGCCATTATTAAGGCGGTATGTAAGATTGGGCCGAGCCAGAGGCTGAACCTGGTCAACGGCCCAATTGGACCATCGCGCGAGGAAGCTAGACCATCGCGCGAGGGTTTTCCGCTAGGGCATGGATCTGAACAAGCCCAGATCCGGCCCGTGCCCGTTTGATAGCTTTAAACTTCCCGGGGACGCTACAGAAGCAGTTCCCAGCGGTTTCAAAATCTTGGAAACCCCTTTTACTCTCAAACTCTTGATTCCTTGTCGAAATCAAAAAACCCACACACACACACTCATCCATGGCAGACCACATCAATGGGGGCGGCGGAGGAGAGGTTGTCGATCGTCCGGAGGACGAGGGAGGACCCATGGGGGTCGAAATAGGGGGTCAACAGCCGGTGGAGATCATTTCGGGTACGGGTGCAGCGGTGGCGGGCGGAGGCGATGGCGAGCAAGGCCTCATGCAGGCGGTTGGAGATGACGGCAATCATCGCGCGACGGAGCCAAATCGTCGCGCGATAGAGCTGGTCGGGGCAGTGCCTTCTGTCGTCAGGCAAATGGACCCAAGCACGGCTGTGAGCGGTTCCATTGTAGTTGGTGGTACTTCCGAGGTCGCAATCAGTAGGGGTATTGATGGTGGCGAAGCCGGGCCGAGCGGGGTTCCGTCGAGGGATCCGGCGAAAGGTAAAGATGTGGTAACCGGGGAGGAGGGTGCTACAGAGGTCCCGTTTGTATATAGGGAGGAGGACGTGCTCTTCCGGCCAGCGGCGACATCGTCTGGCCACAGGCCAATTACAAAGCAAGATGTCGCAGAACTCTTGAGTGATGCATAGCTTGCTCAGCTTTTGGAGGATAATCCCGCGATAGGGGGTGCAGTCTTGGAGGCTCGAGAGGAGCGAAAGCGAGTGATAGCAGCTTCAGAGGCCGCGGCGAGGGCCGAAAGGGAGCGAGCTGCTGAGGAGGAGATACTAAGGGATGCAGAGACCGAGGAGAGGGTCGGTGCCAGGGTGCATGGTCCTAGAGTGATAGCAGTGTCGGAGGAGGAGAGTTTGACTCGTGCTCCATTTTCAGCAGAGGGGTACAGGCTGCCCGTTCCTCACTTGTTTGTGCCGTCGGGTTTTACAGCATACCGGCCACGGCAGGCGGAGTACGACCTCGAGCTTGTTCTGAGAGACCCTGACACTCATATCTCGCGCAGCTGGTCTGAGGTAACTTTCTGAAAATCCCCCTTTACCGTGTTTGGATACTGAAGCATGTGAAGTAATTTTTATGAAGTAGGCTAGAATAGTAAGTTTGTAGCTCCACGTTAAATGACATGCAAGAGACATAATAACTTGAACCAACCATCTGTAGCCAGGCTGCATTGATTACTTAGAACTTGAAAATGAAACTCTGCATGCTGATATATATTCCTTGTTGTTTGTTTCCGTGTCTGATACAGGAGAGGGCGCGGTTGAGAGACATTCGCGGCTTTGGGGACGCATGCAGTTCTTTGGCGCTATACCAGAGCTTGCCTGAGAGGGTGAGGCAGTTAGCGGACGAGGCAGGCTTTGGGGAGTTCATTCAGATTCTCATGCCGGTGAGGAATGATCACGCTGTCCTGGTTGCGCTAGCAGAGAGGTGGAGGGATACCACGAACACCTTCCACCTACTGGTCGGGGAGACGACGTTGACGCCCACCGATTTTGCGGCGATCACAGGCCTGAGGGTTGGAGGCGAGCCTATCCCATTTGACTCGGGCATTCAGGAGGATGAGGCAGCCTTGGAGTGGTTCTTGGGTGAGGTGCCCAAGATTGAGGAGGGGATGGCGAGATATGGGCAGTTTGTCCGATACCTTAAGAATGAGGTGACGGCCGATCAGGAAGCGGAGCAGATCGCCCGGGCGTACCTGTTGTACCTTTTTGGCGCTACCCTGTACTCGAACAAGCGTAGCAAAGTACATTTGTCTTACTTGCCTGCGCTGAGGGACCTGAGGATGGCCTCACGCTTTGACTGGGGAGGAGCGGCGCTTGGCGCAGCTTATGGCTTTCTGGGGGATTCGTCAAGAACGAAAGTGAGCACTGCTGGGTACTGGCGAATCTGGGAGGTATGATCTTAATAGAGTAAAGTACATTTCCAATATGCATTCATCCCTTTAATTGCATAACCTACTCAATAATGTTCCTGTGTTATACTAATAATTTGACTTCTTGTTAACCATGCAGCTCTGGGCCTATGAAGTTTTGAATATGTGCCGTCCAGTGACGAAGAGCTTGGACTTGGGGATCCTCCCATGTGCACACATCTGGAGTAAGAAGAACATGGGAGAGAAGAGAGGCCGAGGCGACCTGAACGGCTTTAGGATATACCTTGACGAGCTTCGACCTTCACAGGTATGATACTTCGTAGAAATAGCGATACATGTCCCTTTTTATCGCTTCAATGCTGGCGCTGACCGATACTTGCATTGTTTCCCTTTACAGGTTGAGTGGGATCCTTGGAGGGTGGCAGAGCCTGAGCCTGAGTACCTGGCTCGTAGCAGGGTTGTCACAATGAGTAGAGTGCTGCTGGAGTCGGCCTTTGGTTGGCAGTGGTACTTGGGTGACCGAGTGACACGCCAATCACTTGGCTATGCAGAGTTTTAGGTGCCTGGACCGCTTGCACCACAGGTCTCACACACAGGAGAGTATACCTTGGCTGAGTTGGAGGTCTTCACATGGCCTGATACTGACTTGACACGCCACTTGCGTCCTGACATGGGCTATGCGGCTTATCAGAGGGAGCGCCTGGCGGGGCCGTTGGGAGTACGTGAGTTTAGGGAGGTTCGGAGCCAGGCCCGCGGAGCTGCTGAGGAGAGGAGAGCCGTCTCAGGGAGACCGGGTAGTGGTGAGAGTCACCCGAGGCGAGGTTCGAGGGGGCCAGTGAGAGGTGGGCCACCAGAGTTGACGTGGCAGATAGCAGTGGTAGACTCTCAAGGCAATCCAGCTGAGTTGCACCTTACCCCTGCCAGAGTTGAGCCAGCGCCCGTTACTGTGCCGGTATGACATTGTTGCTTTCATTACTGTACTCTGATAAAGTTTGAACTGCCATTCAGTTGTTCATGTTCAAATCCTCTTTGCAGGTACCCAATGAGTGGGTGAACGAGGCCGTCCGGCGCATGCTTGCATTGGAGAATGTGATAAGGAGGGTGGCAAGTGGCCTGCCGTTGGACTTGCACTATCCCCAGCCGACGACTCTAAGATCTCAGGTATATCCCCCGGAAAACGATACATTCCTGCTCTCAATGTATGTCTGTACTTGATATATGTCTGCATCCGATACATTCCTGCATCTGACATGTCTTTGCATTTGATACATTCCTGCATTCGACAATAGATATACATTCACACTCCTCTGACACACAGCATGCTTTGATTGCTTTTCTTGAGCATTGATCGTACCTGTTTCAAAACATGCAATATGCAAACATATGCTAATATATACAAAATTTACAATGCAGGCACAGGGACAAGCGGTTCCTAGGAGGAAGAGCGTTAGGGATCCTCCACAGAAGAAACTGGCTGCCAGAATTCCTGCTCCTACGTCTATTGCCAGACCACAGACGCGAGGCATACAGCCACCTCTCGCAAGTGAGGAGGCAGCTCGAGAGGCCGGGGCATGCGCTGAGGAGAGGTACCAGCTGAAGATGCGCCAGAGGCCCCTACAAGACGAGCCGGTCCGCAAGAAGCGGCTGATCCTGCCTGAGGTCTCCGAGGACGAAGAGGAGGAGGAGGAAGAAGAAGGAGAGGGAGAGGACGCGTCAGATAGCAGTGGGTCTGACGACTCAGTCGACGATCCTGGCTTCAGAATGGATCCCAGAGAGGGAGACGACGATGATGACGATGGAGAGGGTGACTGGTTTGGGGAGGACTGAGGGCCGCGGAGGAGCCTTATCCCACTTTTTGCATTTTCCATTTTTGCTTTCGGGCCTGCGCGCCCACGTAGATAGACAGAAGGCCAGAGCGCCTTAGCCGATACTTTGACAGATGTTTTGAGGCCTGCGTGCCTTTTTGACTTGATGGGCGAGTGTGGTCGTGCTGACGTAGTGACTTTGAGTGGCCGAAGTGCCGTACGTATAGTATTTCCCTTTATTTTGACATGGATAGATCACGGTTTAACCATAAAATTTGCATTTTCAGTTCATTCACTCTCGTAATGGATTAAAGTAGACAAGCGTTGACCACTAACACCGTACTTGCATTGATAATGTACCGAGACTGCTCGCAAACACACATACGGGCGCAGATGGACTTAGCTTATAAGAGAAATGAGAATACATCCTAGGACACGGCTAGGATACGAGGAATTTAATGAAATTTCAGACACTTATAAGCCGAAACTCAAGATACCCTAACTTGAATGAAAATGACGCTCCTGCAAGATCATATATGCGTAAAATGACCTATACGAATCAACGGAATCCAGAAATACGTCTTAAAACATGAATTGCACAAAAAAGTGTTACAACTGACACAAAATGGACACGAGACAGAAAAACAAGACCCTAATATGTCCCGGACTGAAACCGACACCTCCATACGGTCATACTAAGCTATCATGACCCGTACGGCATGAGAGAATGGAGTGTACCCCTCCGAAACGAGTTTTGAACTCCCAAAATGGATATTTGAACTTGAAACGGGCCGCCGAGGGTCCGAAATCTTAGTTAATCGCCATATTTCAAATCCGATGCTTTGATACAGTCATATATGCTCATAATGACTTGTTGGAACCATAAAAGCCGCCAAAGAAGCCTTGGCACTCAAGATGACCAAAGTTGGGCAGTAGCTGGTATAATATGTCAAGTTGCAGGTTGAACCATCGCGCGATGGAGTGAGTCCATCGCGCAATGGAATGGTTCCCGAACACTAGCGCGACGGAGTGATATCATCGCACGATGGTTGAAGCATGCCAGGCTACCTTTATTTGACTATCTTAGAATCCCATGGCGGTCAGGCCTTGTCATCCCCTTTTACCAGAGTACTTCAGGGGACGGTTCAGAGATGCTTCTGCCTCGGAGGAATGGCTGACACATGGCGTGGATATTTGCCTTGGAAAGAGGGATGCCTCACGCATCCTGATTATAAAGAGGCCGTTGCTCTGCCAAGAAGAGGCATTCCTCCCACAGTTTTGAAATTCTTTATGAAAACGAACATGGCAAATAACCTTCCAGTCCTAATTAGCCCATGGCTCACTGCTTTCGTTGCTGGGGATTGGCTGTCATTCCGGTCTCATGGGTTGGCTGCATTCCATTTTCTTCGCAATGTGAGGGTTCATCCTGAACTTCTGAGGGCGGCCCTGCAATTCTGGGATCCAGATGTTCACGTGTTTAGATTCGGGGTTAATGAGTTGTGCCCCACTGTGGAGGAATTCCAAGCGTACGTCCAAGGTGTTGCTTCAAGTGTGATCGTCGTGCCACCTTACCGGAAAAATATACCAAAGCTCTTGCAGTCAAGCCTTGACATTACTAGGGGAGCTGCTGAAAGTATACTGTTTGGAGGGCAAATCAACATCATGCGTCTAATGGAATGGTATGGGCCAGAAGGGGACGTAGAGGATATGGCTTTGCAGGCCCGACGTCGTTTTGCTCTAACAATAAGTGTGCTGGCCGCTTATTTACTAGTGTCTCCAAATGGACAGGTGAACCCCATGCTGGTGAGCGTTGCTACTCAAATGGGCTCCCGAAGGAACGTGGTGCCTCTTGTTCTGGCTGAAACACTCATGGGCTTGGATTTGGTTTCCACGGGCCAAACAAACGTCTTTGGTGGTAGCCCGCTTCTGTTGCAGGTAAACTTTCACTCAGCTCACCTTTTTCTGATTTTCGCACATTCTATTTCTACCTCATCTCTCGGTTAAGGCCATATTGGAGTTTCTCACTTGTTTTTCCACTCAAGCTTTATGTGGCTTCTTACTTGTTTTCTCGCTCATGCAGCTCTGGCTGTCCGACAAGTTAGGATTGCTCACGGCGCCGGAAGCAAATTGGCCTCATCTGCCCGGCCGAATGCATCAGCAAGGCATGATCTACCCGGAAATGACTGTGCATCAATGGTATACATTTATGAGAGAAATGCTACGGAATGAAATCACCTGGAGGCATGAGGCCCTGAACATCCCAGACATGGCCTTGAATTCTGCAGGTTTCGAGAGGATGGTGATAGCTGGGCTGACTGCTTTCACATTCTATATCCCTGGTCGCATTCTCCGTCAGTTGGGAATAAGCCAAGGGCTTCACCAAGTCAAGGTTGAGGACTTCCAAGTCCCTGCTTTCACTGCCCAGAATTTGAGGGGATACGAGCACAATTGGGGTCTGAGGCAACTCGGAGGGGCCGACCCGAATTTCAGCACGGAGCTCATGCACCGATATCAAGCATGGTTGAAAAGAGAGGTTGCAAGCAGACAAAATAACAACTGACTCTTTGACGGACTCGAATGATCTAGAATAAATTGCGAGCTTGTTAAGGTCTCGGGCGCTTTATTCCATTTTTTATGCTTAACTGTTTGCTTAAGACTGCTCAGCCTGTGTAATAGAAGTTATAATTTAAATAAAAGTGAAAGTTGGAGAGCTCTCCCCTTTAGTTTCAAGTGTTGAACCACTGCGTCTCTTGAATATCAAGACAAACTCTGGTAACAGGAAAACCGTAGATCAAGTTGATTGATTGTGACCGAATCTCACAGAGAGATTGCCTACGTATCCCTTTTCAAGGAATCAGGTCAGCACGTAGTTCAGGCCAAGGTTCGCTTGGGTATTTTGGCTCTCCTTTTGCGTTCTAACTTTTGCCTAGTACTGCTGATAAGCACCCGAAAATGGAATATAGGGTGCGTTAGTATCTAGGTTTAGTATTAATTTAGTTGCTATTTAGTTATTTTTAATGATTTGTGCTCGTAGAATGTGTTGGTGCTGTTTTGTAGGTGAATCGCCTAATAAGAAGCTTTAAAGGCCCAAAACGTGTCATGGCTTGAGAATGGCCCGATGGCCAAGGCATGGCCAAGGCGGCAGCCAAGGCAGAGCCAAACTAAGAGGAGGAGCTCGGGCAGAATCAGTCATCGCCAAGGCAGAATCACTCATGGCCAAGGCAAGACAAGGGGATGGCCAAGCCAGGGCCAAGCTGTGGCCAAAGCAAGGCAAGGCGCGGCCAAGGCGGAAAGAAAACAAGCTTCAGAACTGATAAGAGCTCATGATCGATTGGAGCTGATATGTTCAATCAGTACCAAGCTGCTTAGCACCGGCCCCTCCTAACTGGCTCGCGATCGATCGAATGTAATATGTTCAATCGGTACCGAGCCTTTAACTCAGTAATGTAAGGCTTGGCAATCGGTACCGAGGGCATTAGCGGAGCATCTTCAAGAGCATCTGGGGAATATTCCAGGCGCGGAATAAATAGAGTGATGTAATGAGATCCAAAAAAAGAAGGAATAGATTTTAGAGTACTTTTCTAGATCTAGGATTAGATTCAAATTGTTCTTGAGTGTTCTTAAATTTTCAGCTTTGAATATTTCAATTTCTGTCTTTAGTTGTTAGTTTTTGATATTGTTGCCTTAATTAAAGTTGTTACTCTTCTTCCGATCTATCTTTTAAGTCAATTTTCTTCTAGTGTTGTCTTTCAATTATGCTAAGTAGATTTTTGCTTGCTCTTATCTTCATAGATATGTATGAGTAGTTTCAAGGGTTAGGTCATGGGATGATTAGCATCCCATGGCTTGGGCAAAAATTGCATTTTTTACCAATAAAACTTTAATCTTTGGATTTGAAAATTGATGTGGGGTTCGGATTCATTTGGTAAATTACCGAGGTGTTAACCTCTTTGATCACGTGTAGGTGGGAGCATCGACTACCCACCACACGTGATGCTTAGAGCTCTGTCGCATGAGGTGTTTACCAAGAGAATTCTAGAGCTAGCTTGATTTTCAAACCATCTCTATTTTCGGGTTTAGGAACCTTAATTGCGTATCTTGAACTGCGTGAATTGGTGAAAACGTGATTTAGCCCGAGTCATGAGTGCTAGTGATTCCTAGACCTAGCCTATCTTTTACCTAGTTTATTCGTTTCAATTTAGCCTTTCTTTTCCACCGTTTCAAAGTAAAACTCAATTGGCTACCTAATAGCCGAAATCCTTGCTTACTTGTACAAATCCGAGCTAAGCCGTATAATTATTCCCGTGGGTACGATCCCGGTCTTCCGGATTATTATGCTTCAAACGACGTATTAAGCCCTACGCTTGGGGCGTTATTCCTTATATCGGAGAAAACGAAGCATTTTTGGCGCCGTTGCCGGGGATTTCTTATTATGGCTTTCTTGGAGGTTCAACAAACCACTGTAAGTATCCCTCTTTCATCTCTTAGTAGTAGTTTAGTAGTTTATGTGTTAGTGGTTTGTATTTAGTTTGGTGGATACCTCTAACCTGACCTTGTTGTCAAACTTGAGGTGTAACGAAACCAAGCTAAATATTGAGTTTGTTCTTAGTTAGTTTAGTTTCATTTGTTAGTTTACTTAGCTTAATTTGATTGCATTGCTTAGCCAAGGTGGTGGCATAACCCCTCGCATATTCTGTTTGCTGAGATGAGGTGGCGGCCTAGCCCCTCTAGTCTGGTAGCTTGCTGTTAGTTAGTTAGTAGTATTTGTTTTTTGTATGCCTGTGTTCCGAAGCCCGACTTCCAATCGGCTTCATCGTTCTTCTTCTCCGCCTAAAATCCGGAGTATCACTCGGGCTTATCCTGCTCATTCTCCGCCTCACAAATTAAATCGCAAACTTATTCGCAAAGGCCCAATGGCCGAAGAAGCTGCTGTTCGTACTCTTCTCGAATATCTCAATCCAGAAAGGGGTCCTCAAATATCGCCTATCGTTATTCCGACTCTAGCTGCTGGGAATGTCTTTGAATTCAAAGCTGAGCATCTTCGGGTAATTCCAGAATTTCGGGGTCTAGAGTTGGAGGATCCGTATTCTCATATTCGGGAGTTTGAGTCCGTTTTGCATTCTTTGGTCCCTGCTCAGAATCAACTTGATCAAGCTCGCCTTAAGCTATTTCCATTCACTCTGAAGGATAAGGCGAAACAATGGTTCAATTCTTTGAAGCCTCGTTCATTACGTACTTGGAGGGAGGTTCAAGATGCTTTCACTACAAAGTTCTTTCTGGCTAGTCGGACGAAATTGCTTATGGATCAAATTCAGAATTTCAAGCAAAGGGAGGACGAGACTTTTCACAAGTATTGGGAACGGTACAAGGACTTACTCATGGCGGTTCCTCATCATAATTTTCTGTTGTATCTTAAAGTTAATTATTTTTACATGGGGTGTTCTCAAGAAAGTAAAAAGCTTCTCGACACTTTGGGTGGAGGTGACTTTATGGGGAAGACACCGGAGGATGCTTGGGATTACTATGAGTCTTTGGCCGAGAAAACTCAAGTGTGGCAGTTTACGGATCCGGGGGAAAGGGCAATGTTCAATCAAGGTCCCACTGGTACGGGGAAATTTTCTATCTCGGAGCAAAGTGCATTTGAAACTCGCTTGGAGGAGATCGCTCGGAAGCTTGACAAGTTGGAACTCAAAAGTGCTCAATCTCAAGAAGTGAAAGTGGTACGCCAAGTGGAGGACGTTTGTGTTATTTGTGAGATGGTGGGCCATTCTACCAAAGCTTGTCCAAACATTCCGGCCTTGAAGAATGTGATTAATGGGATTGCTCCGGAGGAAGTTCAGGTCGTGCAATGTTTTGATCCTTATCCCCAATCTTTTAATCCAGGGACACGTCAACATTCGGCTTTCCGTTGGAATCAATCTAATGAAGGGGGTTCTTCTCAAGCTCCTCCCGCTCCTTAAATGCCTTGGAAGCAACCTCAAAATGCTTTCCGTTTCCCTCAAGCTCAAGGCCCACCGGGATTTGCTCAATCTAGTTCGTTCCCACATGCAAACCAATTTTAGCAACCGCCTACTCAGTTTCAACAACCACCAAAGCGTTGGGAAGATCAATTTAGTGCTCTCTTGCAAAGTCAAACTACGATCAATGAGCAACAAACTCAGATGATGAATGACATCAGAAATCAGTTGGGGAAGTTGACAACTACCGTGGGTATGCTTCAACAAGAAAAGGGGAAGTTTCCAACACAACCTCAACCTAATCCGCAAACGATGTCCACTCCACCTAATTCTCAAGGTCTTCACTTTGCTAGCTCTTCGGTGACTTTCCCCCAGCAAGCAAAGGCTATTATTTCTCTTCGAAGTGGAAAGACGGTTGACAACCAAGTGGTGATGCCTCCGGAACCATCTTATTTGCCCCCTCCTATCGATCGTTCAAGTCCAACATCAACTCTTGGGGAATCTCCTAAGGAGGCAAGCGAAGAGGTTTCAAAGGAAAATGGTAAGGGTAAGGCGAAGGAACAAAGTGTACCGGATCCTCGAGTTATTCCAATAGCGGCTCCATTTCCCAACCGTTTGAGAGCTTTTGCGAAACCAAATTTGAATGCGGAGTTGCATGAGTTGTTCAATCAAGTGAAGATCAACATTCCTCTTATGGATGCGATCAAGCAAATTCCGTCATATGCCAAGTTTCTTAAAGATCTATGCACTCGGAAGCGCAAGCTTAATGTTCAAAAGAAGATATTTCTTACGGAGCAAGTGAGTTCTATCATTCAAACGAATATTGCTCCGAAGTACAAAGATCCGGGAAGTCCTACTATTGTGGTCACCATTGGAGGAAAGCGTATCGAGCAAGCTTTACTAGATCTTGGTGCAAGTGTCAATCTGCTTCCGTTTTCTGTTTATCAAGAACTTGGGTTGGGAGAGATGAGACCTACTCGAGTTACGCTGCAGTTGGCCGATCGGAGTGTTCGTACACCGAGGGGAGTGGTAGAAGACGTGCTAGTACAAGTTGGCCAGTTTGTCTATCCGGTGGATTTTGTAATTCTTGATACAAATCCGAATGACTCTTTGGCCACTTCCACTCCGGTTATTCTTGGGAGACCCTTCTTAGCCACGGCAGATGCAATTATCAATTGTCGCAATGGACTTCTCAACATGACCTTCGGTAACATGAAGATGGAGGTCAATGTCTTTAATGTGGGTAGCCAAATTGGGGATGATGAGAGTGTGAATGAAGTGAGCCTCATTGATACTCTTGTGGAGGAACATGTGGATGAGTTGCTTTATAGCGATCCTTTGGAAGTTGCTCTTACAGCCGAAGAGGTCGAATTTCTTGAGTCTTCTGAAGTGAATTATTTATTGTCGCTACTCAATGAGGAGGATGAAGTGTGTACTATGAATTCTTGGGTTACAAAATTCGACGAATTTGAAGAGCTTCCCCCACTTGAGAAGAAAGTTCTACCATCTAGCGTTGAGCCACCGAAGTTGGAATTGAAACCTTTGCCTGACACGTTGAAATATGCTTTCCTTGGAAATAACGGGACTTATCCTGTGGTTATATCTTCTTCTCTTGGGAATCTCCGAGAGGAGAAGTTGCTCAAGACGTTAAAGGGGCATAAGAAAGCTATCGGGTGGACTATTGCGGATATTCAAGGGATCGATGCTACTCTTTGTTCTCATCATATTGCCTTGGAGGAAAATGTCAAACCGTCTCGTCAACCTCAACGCCGTTTGAATCCGATTATGAAAGATGTAGTCCGTTCTGAGGTGTTGAAGCTTTTGGATGTGGGTATCATTTATCCCATAGCTGATAGTAAATGGGTTAGCCCAGTTCACGTCGTACCAAAGAAATCTGGAGTCACCGTTGTTCGTAATGAGGAGAATGAGCTTGGGCCAACACGTGTTCAGACGGGATGGAGGGTATGTATCGATTATCGAAATCTCAATGCAAGCACCAGAAAAGACCACTTTCCCTTGCCATTTATCGATCAGATCTTGGAAAGGATAGCGGGGCATGCATTTTATTATTTCTTGGATGGATACTCGGGGTACAATCAGATCGAAGTTGCTCTAGAAGACCAAGAGAAGACAACTTTCACTTGCCCCTTCGGAACCTTTGCTTATCGTCGGATGCCATTTGGTTTATGCAATGCTCCGGGAACTTCCTCAAGATGCATTCTGGGGATTTTTAGTGACATGGTCGAGAAGATCGTAGAAGTTTTCATGGATGATTTTTCTGTCTTCGGTGATTCTTTCGAATCTTGTTTGGAGAATTTGGACAAAGTGTTGACGCGATGTGAAGAAAAGAAGTTGGTTTTGAATTGGGAGAAATGTCACTTTATGGTAACCCAAGGCATCGTTCTCAGTCACATTGTTTCTTCGAAGGGTATCGAGGTGGATAAGGCCAAGATTGACTTGATTGGGAACCTCCCTACTCCGAAATGTGTGAAGGACATCCGTTCTTTCTTGGGGCATGCCGGCTTCTATCGCCGATTCATCAAGGACTTCAGTACTATTTCTCGTCCCCTATGCCAACTTCTTGCCAAAGACGTACCTTTTGAGTGGTCTCCCGCATGCGAGCAAGCTTTTGTTAAGTTGAAGGCTAGTCTTACCACTCCTCCTATTGTGCAACCACCGGATTGGAGCTTACCTTTCGAGCTTATGTGTGATGCAAGCGACTATGCTGTGGGAGCTGTTTTGGGGCAAAGGAAAGACAAGCATCCCTATGTGATTCATTATGTGAGCAAAACCTTGAATGATGCTCAAGTGAATTATACGACCACGGAGAAAGAATTACTTGCGGTGGTGTTTGCTCTTGATAAATTCCGGTCTTATCTAATCGGTGGTGGTCCTATCGTTGTGTACACGGATCATTCCGCTCTCAAGTATCTCCTCACAAAGCAAGATGCCAAAGCTCGATTGATACGATGGATTCTCCTTCTCCAAGAGTTCAATTTGACCATCAAAGACAAGAAGGGGGTTGAAAATGTGGTAGCCGACCACTTGTCGAGGCTACAGTTTGAGGATCCTACTCCGAGTCTTCCTATAGTGGACACGTTCCCGGATGAACAATTGCTAGTTGTTTCGAGTACCCCATGGTTTGCTGACATTGTGAATTATTTGGCTACGGGTCTCTTACCACCGCATTGGTCTCCTCAAGAACGTCGTCATTTCCTTCATGAAGTACGGATGTTCTCTTATGATGACCCTTATCTCTTCAAGTACTGCCAAGATCAAATAGTGCGCCGTTGTGTTCCCGATTTGGATCAACGGAGAATTCTCGAGTTCTGCCATTCAAAAGTGTGTGGAGGCCATTTCTCTTCTAAGAAGACTTCTGCCAAGGTGCTACAATGCGGGTTTTATTGGCCAACGTTGCACAAGGATGCTTATCACTTTTGCGTCGCTTGTGAACGTTGTCAAAAACTTGGAAGTGTGACTCGGAAGGATGAAATGCCACTAACAAACATACTAGTGGTTGAGATTTTTGATTGTTGGGGCATTGACTTCATGGGACCGTTACCTGTTTCTTTTGGAAACCTGTACATTCTATTGGCAGTTGATTATGTATCGAAATGGGTTGAAGCCATTGCCACGCGTACCAATGATGCCAAGGTAGTTGTGGAGTTCCTCAAGGACAACATTCTTTCACATTTTGGGATGCCGAGAGCGATCATAAGCGACCAAGGGACTCATTTTTGTAATCGAATCTTTGAAGCTTTGATGAAGAAGCATGGCATAACTCACAAGGTCTCCACCACTTATCATCCGCAAACGAATGGGCAGGCAGAATTAGCAAATAGAGAGATCAAGCATATCTTGGAAAAGACTGTAAATCCGAACCGTAAAGATTGGAGTCTTCGTTTGAATGACGCACTATGGGCTTATCGCACGGCGTACAAGACTATCTTGGGAGCTTCGCCGTATCGTTTGGTTTTTGGGAAAGCATGTCATCTCCCGGTCGAGCTAGAACACAAAGCTTATTGGGCAATTCGGGCCCTGAATTATCGGTTACCGGCCGCTGGAGCACATAGAAGGCTCCAACTCAACGAGCTTGAAGAGATTCGGAGGGATGCTTATGACAACACCGCCATTTACAAAGCCAAAGTCAAGGCCTTCCACGACAAACAAATTCACCGGAAAAATTTTGAGGTTGGGCAGAAGGTACTCTTATACAATTCTAAGCTTCATTTGTTTCCCGCTAAATTACGTTCTCGTTGGGCGGGCCCGTATGTTGTTGAGCATGTTTACCCTCATGGTGCTGTTAATGTGTTGAATCCTGTTAATGGTAAATCTTTTAAAGTAAATGGGCAAAAGCTTAAACCGTTCCTTAGGCTTGTTGAGGTGGGCGAACCGGATGAGGAATTGAGCGATCTAGTTTACACGGTCGCATAGTTGTTTTTCTTTCTTGTTTTGTTCACTTTTGTTTAGTTATGCATATTCTGTGTCGTTCTTTCTTTATTTCTTTGTTCTCTTTTGTTTAGTGCTGCATGCTTTGTTTTGTTTTATGTTGTTTTGTTTTGTTATGTGTTTTGCATTGAATAAAATCTTGGAGATAAATCACATGAAAAGATATCACTAATGTGTTAGTGTAACAAGGGCTTTCATTAGTTCTTCTTGGTAATAGTCTATCGTTAATGATCCATGCACTCCGCGATTGCCCCTAATCGGAGGCAACTTTGGTCTATGAGTGAGGTTTGATATTACTTGGAGTGCACGCTAGGTTGTATCTTTTCCTTGCTTGTTTTTGATCCTAGGGAACGCTGAACTTAAGTGTTTGGCGAGGTCAAGCAATAGATTTTATTACGGGCGCTAGCATAACACATTTTCAACGGTCTAGTATAGCCACCCATTTCTTACCCCACCGGTAGGGGATGGGAAGAAAAGTATGACTCGTGTGATCGCGTGATGATCGGGTGGTGCATTTCATTTTATTTTGCATGTTTCCATTTGTTCTTTGCATTTGTCTTTATGTTTTGTCTTTTAGTTTTTGTTTGGTTTGAAGCCGGATAACATGGGCCGGTGGTTCTAATGTCAATTGTTTTGTGGAAGGTCGTTCTCTTAAGTCTTCTGCAGGGTTTATATGCTACCACACCAGCCTTGGTGGTTTGGGTCTAAAGCCGGAGTGAGTGAGGCGTTCAGGAGCCCTAAGCATGGGTGCGGCTAAGTGCCGCGGTTGTTAGTCCAATAAAGCTTTGGATATGGCCTTGTGTGACTAGCTATGGTTCCGACTTGGTAGAACCGAAGGAGTGAACCCTGGAAGCATCTCATCTGGCTGGAGCAAAACATTGGCATAAAATCCTCCAACTTGGTCGAGGTATTTAGGGGTTGACATTCCCCTTGGACGGTACATTCGCGCACTCTTCCTTTCTTCGCTCTTGTTCCTAATGCTATGAGGGCATAGCATCGCTTTAAGTTGGGGGACGTGTTAGCTTATGTCCTATTTGTTTGATTTTTGTGTTTTGTGTTAAATTTAAAAATTCAAAAACAAGAGAAAATTGAAAAATCAAGCAAAAATGAGAAAATTCGAAAATTTTAAAAATAAATAAAGGTTTTTACTTGCAAATCTTTCCTTTTGTCATGGTTTTGAGTTTTGTTCATGACTTGTTGCATGCTCAATAATTGTTAGTTGGCAAGAGTTCCTAGCAATCTTAAGAAATTTTGTGCTTCTCGATTTGCATGCTTAGTTGAGAATTGAATAGGTTAAGTTTTGAGTAAGTTTTGGAGCAAGCTTTGGTCCATATCCCCATCTTTCAATAAATTGCTTGTAGTTAGGTGAATAATCGCATGCTCATGTCTAGTTGTGTTTAAATGTCGATTTTCAATCATTTTTGGAATCCAAAGCGCACTTAGGAAAGGATACAAGGCATTCTTTGCATGATCATACCACTTATGAGTCCCCTTGTCCTACTTTGCATCCGATTATTTCTCCGTTCTTTGATTAACCTAGACGACCGGTTGTTTGGAGGGTTGTGTGGTTCAATGCTTAAAGGTGTTTTTATTTAGAGGTGTTTTGGGGGTGTTATTTGAAGTTATTTGAAGTTCTGGGGACCAAATTGAAGAAGGGATAAAATTCTGAGTTAGCAAGTTCGGCATCGATGGATTCAAATTGTTCCAATCGGTACCGAGTTGATTATCAGGGAGTTGAGATAGCTTCTCTCTATCGATTGAGAGTAATGGAGTCAATCGGTACCGAGAGCTTTATCTCGTGGGACAGATAGCTGCTCGCTATCGATCGAGGGTATTTGGTCCAATCGGTAGCGGCACCTTATCAGAACTGAAGAGGCAGTTCAATGCACGACCAAACTCCAAATTTCATTCTTCATCTTCTGAACCTGAAATCCTTCTCTCTCTTTTCCTCCATTAAACCTCCAAACCCTAGCCCAAATCCTCCAATCAACCACTAAATCTCCCGTATTTTCTCAGAAAACCTCCAATTTCTTCAACCACTTCAAGGAATTTCAAGCTTTCTCCATCAATTTCAGGGTTCAAACCCAAATCAAGGTAAACCACCCTCTCCCTCTCTTTTAATTCAAAAATTTCCATGTCTCCCACATAAATCCTTGTTTTCTTTCTATTATTCACTTATAAAACACCTCCCCCCCCCCCCCCAATCATATTCTAGCCTACATTCCCATTTTTCACTAAAAATCAAAACCCTAGAAAAAAACCCCCAAAAATCCGAAAATACCAAAAATAAAACCCAAACCCTTTAGCTTTCAATCTTTTAATTTCAATGCCGAGAATCAAAAAGACAGCGCATCGGGCAACCTCTTCTCAACCCGAAATTGAGGAGGAGGATGATGATTTCATGGCTGATTCAGAAGAGGAGGAGGGAAATCAGGCAGGGGTAATGTCGGGTGTTCGAACTCGGAAAAGGAGACGAACTCCACAGGAAATGGCAGCGGATAAACAGAGGAGTTGGGAAGCAAGCATGGACAAAAGGAAATTTAAGAATGAAAGGCAGGTGGCTGCTGAAGCTTTGGGGAAGGAGCATCTCGGTCTCCGCATTGTCATGCGAAAAGGTTTTACTTTCTGGACTTAGAAATTAGAGAGTTACAATAAAAATTTAGTTGTTGAATTTTATAAGAAGTTGAAAGTGCCTGTTGGTGAGTGGGAAAATGATCCTTACTTCTAGGGTTGCGAACATAGATATTGTGATTATGCCCAATGACATAGCCCGTTACTTGAAAATCACTCGTCCGACTCCCGAATCTGTTACTTATCCGATTAAAGGCATGCAAATTGATTTGGGAGTCATAAATAAAGAGCTGTATCTGGATATGTCTGAGGCTGAACTCCCCCATGTGCCCGGGAAGTTTAAAGGATCATACTGATTTTTGAACAAATTTATCCATTATAATATTTATCCGAGAGGGGCTGAGCTTAAGCCAACTAGGAAGAGTGGCGAGTTGTTGTATGCATTTGCTGCAAAAGATGTGGTAGTAGATTGGGCGTTCTTGATTTTTACTCAGTTGGTGGATTTCAAAAATGATACCTTATCTACAGCCCGTATGCCATTTCCATGTATGATCACAGCTCTGTGCAAGGAACAAGGGGCAAGGGGTGAGGAATATGAAAAGTTGGAGGATCTTGAGCCGGGACCAATGACAGAAACTTTTGATATGAAGAGTATTTCGCAAGCTCGTGCAGCCAAAGCTAAAATCGTGGGTTCTGGCAACTATTTGACTACTTTGCCTTCAAAGAAATCCAAACAGAGCACATGGATTAGGCTACTCTGTTGCCAGAACATTTCTATTATCAAGAGTTTGAGGAAGGAGAAAGTGGAATGGAGAAAAATTCTGAGGGAGCAAGCACAACTCAAGAAGGAGGTGGCTTGGCAAACTACGATTCTTGAACGTCAACATGGGGAGAAGTTCGCACCAGAACAAGAAATTGTGCCAGAAGTGAGTGATGATTTCGGGGAGGAAGAGGAATTGGATGATGATGAGGAGGAAGGATGAGGTGGCGACATGTGGTGGTGATGTGATGCTGAGTCGGTGGCTTTAGAAATTCCCCTTACTTGGTTGGGGTCTTGGTTGGTTGACATGCCGACTATCCTATCCTTTATTTTATTCTGTTTCTTGTCATTTCATTTCGTAGCTTAGTTTGGTACATTGTTAGTTAGTAGTTGGTTTATTGGTTTGGCTGGTTTGGCCTTGAATTGGTTCATTTTATTTGTGGCGGCGGTCACTCGGGTAGCTAACCAAGCTAGAAATAGACCGTCGCCCATTTTGGCTAACCTGTTCTTTGTAACCAAGGTCATTAAAAGCTTAAAAAGACCTTAGTTGATCTTTTTATTTCGTTCGCTAGGGACTAGCAAACCCTAAGTTGGGGGGCGTGATAAGCACCCGGAAATGGAATATAGGGTGCGCTAGTATCTAGGTTTAGTATTAATTTAGTTGCTATTTAGTTATTTTTAATGATTTGTGCTCGTAGAATGTGTTGGTGCTGTTTTGTAGGTGAATCGCCTAATAAGAAGCTTTAAAGGCCCAAAACGTGTCATGGCTTGAGAATGGCCCGATGGCCAAGGCATGGCCAAGGCGGCAGCCAAGGTAGAGCCAAACTAAGAGGAGCAGCTTGGGCAGAATCAGTCATCGCCAAGGCAGAATCACTCGTGGCCAAGGCAAGACAAGGGGATGGCCAAGCCAGGGCCAAGCTGTGGCCAAAGCAAGGCAAGGCGCGGCCAAGGCGGAAAGAAAACAAGCTTCAGAACTGATAAGAGCTCCCGATTGATTGGAGCTGATATGTTCAATCAGTACCGAGCTGCTTAGCACCGGCACCTCCTAACTGGCTCGCGATCGATCGAATGTAATATGTTCAATCGGTACCGAGCCTTTAACTCAGTAATGTAAGGCTTGGCAATCGGTACCGAGGGCATTAGCGGAGCATCTTCAAGAGCATCTGGGGAATATTCCAGGCGCGGAATAAATAGAGTGATGTAATGAGATCCAAAAAAAGAAGGAATAGATTTTAGAGTACTTTTCTAGATCTAGGATTAGATTCAAATTGTTCTTGAGTGTTCTTAAATTTTCAGCTTTGAATATTTTAATTTCTGTCTTTAGTTGTTAGTTTTTGATATTTTTGCCTTAATTAAAGTTGTTACTCTTCTTCTGATCTATCTTTTAAGTCAATTTTCTTCTAGTGTTGTCTTTCAATTATGCTAAGTAGATTTTTGCTTGCTCTTATCTTCATAGATATGTGTGAGTAGTTTCAAGGGTTAGGTCATGGGATGATTAGCATCCCATGGCTTGGGCAAAAATTGCATTTTTTACCAATAAAACTTTAATCTTTGGATTTGAAAATTGATGTGGGGTTCGGATTAATTTGGTAAATTACCGAGGTGTTAACCTCTTTGATCACGTGTAGGTGGGAGCATCGACTACCCACCACACGTGATGCTTAGAGCTCTGTCGCATGAGGTGTTTACCAAGAGAATTCTAGAGCTAGCTTGATTTGCAAACCATCTCTATTTTCGGGTTTAGGAACCTTAATTGCGTATCTTGAACCGCGTGAATTGGTGAAAACGTGATTTAGCCCGAGTCATGAGTGCTAGTGATTCCTAGACCTAGCCTATCTTTTACCTAGTTTATTCGTTTCAATTTAGCCTTTCTTTTCCACCGTTTCAAAGTAAAACTCGGTTGGCTACCTAATAGCCGAAATCCTTGCTTACTTCTACAAATCCGAGCTAAGCTGTATAATTATTCCCGTGGGTACGATCCCGGTCTTCCGGATTATTATGCTTCGAACGACGTATTAAGCCCTACGCTTGGGGCGTTATTCCTTATATCGGAGAAAACGAAGCAACCGCCCATTCGGGTTTTCGGTCTAGCGAGCCGTGATTGACGCTTATTTATTTTTGCCTAAACCGCCTTCTCAGGTTTTCGGTCTAGCAGGCTTGCTCTAATTTTTGCTTGGGACCGCCCACCCTTGTGGTTTTCGGCCCAACGAGCTTCTCTCAGGGATAGTAACGCTTGAGTTGATCCAGGTTAACCAAAGTGTTGAACTCGTTGCCGTCGAGATCAATGAACTGAGCCACTCCTCCCGAAAGGATGGTTTTGATGATGTAAGGTCCGGAACGCTTAGGTCAGAATTTGCCGCGGGGGTCGAAAACTGGCGCTCGAATCTCCTTTGTGACCATTTCCCCCTCAACCAAGTCTCTAGATCTCACTTTCTTGTTAAATGCCCGAGCAATTCTCCGTTGATACCCCTGAACATGATACAAGGCTCGGAGCCTTCGTTCATCAAAAAGCATGAGTTCGGCGAATCTTCCACTGAGCCATTCAGATTCTGAAAGTTCTGATTCTATCACAACCCTCAGAGATGGCACCTCGAGCTCTATGGGGAGAACTGCTTCCATCCCATAGACCAAGGAATAAGGGGTTGCCCCTGTTGGCATTCGGATCAACGTTCGATACCCCCAAGAGCTAGGGGTAGCTGCTCGTGCCAGTCCCTGGCGGATTCTGCGGTCTTTTTGATGATAGTCTCGACGTTCTTGTTTGCCGCTTCAACTGCTCCATTAGTTTGGGGGCGATTGACGGTAGAGTGATGGATTTGGATCTTGAATTCTTCAAAAAGCTCTAGAACCCTGCCTTTGAAATGATTCCCATTGTCTGACACAAACGCCTGCGCAACGCCATACCGATAGATAATATTCTTCCTGATGAAATGAGCGACTTGGACTGCGGTCAAGGTTTTGTACGACTCAGCTTCTACCCACTTAGTGAAGTAATCGATTGCTACCAGAATAAACCTGTGACCGTTTGAAGCAGAAGGTTTGACCATGCCGATGACATCGATACCCCACACAGAGAAAGGCCAAGGTGAAGCCATGCCAAATAGGTTAGAGGGTGGAACATGCATTAGGTTAGCATGAATTTGGCACTTGTGACATCGCCGCACGTAGTCCACACACTGAGATTCCATAGTAGACCAGAAGTAGCCCTGTCGTAAGATCTTTCTAGCGAGCATGACGCCACTCATGTGAGGACCACAAATCCCTTCATGGATTTCTTCCATGACTCTGACAGCTTCGGTGCCGTTGACGCAGAGCTTGTGCATTCCATAATGGGATCTCCTATACAACTTTCCCCCACAGATGATGTAGTGAGCAGCAATCCTTCGCAACGCGGCTCGATCTTTTTGAGAGGCCTCAGACGGGTATAAGCCACTCTCGACGAAGTTCCATATGTCATGGTACCAGGGTAGGCCATCATCAACATCATCGATGGCGTTGACACACTGATAGGCGGGATGGTCCCGTTGTTCGATTAAGATAGGGCAGAGTTTGACACCCAGCGGCAGTTCAACCATGGAAGCCAAAGTAGCAAGTGCATCAGCGAAATGGTTCTTCAATCGAGGAATGTGAGTGAAGGTCACCTTATTGAAACGAGGGATTAATCCCTCCAAGTCCTGATGGTAAGGTTTCAACTTCTCCTCACGCACCTTCCAGTCTCCATTGGCTTGAGACACAACAAGGTTAGAGTCCCCGATGACTTCGACCTTCTCAACACCGAGTGTGAGTGCAGCCTCCATACCCACAATACAGGCTTCATATTCAGCTTGGTTATTGGTGACACCGAAATTAAGCTTAAACGCAAGCGGGATATGAGAACCGTTAGGGGTGATTAGCAAGACTCCGATTCCGAACCCCTTCTGATTGGCTGCTCCATTGAAGTAAAGAGTCCAAACGTCTTCAAAAACTGTCAGTACTTCCTCATCTGGGAATACAAAATCTGAATCCTCTGGTCCGTCCACAGGGTGGTCGGCTAAGAATTCTGCAATAACACGCCCTTTTACTGACTTCCTTGTGACGTACTCGAGATCGAATTCTGCCAAGAGGAGCAACCAATGTGCTAATTTACCAGTGAGCGCAGGCTTCTTAAATAGATACTTGAGAGGATCCATTCGAGAAATCAACTTCACTGGGTAAGCCAGCATGTAGTGTCTCAACTTCTTAGAGGCCCAAACAAGGGCCCAACACGTCTTCTCCAAAGCGGTGTAGCGTTCTTCGGATCCGACCATCTTCTTACTCAGGTAGTAAACGGCTTTCTCAAACCCCTTGTCCCCTTCCTGAGCTAACAAGGATCCCATGGAGGTGGAATTCACAGATAAGTAAAGGATCAGAGGTTTCCCAGGCATACGTGGCATAAGAACAGGCGGATTCTACAGATAGTTCTGGATTGAAACGAAGGCTGCTTGGCATTTGTCCGACCATACGAACGGGGTATCCTGCTTAAGTAGACGAAACATCGGCTCGCAAGTCAAGGTTAACTTGGCGATGAATCTGCTGATAAACTGAACCTTCCCCAAAAAACTACGCACTCCCTTTTCTGACTCAGGCGGCTTCATTTCAAGTACTGCTTTGATTTTTGACGGATCGACTTCAATCCCACGAGAAGTGATCATGAAACCTAGCATCTTGCCCACTGTGACTCCGAAGGTGCACTTCTGTGGATTAAGGCGCATCCGGAACTTACGGAGCCTTTCGAAAAGTTTCCTTAGCACAGGAACATGCCCTTCCCGGGTTTTTGACTTGGCAATCATATCGTCAACATAGACCTCAACTTCCTTGTGCATCATGTTGTAACGCCCCAAATTTTGGGTACGTTAAAGGGATAATTTATTACAGAAATAAAATAGAGTCATTGTTCAATATTACAGCACGGCTCTCATAAGAGCATTTGAAATACAAAATAGATAACAAAAAAGGGAGCTAGGGTTCCTATTCTACGGCTCCTCTTGCTCCTCCAACCTAGCGAGTTCTTCGGCTCCGTACGCCTCCAAGGTGAAGAGATCGCCCTGTTCGTCTATCAGGTCTGACATATTATATTGGCGTCGCCACCCATATAATATGCCAGGGTCACCACAAGGTAACACCATGAGCTACGGAAGCTCAATAGTAAAAATCCTACTACTAGCATCGATTTCCACATGACAAGTAGTTAAGTAGTAAACAAATGACAATAACAGCTTATTCATGTTCGTTTTATAATTATTAACGGTGTCAAGGATTCTCGATTTTCCTCCTACGCACGCATCATAGACCGTGTCATTTATTGCTACCTTTCTTTTCCAAAGACTTCTTTTTAACTCACCCAACCTCGGTTCCGCCGCGCCGGGTTCCCGAGTATCCTCACAATGGTTCCGTCGCACCGGGTTCCCATTGGCACACAAAAACTTGCATAGGCTCCATACCACGGATTACTATGCTACTCACCCTACTTCGGTTCCACCGCGCCGGTCTCCCGAATATCCTCACAACGGTTCCGCCGCGCTGGGTTCCCGTTGGCATACACACACCTCCCACGTAATACCCTCGATTAGTCATTACGTGATTTCAAAATATTTCCAACCGGGAAAAACACATCTTCTTAGTTAATCACACCCTAGGTGCCATGTTTCTACTGTTCTCGGTTTTCGTGTCTCGTTCTCATGCAAGACTCCGTCGTTTAAGACTTTACATACACACATGCATTCAATTAAATCTTTGAACAATTAAGACAAGATCATCCAACTATCTAGCATACATGAAACATTTCGAAAGTAAATCATACATCTCCAAAAGTTAACGTCATCCATGATCAAAGTAACTTCTTAAACTTTAAGTAGAGTAAGTAGAGATTTTAACTAGCAAGATTTAACAACTTTTAGAAGAAGAAAGTAAGATCGAACTACGATATAGTAAAGATTTCACTACCGTTCTTCTAGGCGGTGGTCGGCTTACGGAAGTTTGATCGTCGGTTTGAAATCGGCGGAGTAATGGCCTCCGGATTGCTTCGAAAGGAAAAGAATTCTACTTCTTTTCCTAGAAACAACTTCCTATCTTTAACTAAGCTACTTTTAAGATCAAAGGGTGGTATTGGAAGTGGTTTGGCGGTTTTGCTCAAGAACACTCAAGAACAAAGAAAGTTCTTGAACTTTGAACAAGGATACTAGAAATTCTAGAGAGAAGGAAGAGCTATTGCTTGAGGTGTGAGTTCAAAGCATGAGAATGGCCTTCTATTTATAGGCAAGGGCTCCCTCCCTCTCCCTCTTGGCCGGCCCCCTCTCTCTCCTCCTTTTACAATTTTTTTTAATACCAAAACAATGTGTTCACATGGAAGAATAAGGCTAAAAACCTAGGTTTGCATGGCTATGGTGTACCAAGGATTTGATCTTGGAACCAATGGATGGTGGAGATGAGTTTGTACAAGATTCCAAAGGTTTAAACTAATATTGAATGTACAAAAGAAGGACATGAAGTGAAGTTTTGCTTGGAAGCACAAGAATCTCATGGTACATGGAAGTTCAATGGCCAAGTACCAACCAAATTTTCTCCCTCCTCCTCTCTTCTCCCATCCCCCCCCCCCCCCCCCCTCTCTCTCTCTCTCTCTCTCTCTCTCCCTCTCTTCCTTACTTCCTCATGGTACATATATATATATACATATGTACAAATATAGCAAGCAAACAAATAAAATATATGTACTTTAGTACTTTAAGATCAAAAATAGACTTAAGGCTAGGATTCTCTTTTATACTTCAAATAGACACATGGTACTTTTTAGGATAATACTCTAGTCTACTAATTACTTATATAATATATACATATGTACCCAAGTACTTTAGGAAGAATCAAAACCCTAATATAAAATGGTTAAAGGTACTTAAGAGAATCTAGTACTAAGTACTTTTCCTAATAAAGTAGTGTGAACTTAATCACATGGGTTGAAGAAAAGTATTAAACTAATTAACACCATAGTACTTTGAAAGACTAAGACCATTGTCCAATGGGTAAAATTTCCCCTAATATCTATTATCCAATGGATAATAGTTATTAGGCCAAATAAATAATAAAATAAATCCCAAAAGTACCTTAAAGTAATTGAATAATATTTTTCTTAATATTCTTGGTACTTTGACCAAATATACTTTTAATATAAACTAATGGGTTTCTATTATCCAATGGATAATAGTTTCCCTAACAACTATTGTCCAATGGACAAAGAATAAAATCAAATTAATTAAAAGAAAAAGAATATGCAATACTTTGACTAGGGTTCAAAAGGTCCAAAAGGTTCAATGAGGTGCAAAACGGTCCAATCATGGTGACTAGATGGCTTCTTAGTTTAGTTCCTCCAACCGGATAGTTAGAAGCTAACTAGGCTTGCTAATTAGGACTAAAGCGCAAGAAATAAAAGTTCAGGGGCTAAAGTGCAATAAATCAAATTTGGAGGGCAGAAACGTAATTATGACAAACTACTGGAAAATTAAAGCAATACAAGAAATTTACTAAATAACTTGAATAATAAATAAGCTTTTATTTATTGAAATTCAGAGTTATTACAACCTATCCCCCTTAAACAATTTCGTCCTTGAAATTAGGTGTACGCTAGGATTCGAATAGGTGAGGGTATTTCATCTTCATGGTTTCTTCTCTTTCCCAAATGGTCTCCCCGGCTCCCCGATGCTTCCACAAAACACGAACCAACTTGATCGTCTTGTTACGGATAGTCTTCTCACTTCGGTCTTGAATCTCTATCGGTTCTTCCTCATACGTCGCATCTTCTTCGATAGTGATGTCTTCCCAGTTGAGAACATGAGTGGGTAGGGCTAGATACTTGCGGAGCATTGAAACGTGAAACACGTTATGCACCCTGTCTAGCTGGGGTGGCAATGCTAAGCGGTCTGCAACCTTCCCGATCTTCTCCACAATGTCGAATGGTCCGATGTAGCGCGGGGACAACTTTCCCTTCTTCCCAAATCTGATGACTCCTTTCTTCGGTTTGATCTTCAGGAATACATGATCACCCACGCCAAAGGTTAATGGTCGGCTTCTCTTATCCGCATAACTCTTCTGTCGGCTTTGAGCGGTCTGGATCCTTTGCCTGATGGTTTTGACCTTCTCAGTGGTATCTCGTACGATGTCAGGTCCAATCAATCCTGTTTCCCCGGCATCGGTCCAACAGACTGGAGATCGACAGGGTCGACCGTATAAAGCTTCGTACGGTGCCATCCCGATGCTTGCTTGATAACTGTTGCTGTAGGCGAATTCCACCAATGGTAAATGCTGCTCTCAGTTTCCAGAGAAGTCCAAGGCGCAGGCTCTCAGCATATCTTCTAGGGTCTGAATAGTCCTCTCTGTTTGTCCATCTGTTTGTGGGTGAAAGGCCATGCTAAGCCTTACGTCCGTCCCCAATGCCTTTTGCAGTCCTTTCCAGAAGTGTGATACAAAACGTGGGTCTCTGTCTGATACTATCGAGATCGGTACTCCATGGAGGTGTACGATTTCTCGAATGTACAACAGGCTTAGTTGCTCCACGTTTTCGGTCATCTTGACTGGCAGAAAGTGTGCAGAATTGGTGAGTCGATCTACGATCACCCAGATAGCTGTGTTGGACTTGGCAGTTCTTGGTAATCCGGTGACAAAGTCCATCGAAATGTGCTCCCACTTCCAGGTCGGTATTGGCAAGGGTTGCAGATCTCCTCCAGGTTTCTAATGCTCGGCCTTGACTTGTTGACACACCAGGCAGGTAGACACGAACCGTGCTACATCCTTCTTCATTCCTTCCCACCAATACGTTCTTCGCAAGTCGTGATACATCTTTGTACCACCAGGGTGAACTGCGAAATTTGAATGGTGAGCTTCTTGGAGTACGTCTTCTCGAAGAGTTCCAACATTAGGCACGAATACCTTTCCCTTGAATCTCAGGCTGTTGTTCTCTTCGATAGTCCATCCTGGCACCGCCTTTCCTTCTCGGATTCAATGCCGGACGAATTCACAAGTTTGCTCGAAGGTTTGGGCTAGCAAGATTTCCTGATGAAGTGCTCGCCCTGCAATTAGTGCATACAATCGAGCGTTCCCATTTTCTGACGATGGCCGCAAATTGAACTCATTGAGGGTGTCCACCATTTCCCATTCCTTAATGGCAGTCTTGACTTTTTGTGCTCTTTCCTTTCGACTCAGAGCGTCAGCTACCACGTTGGCTTTGCCAGGGTGATACTGCAATGTGAACTTGTAGTCCCCCAAGTACTCCATCCATCGACGCTGTCTCAGATTCAACTCCTTCTGAGTGAACAGATACTTGAGACTCTTATGATCGGTAAAAACTTCGAATTGTTCTCCCCACAGATAGTAATGCCACGACTTGAGAGCGAATACTACTGCAGCCAATTCTAAGTCATGAGTGGGGTAGTTCTTCTCATGCGGTCGGAGTTGTCGAGATCCGTAGGCTACGACCTTTCCATTCTGCATCAACACGCATCCTAAGCCATCTCTTGACGCATCACAGTAGACTGTATAATCGACACCACGCTCAGGAATGATGAGAACCGGTGCACTGGTCAGTCTTTTCTTCAGCTCTTGAAAAGATTTCTCACAGGCTTCATTCCAATCCAGCTTCACTCCTTTCTAAGTTAGCCTAGTCATTGGCTTAGCTAAGGTGGAGAAGTCTGGTATGAATCTTCGGTAATAACCAGCCAATCCTAGAAAACTTCTGATTTCAAACACAGAGGTCGGCTATTTCCATTTCAGCACTGCTTCGATCTTGCTTTCGTCCACAGCAATTCCATCCTTGGATACCACATGCCCCAAGAACTTAACCACTTCAAGCCAAAACTCGCACTTGCTGGCCTTGGCATAGAGTTGGTTGTCTCGGAGTATTTGTAGTGCCATCCGAAGATGCTCTTCGTGCTCCTCCTTACTGGCGGAGTAAATCAAGATGTCATCAATGAACACCACTACAAACTTGTTTAGGTAGGGTTGAAAAATCTTGTTCATGAGACACATGAATACTGTCGGAGCATTGGTCACTCCAAACGGCATTACTACAAACTCGTAGTGGCCATATCTAGTGCGGAAGGCCGTCTTGGCAATATCCTCATCTCGAATCCTTAGCTGATGTAGCCTGATCGGAGATCGATTTTGGAAAAGCAAGTTGCTCCCCTCAATTGATCAAACAGGTCATCGATCCTAGGCAACGGATATCGGTTCTTGATCGTAACTTGGTTCAGCTTCCTATAGTCAATACACAGCCTAAGCGTTCCTTCTTTCTTCTTCACGAATAGGGCTGGCGCTCCCCAAGGCGATGTGCTTGGTCTAATGAATCCCTTGTCTAGCAGCTCTTGTAGTTGCGTTTTGAGCTCCTTCAGTTCCGCAAGGGCCATTCGGTATGGGGCCATGGAAATTGGAGCGGTTCCCGGTTGTAGCTCTATAGAGAAGTCTATCTCTCTCTGAGGTGGTAAGCCAGGAAGTTCTTTTGGGAAAACATCGGCGTACTCGCAAACGATGTGTGGCAATCCCAGTTCCATCCTATCGGCTTCTTCCATTTGGAGACTAGCTAGCCATCCAAATAACTAGTTCTCCCATCTTGATCTCCTCGTCGTCAAACTCGTGGCTTCTCTATCCCCCTTGAAACGGAAACGAGTCCCTTTTGGGGTGTAAGCCGTCACAGTCTTCTGGTGACAATCTACGACTGCTTGATGAGCCGATAGCCAATCCATCCCAAGGATAACATCGAAATCCGCCATATTGATCACTCGGAGGTCACAGGTAAGGCGTAGGTTGGCTACTTCTATTTTGCACCCTCTACACACTAGACTAACAGCTATACTTCCCCCCATTGGCGATGTTACTCTCGTACATTTACCTAGGGGTTCTGTTTCTAGTGCTAGAGCAGATACGCAAGCAGTAGATATAAACGAATGCGATGCACCAGAGTCAAACAAGGCTTGTACGCAAGTACTATATAATAATAGCGTACCTTGGATCACAGATGGATCCGGCTCTTGCTCCTCGGTCTGCAGTGCAAAGATACGCCCTCCAGCGCCTTGCTGAGCTCCCAAGGGCTGCTTTCCTTTATTCTGCCCATTCTGCTGCTGAGCTGGGCCTCCAGAGTTTTGCTTCACAACACTGGCCCACCCAGGCTGTTGTGCTTTCTGGTTCCCGAAGCTTCCGTTCCTCTCCTTCTGAGGCTGGGGGCAGTCACGCTTGTAGTGACCCATTGCCTGGCAGTTGAAGCACTGCACAGATGCCTTGTTTTGGCCAAATCTCTGCGAGTCACCACGCCCTGGCGTAGTATTCTTCCAAGACTGGTTGCTTTGTCCAGAAGCAAAGGTTTTGGTGGAATAGGGCCCACGGTTGTTGTTGTTGGAAGTTTGAGTTCGGATCGGTCCGCTAGTATTGCTGGTCACCTTCTTCCAGCGGGCCTTGAAGTCGTTTCCCTCGCACTCCAGTCGCAAGGCGCACTTCACTACACCGGAGTAGGTGGGAAGAGTTTAAGCTACCACAGCCTGTCGAGCGGTTGTTAGCCCCCACTCGAATCTTCTAGCCTTCTTGTCTTCAGTTGAAACAGCATCCGGGGCGTAGCGGGACAGCTCCTCAAACTTGGCCGCGTACTGTGTAACGGTCATAGTTCCTTGCTTCAGGTTGTTGAACTCTTGTTCCTTAGCCAAACGAATTGGCGTGGGAAAGTACTTGTCGAGAAACAGAGTCTCGAACTGGGCGAAGGTCATGGTGGCTACGGTATGGGTCGCCTCCATTAGTTCCCACCAGTAGCGAGCTTCTCCCTTCAGCTGGTATGTGGCTAGGGCCACACGATCTCCATTGCGGGTGATCTCCAAGGTATCCATGATCACCTTGATTTCCTTCAACCATGCTTCCGCCACAGTGGGGTTGGTATCGCCGTTGAAGGTCGGGGGTCGACGCTTGCAGAACTCGTTCATTGCCCGGGTCCGAGTCATAGGTCCTTCATTAGGGTTCGGGTTCTGGCGGGCAGCATTCAGAGCGGTCACGAGCGCTTGCATGACTTGAGCGAGGTCGGGGTTAGGATTAGGGTTTGGATTCGAGGAGTCTCCGGTCTCATACCCTAGTCCACTCCGTTGGTTCACCATCTACGATCGAAATTTAAAAAGGGGAAGGTTTAGTTTTAAATAAACTATTTTTCTCTTTGCACAAGGTAAGAAGCAATCAAATATTCAACAGTACTTGTAAAGCAAAAGCAGCTTTTCATAGATAACGGAAGATTACAACATGAAGCATAGAATTTTACTACATAATAAACATATCAAAACAAGCCTCCTACTACAGGCTAAGACAATCATACTACATGGTTCCTCTAGTACAAGTGCTTGAAAGGCAACTCGAGCTTTCGGAACCTTATTCTAATGCTACTACTCTACTAGCTAGGTAGAACAACTCCAAAGAACTCTCTCAGCTGCATCTTCCACTCTTTCTCCCTGATCTCCAGCCAGCGCTCTCCGTCACGACGAATCTTCTCCGTAAGCTCCTTGATGTGTGGGTCCTGAGGGTCGAGGTTCTCAGTGATGCTAGGTGGGAACACGACTATCTCGCAAAACTGATCGCCGGTCTCGGGGTCACGGATCCCTGGGAGAGGCATCGGTAGAAAGCTCTCGGGTGTAAGTAGCGCCTTATAATACAGAAGGTCGGCTACAGAGGCCTCGGCGGGGAAATAGCTATCCATATCTACAATAGGGAAAGTTATATGTTAGACTTAAATGTGGAGAACGGAAATTGTATACAACAGGTGCAAGTATAGATAACAGTGATCATAATAGATAACACAAGTCTTATATTGCTAAAAACAACGAGTACATCATAAATGGCTTATAAGCCAAGGCTGCCTACGGCATACAGCTTACCACAAAAGATCCTACCACATTCTGTTTATAACAAAAGATCCTACTAATTGCTAGTCTTGATAGCTGATCTAGAAAATAGGTGGAAATTCGACCCTATATGCACCTATGTCGTCCTCGTAAGGTGGTGGTGGCACATCTCCAGAGTCGATGGCTATATCCAAGTAGTCGGGCATAACCAAAGCTGGCGGTATCCCTCCGTGAATCAGCATCTCTTCATTGTCGGAATCCCAACCCATTGGTCCTTCTTCTTCCATTTCCTCAGGGTCTTCTTCGTCGTCGTCAGATGGCAAGTCTGGATTCGGCATGTTCATCTGATGCTCCCAGTCAGCTTCGTTGAGCGGTGGGTCATTGAACTCCTCGGGTTCTTCATCAGAGTCTGTCTCGGCATTTTCCTCAGGATCCTCCTCTTCTGGGTCTTCCTCGACTTCCACGTGGATAGGAGGTGCTACGGCCACTGCTTCGGCGTTACCGGGAGGTGGAAGTTGGACCAGAACTGGTACTGCATCAACCATGTCTTCTTCCTCCTCGTTCACGGGACGGACAAGAGCGCCATACTCTTGATAGAAGTCATGGGTATAGGGGAAAGCATGAGGAAAATAAGAATCCTCCACCAGTTGATGGGTCATGGACCTTACAGTGCTTGCAAGTTTGTGAGCTTCAGCAAAAAGATTGATTTGGTAGGGGCTCAAGTGATCCATCTACAATAGGGGAACTATCTATTAAACTTACTCAACAAGCATAACAACACGTCTTTATTATAGCATAACCGAAAATACAACTTAGATAGTGGAAACCCTACTTCCTAACATCCTATATCCCGAAGGAATTACAACGGTTACTAATCTAGTGGGATGCCTTCCTTCGAGCCTCGATATTTCCTTATCTTGCCGGTTTTCTCCTTCTTAGATATGACGCCTTCGCTGCTGCAGGCTTCTCATTCTTCGTTTCCTATCCTGGGGGTTGGTGTTGGAGGTAAGACTCCAAAGTATTAGTAAAAGTTGGATAGTATAGGAAACATGTCCGGAAACCAAGGGTCCTTCTCAACGGGAGTCGGGGTGTGCTGTTGGACTCTCATGAAGTCATGTTGTTCTGTACGCACGGTGGCAATGTAGTTGGGATCCTCTAAGTGTTGGGCTGTTATACGCTCTACAACATTTCTAGGCTGATAGGCTTCGACTAACAAATCGATCGAGGTTTTCATCTACAAGAAAAAAGTTTCATTAGTCCAGCTTTGAAAATAGTAGTTTTTGGTAAAAACTATAGGAAAAACTTTTTAGGTTTCTATGTTACACATTCGATCCTTGATTCAAGTCATCATCCAATTGTTCGGGAATTCCCAGCTCGGCGGTACTGCTAATTTCCGCGCCTTGCTTCAATCCGAAGATTTTTTTGACAGAATTCCACCCAATTTGGGATGTTAAACTTAAAAATCGTAGTCACGTTTGTGCAATGGCCAAACTAGCTTAAGGTTCTACATGGCTCTACCCATTCTACCCATGGTCGAGGTTTTGAACCTAAAGCTCTGATACCAAGTTGTAACGCCCCGAATTTTGGGTACGTTAAAGGGATAATTTATTACAGAAATAAAATAGAGTCATTGTTCAATATTACAGCACGGCTCTCATAAGAGCATTTGAAATACAAAATAGATAACAAAAAAGGGAGCTAGGGTTCCTATTCTACGGCTCCTCTTGCTCCTCCAACCTAGCGAGTTCTTCGGCTCCATACGCCTCCAAGGTGAAGAGATCGCCCTGTTCGTCTATCAGGTCTGACATATTATATTGGCGTCGCCACCCATATAATATGCCAGGGTCACCACAAGGTAACACCATGAGCTACGGAAGCTCAAAAGTAAAAATCCTACTACTAGCATCGATTTCCACATGACAAGTAGTTAAGTAGTAAACAAATGACAATAACAGCTTATTCATGTTCGTTTTTATAATTATTAACGGTGTCAAGGATTCTCGATTTTCCTCCTACGCACACATCATAGACCTTGTCATTTATTGCTACCTTTCTTTTCCAAAGACTTCTTTTTAACTCACCCAACCGTGGTTCCGCCGCTCCGGGTTCCCGAGTATCCTCACACTGGTTCCGCCGCACCGGGTTCCCATTGGCACACAAAAACTTGCATAGGCTCCATACCACGGATTACTATGCTACTCACCCTACTTCGGTTCCGCCGCGCCGGGTTCCCGTTGGCATACACACACCTCCCACGTAATACCCTCGATTAGTCATTACGTGATTTCAAAATATTTCCAACCGGGAAAAATACATCTTCTCAGTTAATCACACCCTAGGTGCCATGTTTCTACTGTTCTCGGTTTTCGTGTCTCGTTCTCATGCAAGACTCCGTCGTTTAAGACTTTACATACACATATGCATTCAATTAAATCTTTGAACAATTAAGACAAGATCATCCAACTATCTAGCATACATGAAACATTTCGAAAGTAAATCATACATCTCCAAAAGTTAACGTCATCCATGATCAAAGTAACTTCTTAAACTTTAAGTAAAGTAAGTAGAGATTTTAACTAGCAAGATTTAACAACTTTTAGAAGAAGAAAGTAAGATCGAACTACGATATAGTAAAGATTTCACTACCGTTCTTCTAGGCGGTGGTCGGCTTACGGAAGTTTGATCGTCGGTTTGAAATCGGCGGAGTAACGGCCTCCGGATTGCTTCGAAAGGAAAAGAATTGTACTTCTTTTCCTAGAAACAACTTCCTATCTTTAACTAAGCTACTTTTAAGATCAAAGGGTGGTATTGGAAGTGGTTTGGCGGTTTTGCTCAAGAACACTCAAGAACAAAGAAAGTTCTTGAACTTTGAACAAGGATACTAGAAATTCTAGAGAGAAGGAAGAGCTATTGCTTGAGGTGTGAGTTTAAAGCATGAGAATGGCCTTCTATTTATAGGCAAGGGTTCCCTCCCTCTCCCTCTTGGCCGGCCCCCTCTCTCTCCTCCTTTTCCAATTGTTTTTAATACCAAAACAATGTGTTCACATGGAAGAATAAGGCTAAAAACCTAGGTTTGCATGGCTATGGTGTACCAAGGATTTGATCTTGGAACCAATGGATGGTGGAGATGAGTTTGTACAAGATTCCAAAGGTTTAAACTAATATTGAATGTACAAAAGAAGGACATGAAGTGAAGTTTTGCTTGGAAGCACAAGAATCTCATGGTACATGGAAGTTCAATGGCCAAGTACCAACCAAATTTTCTCCCTCCTCCTCTCTTCTCCCATCCGCCACCCCCCCCCCCTCTCTCACGGCTCTCTCCCTCTCCCTCTCTTCCTTGCTTCCTCATGGTACATATATATATACATATGTACAAATATAGCAAGCAAACAAATAAAATATATGTACTTTAGTACTTTAAGATCAAAAATAGACTTAAGGCTAAGATTCTCTTTTATACTTCAAATAGACACATGGTACTTTTTAGGATAATACTCTAGTCTACTAAGTACTTATATAATATATACATATGTACCCAAGTACTTTAGGAAGAATCAAAACCCTAATATAAAATGGTTAAAGGTACTTAAGAGAATCTAGTACCAAGTACTTTTCCTAATAAAGTAGTGTGAACTTAATCACATGGGTTAAAGAAAAGTATTAAACTAATTAACACCATAGTACTTTGAAAGACTAAGACCATTGTCCAATGGGTAAAATTTCCCCTAACATCTATTATCCAATGGATAATAGTTATTAGGCCAAATAAATAATAAAATAAATCCCAAAAGTACCTTAAAGTAATTGAATAATATTTTTCTTAATATTCTTGGTACTTTGACCAAATATACTTTTAATATAAACTAATGGGTTTCTATTATCCAATGGATAATAGTTTCCCTAACAACTATTGTCCAATGGACAAAGAATAAAATCAAATTAATTAAAAGAAAAAGAATATGCAATACTTTGACTAGGGTTCAAAAGGTCCGAAAGGTTCAATGAGGGGCAAAACGGTCCAATCATGGTGACTAGATGGCTTCTTAGTTTAGTTCCTCCAACCGGATAGTTAGAAGCTAACTAGGCTTGCTAATTAGGACTAAAGCGCAAGAAATAAAAGTTCAGGGGCTAAAGCGCAAAAAATCAAATTTGGAGGGCAGAAACGTAATTATGACAACTACTGGAAAATTAAAGCAATACAAGAAATTTACTAAATAACTTGAATAATAAATAAGCTTTTATTTATTGAAATTCAGAGTTAGTACACATGTCGTGCAAGATAGTCGTGGCAGCTCTCTGATAAGTAGGACCGGCGTTCTTCAAACTAAACGGCATGACCAAATAGCAGTAAGTCCCCCATTCAGTGATAAAAGTCGTTTTCTCGTAGTCCTCGAGTGCCATGAGGATCTGATTGTAGCCTGAGAAGCTGTCCATGAACGAAAGCAAAGCATGCCCTGCAATATTATCCACGAGCACATCGATGTGTGGCAAGGGAAAATCGTCTTTGGGGCTTGCATTGTTCAAGTCCTGGAAGTCAACACAGACACGAATCTGACCATTCTTCTTGGGAACGGGGACGATATTGGCCACCCAAGTGGGGTACTGAGAGACGGCGAGAAACCCAGGGTCAATCTGCTTGGTGACTTCCTCCTTAATTTTCTGTACCCAGTCTGGCCGCATCCGTCTGAGCTTTTGCTTTGCTGGCTTAGCATCGGGCAACAACGGGATTCGATGCTCCACTATCTCTCGATCAATACCGGGCATGTCTTGATGAGACCATGCAAAAACATCACTGAATTCAGTGAGGAGCTCTTTGAAACCGCAATGCTCCTCTGGGTTTAACGTGGAGCCCACTTGAACCATCCGGGGATCATTCTCATCTTTCAAGTTTATTAAGATTATTTCTTCTTTTAATGGCTGAGCATGCCTTTCATCTTCCCTTTCGATGAAGGCACGGATTTCCTTGGGAATGTCCCCATCGAAATCTATCTCTTCATCTTCGGGGTCGACACAGTTTATGTAAAGATCATTCAAGTAGTCAGAAGAGGATTCCTTCATTTCATAAGACCCTGTAGGGTCGCCAAGTACAAGGGAGTCGAACTCAAAGTAAAAGATATGACGTGGAGGGCCGAGAGGCACAAACTCCGACTCAGAGCTAGACTTAGACTCAGAGGACTTAACAAACTCAGTGTCAGACTCAGAGATATCATCAATGCAAATAAGGCGTGGCTTGAAAATGCAATTTTTAAGGCTACCCTTAGCTTCCATGATAAGAGAGGTGGGGTCCTCGAGGGCATTGGGCCCGAGCATGAACACTTCAGCCACTTCAGCTTCCTTGACCAAACCCACTTGGGAGAATTCAAAGAACAGCTGCTCCAAGTTCCCCTGATCAAAAGATCCCAGCCAGTTAGTCTTCAGCTTGGGCTGGCTACGCTTCTTCTTAAATTCTGTCTTTGTTGGCTCTTCATCACTAGAAGGCCAGGTATCATCAGCAAATACCTCAAAACCAAGCAGCAGCTCTCCAGTAACCGAGTCAATGAAAGGTTCAGCCTGCCCAATGTAGATGTCATTCCCCTTTTCACGGACGAAATAGTTGTCGGGCTCACCATAGAGGGATCGAGATTTTCCCGTGCATTTCCTTCTTTTGTCATCTTCAGCAGAGGAAGAGTACCCCAAACCAAAGCGGCCCTGACAGGAAGGAAATGTAGGGAACTCCGGGATCCCTTGTTGGTGAATCCCTAAACCGAGGCCAGGTAGATAGGACATCCTTCTCATAATGTCCAGAGCGACAGAGCTTATGATGAAGTCCCCGTCTACGTTGATGGCCGAAACCGAGCTCGAAGTGTCAAAGGAGAAACCCGCGAGGTCGACGTCTTCGTTGTCATGCACGATACCCAAAACAGGCGTGCCATCCTCCTTAAGCAGGCGAATTCCTGAATCCCCGCAGATAATCAGAGTCCCAGTAGGAAGTCCCAGCATGACTTTCTAATGAAGAGTAGATGGCACGGCCATGATGTCAGATCTGTGAAGCCACGGCCTTCCTAGCAAGAGATTGAAGGAGGCTGGGATGTCGACCACATGGAACTCGACATGCATTTTGAATCCTTTGGCATCGAGGTTGAGCACAAGCGTACCTTCGACCAAGCGACGTGTGCTGTCATATGCCTTGACTGCCATGCTAGAAGGTGTAAAGTCCCTCTTAGTTAGTCCCAGACGGTGAGCGACTCTTAAGGGGCAAACATTGATTGCCGAGCCATTATCGATAAGAACAGTTGGAATCTAGAGTCCTCGGCATTTGACTGTGATATGCAAGGGGCGATTGTGGTCAACTCCTTCAAGCGGTAGATCCTTGTCGGTAAATACCACAGTGTGCTTAGAAGTAGGCGGGAGGATAAGGGAGATCATTGCTTCAGGTGTGACATCTGGTCGAATCTCAAGATGAGAGAGAGTGTGGCAGAACTTCTGACGATGCTCACGGGAGGAACATATTGGTCCCCAGAGCGAGATGGCAGCGGGAATCCGCTCTAATTGCCTTTGAATCACATCATCATTCGGGGGGCCAGCAGGTACTTCAAATGGTGCAGACTTCGAGAAAACAGGAGGTTCGTTCTTTCGATTAGAAGAATTGGACGAACTTCCAGTTTGCAGATTAGCAGGCTGGAAAACTCGTCCACTCCTTGTAACATTAAGAACGTTCTCTAAAGAGGGCACCACTTGAGGGTCTTAACTATCATCCCACAGATCAGCAGGAATTTCCCCCAGTTTGCGCTTCCCTTTGTCGAAGGTCGGAGGAACTACAGGGTTCCATGTTCAAACCCAAATCTTCAGTGAGATCTTTCATGAGCAGTGATTCCCAGAAGTCTGGATCCCCAACAGCTACAGCCTCTCGAACAGGTTCCGTACTAGCAACAAAAGGGATGTCCCACAGTTCTCCATCAGCGAGAGAACGATTGATAGTCCAAACCTCGGACCCAACTTGGATATTGACTACATCATCGACATCCCAAAGATCAGCTGGTGGTACAAGGTCCGTAACCATGATGTTGCAATCCTCTTCAGGAGGGGAAGGCACTACAGGGCGTGGGAGGTTTTCGTCGACGATGTAAAATGTGGGATCATATTCGGGATCAGCCACCGAGTTAACTAGCCTGTCAAGAGTAGAAGGGAAGAAGCATTCCCCTAGAACACGGGTCTCATCTTGGATAAGGTCCTCCTCCAAATACTGGATTTCATGGTTGGGCAGAGCGTAACCCTGGAGAGGATTAGGGTCAAATTCCAACGAAAATTGCCAAGCGGGCTCTGGGTCCCAATAGTATTCCTCTTCGAGCAGAACAGGCTGAGGTTGTTGGAAGAGCATGTCCAACGAGAAGCCATCCAAAGGATCAAGCATGGCTGCCTCATAATTGGCCATCCAAGCATGGTCAAAAGGGATGTACTCGGGATTCTGAGAGAAACCATCCAATTCCAGCTCTGTCCATTCATTGATTATGGGGGTGGCATAGTCATTGTTATCAGCTATGGCCCACTTATAGCTTGCATGTCAAGTTGTTGTTCTGGTTGAGGGGGTGTAGGGAGGTATTCCCGAACAAGAAAAATTAAACACCGAGCACGTGATATATCAGGGGCACGTGATAAGCGTGATAAGCTTATCACCGGGCAGTTCGGTGAACGGCGATAGAGGCCAGTGACACGTGAAGTCATTAGTCCATACAGTCTGTTCGGCTGATAAGGACAAAAGACATATGATGTCATTAGTCCAGATATAACGACATGGACCAGTTGCACGAGAAGTCATTAACCCAGGCTATCTGTTCGGCTAATAAGGACAAAAGACATGAGAAGTCCCTTGTCCAAATGAAGCGACATGGACCAGTTGCATGTGCGGTCATTGGTCCATGTGGATTGCTCGGTAACGAGGTAGCCGAACAGGGGAACAAGTTGCCCTAAAGCATGAGGTAACAGGAATGTTCTAGAATGGTAATATTCTGTAAAGGGATGAGATCCCGAATATGTAGGATCTTGGATAGATGCCCAACGTGAGTGGAAGGTTTGGCCAGTTATGAAAGAGAGTCCTGAAATGACTCTTTTGGTGAACTGATAACGAAAGAAGTGCCCAATATATCCTGAATTTCTGTACGTGATGAGAATCCTAGGATAATAGGGATGCTTGGTGAGCAAGCATCTATGAGTCTATAAATACGAGGTAAACCTGGAGGAAAAAGGTACGCAATAGTTGGCTATCTCTTATTGCTCTCCTACTGATAATTAGGGTTTGTTACTAGTTCGTGATACTAATTGAAGCATCGAAGGGCCTTTGCCACGAGAGGCAAAGGTGCTCTCACCCCCTGTCTGTTTTGCAGATTGGGGTTCCAGCAAAGAACTAGGGCTCCGGTGTAGAGGTACGTGAAGCCGTTACAATTGGTGTTGTTTAGAGTACCAATTGTTTTCATCCCCCTACAATTGGCGCTGTCTGTGGGAAATCGAACCAATTTTCCTTAAAGAACAGTCACGATGGAAGAAGATCCAGCAACACCGTTCAATCCAAAAAATCAGTTAAGTGGTGGAGGGGATAAATCTCCACCAGGTGCTCCGAGAAAGCCCACTGGAAGACAGGATAAGACAGCTACGGGCTCCACGAGAAGGAGCAAATCTCACCGAAGAGAGGCGTCGGTAGAACAGTCAAGGAGTATACATAACAGTGAGGATGTCCTCGACCGAAAGAGGAAGGAGATCGAGGAGTACGCTCGTTTGATTAAAAAGCGAGAATACGAAATACAAGAGTTGCAGCGGGTACGGGAACACCCAGAAGATTCTGGACTCTCAAGGAGGAGTTCTGAGAGAGATAGACGGACTTTAATAGTCCATAAGCAGGCTCGTTCACAAGGAGGAAGGAGCAGAAGTCCTACTCTGGGGCGATATAAGACTTCTCCACGCAAAAGAAGAGACAGAAGCAGAAGCCGCACACCGGAAAGACTAAGGGCTTTTTCGCGGAAAAGGAGAAGTAGGGAACGGAGTTCCTCACCCGAGGAAGAAACAAGAAAGCATCACCGTGATAGGTATGAGAGACTTGATGCTGACTGGGCCAAAGCTACGGCTCGCAAAACTAAGGAAAACGAGGAAGGGACGGTGTCTGCACGAGAGGCGGCACGTAAAGCCCTGAGTAATATCGCAGCCTCCCCTTTTGCAAGGAGACTGCAAGAGGCAAGGTTGCCGAACAGAGTGAAGCACGGAGCGCTCGTACTTTACGAGACAAACACGGACCCTGTGGCTCACATACAGCATTACCAGCAGGCCATGTTCATGCACGATGGCGATGATGCCATTCTGTGCAAAATGTTCCCATCAAGTCTAGGCAAAGTGGCTTTGAGTTGGTTTCATAAATTGGCACCACGGTCCATAAGAGGATGGAGGCAGTTGGCCGAAGAATTCACTGCTCGGTTCTTGACAAGCAGAAAGGCCCCAAAGACGTTTGAGAGTCTGTCCACTATGAAACAAACTGAGGACGAGCCGATCAGAGCTTATGTTAAGAAGTATTGGGAAACCTTCAATGAAATTGAAAATTGTAGTGAGGAGTACGCCATCGCAACCTTCAAGACTGGTTTGCCTGTTCGGGGGGAACTGCGTCGCTCGTTGAATAAACATCCGGTAGCCACGTTGGCTAAATTGATGGAACGAATAGAACAGCACGCCAGAATGGAGGATGATATACTCTGTGAGGATGGCAGAATTGCTGCCGAACAGCCTAAGACGACTGCCAAGAAGGTGGATAAACCTGAGCCCAAAACGTACAAAGAACGAAGGAAATACGGACAGGCTAAGAAGGATCCGTACAAGGAAAAGCAAGCCCCGATCCCAAATCTTTCTTTTCTATCACTACTGTTTGGAAGGAGCCAATCTACAGGATTCTTTATCGAATAAAGAATCAGCCATACTTCAAGTGGCCCCCGAGTCTTGGTGGAGATAAAGACGCTAAACGTGCTACGAATCAGCACTGCAGCTACCATAAAGATTGGGGCCATATGACCGAGGATTGTGAAATGTATAAAAGGCATCTCGACGATCTAGTTTCTCGTGGCTATCTCAAGGAATTTATCCAGGAGGACCCGAAGGAAAAAGGGAAAGCCATGGAGATGGATTACGAGCAGAATCCTAAAGGGATAATCCACATGATACATGGGTTAGCCGCACCTTATACGAGAAATGAGGTGAGACTACTGCAAAGGCAGGTTAAGCACGACCAGCATGTGATGCGGTTGGGAAATAAGAGAGGCCAAGAGAGTGGTGTATGCAATGAAAGCATAGCATTCACGAATGAAGATTTGGGGGAAGTCCAAGTTCCCCATAACGATGCTTTGGTCATAACCCTACGGGTTGGGGAATATGACATTGAAAGGATTTTGGTGGATTCAGGAAGTTGTACAGAGGTGATGTACTAGGATGCATTCAAGAAACTGGGGCTGGTCCAAACAGACTTGGAGCAATCCACGACACCTCTGATTGGGTTTGGTGCAGGAGCTGTCTGGCCCCTCGGAAAAGTAAGCCTCCCTGTTCGGGCAGGATCAGTTGTCTTAAAGACAGATTTCCTTGTCGTAGATGTTCCTTCTTCCTATAATGCGATTATAGCCAGGACCTGGTTACACAAGATGAGAGCTGTCTCCTCAACTTACCACCAGATGATGAAATTCCCAGGATCCAATGGAATCGAAGTAATTAGGGGCAACCAAAAAGTGGCCCAACAGTGCTTAATTTCCGTTGTTAAGAAAGTTCAAAAGAACCACCATGTTCATACATTGGAGATGCCAGATCAACCAACTATCGAAGATGTTGGGAGAAGTCCGGCAGAAAAGGTGGTTGAAGGCTTAGAGAAAATTCTGACCAACGAGACTGATCCTGAAAGGTATTTTCTAATTGGAGAGTCATTGGCGGCAGGCGAAAGGGACGAATTGATCAGATTCCTGAAGGAACATGTCGACGTATTGGCATGGGTCCCAGAGGAGATGCCCGGGGTAGAAGCAAACGTTATTTGTCACCATCTAAACGTTGATCCCCAGCATAAGCCAATCATTCAGAAGAAAAGAAGGGCAGCCGTGCAGCATGTGGATGCTGTAATTGAGGAAGTCGATCGTTAGCTGGAAGCTAAGGCTATACGAGAGGTTTACTATCCCGAATGGCTATCCAACACAGTAGTGGCGAAGAAAAAGAATGGAAAGTGGCTAGTCTGCGTGGATTTCACAGATCTCAACAAGGCGTGTCCGAAAGACAGTTTCCCTCTCCCAAGGATAGACCAGCTGGTTGACGCAACCGCTAGATACGAGCGGATGAGTTTCCTTGACGCATATCGAGGATATCATCAAATTGCTATGTTTGGGCCTGATCAGGAGAAAACTTCTTTTATTACACCACGAGGGTTGTATTGCTATAGCGTCATGCCATTTGGGCTTAGGAACGCTGGGGCAACCTACCAGAGACTCGCAACCATCATGTTCAAAAAGCTACTTGGCAAGTCTATGGAGGTTTACATAGATGATATGGTGGTAAAGAGTGAAGATAAACAAGGACATATAGCAAACTTAAAGGAGGCTTTCGAAATCCTCGGGAACTACAAGTTGAAACTCAACGCCTCGAAATGTGCGTTTGGAGTTGGATCTGGGAAGTTCCTAGGGCATCTGGTCACTATGAGGGGAATCGAAGCTAACCCAGATCAGATTGCAGCCCTGCGGAGGCTACAGAGCCCCAAAACCACGAAGGAGGTCCAGAGACTAACTGGGATGGCTGCAGCACTAAATAGATTTATCAGCCGATCAAGTGATAAATGTAGGCCCTTTTTTCAGTTATTGAAAAAGAGGGAAGGATTTGAATGGGGAGCAGAATGTGAGCAAGCTTTCCAGGACCTGAAGAAGTATCTGGCCGAGCCTCCTCTTCTGTCAACCCCACAGCCAGGTGAGTCCTTGATTTTGTATTTAGCTGTTTCTGAGCATGCCGTGAGTGCAGTCCTGTTAAGGGATTTGGGAATTGAGCAAATCCCAATATATTACATTAGCAAGACATTGCTAGATGCAGAGACGAGATATCTGCCCCTAGAGAAACTTGTCCTGGCACTTAGGACAGCGACGAGGAAGTTGCCACACTATTTTCAAAGCCATAAGGTTGTGGTCTACACCGAGTTCCCCTTGAAATCACTGCTATGAAAAGCAGATTTTTCAGGAAGAATCTCTACATGGTCTGTTGAGTTGAGCCAGTATGACATTGATTATCAGCCACGTACGGCAATTAAAGGCCAAGTATTGGCAGATTTTGTGGCGGAGTTTTCTCCTACGGTAGCACCCTTGCCTCCTACGAGAAAGGAGCAAGCATCCAAGCCAGCGCTCATGAAGAGTCAGCTATCAGCCGAACAAGATCCCACGGAATGGAAATTATTCGTTGACGGATCAGCATGTAATACTGGTTCAGGAATTGGGGTGGTAATATTTCCTCCAGGAGGTGTAATGATCGAGCTGTCTGTTCGGCTAGGTTTCAGTGCATCAAACAACGTGGCAGAGTACGAGGCACTCTTAGCTGGGTTGAGAAGTGTAAAAACCTTAAAGGCAAAACGAGTTAGGATGCACTGTGATTCACAGCTCGTAGTTAACCAACTGTCCGGCGAATATCAGGCCCGGAACGAAAGAATGGCAGCATATGTGGAAGCAGCCAAAGATCTACTTGATACCTTTGATAGGGTTCATATTGAACAGATAAGTTCTGGACAGAATGCACATGCCGATTCACTGGCATGGCTGGCTGCAGCGGTTCCAACCGAACTCAAATGCAGAGTTGCAGTCGAGTATCTGTCAGAGCCGAGCATTGGGAAAAGCGTGGAATTGGTTTTGGAAGTAAACCAAGGTCCAAGTTGGATGGACCCAATCATGGAATTTTTACGAGCTGAAATACTCCCAGCTGATAAAAAGGAAGCTCATAAGATCAAAACCAAGTCTGCAAGGTTTTGGCTGTCCCCAGAAGGAAAACTTTATAGAAAGTCCTTCACAGGACCATATTTGCTTTGTGTGCATCCCGAGATGGTGCAGAAATTTCTTCACGAAATCCACGAGGGAACGTGTGGAAGTCATGCTGGAGGCAAGTCCATTGCCCACCGAGCAATTACCCAAGGCTATTGGTGGCCACATATGCAGGAAGATGCCAAGGTGTATGTTAAAATTTGTGAGAAATGTCAGAAGTTCTCACCGATGATTCGAACACCAGTCGAAGACCTGGTACCCTTGACAAGCCCTTGGCCGTTTGCCCAGTGGGGAATGGACATCGTGGGTCCCCTCCATAAAGCAACTGGGAACCAAAAATTCCTGTTAGTTGCAACGGACTATTTTACCAAGTGGATAGAAGCAGAGCCACTGGCAAAAATCACAGAACCTATGGTAGAAAGGTTCGTGTGGAAAAGCATTATTACTCGATTTGGGGTCCCCTATTCTTTGATTACGGATAATGGGTCCCAGTTTCAGAAAAAATTCAAGTCTTTTTGTGCCCAATATGGAATACGAAATTATTATTCGACTCCAGCTTACCCTCAGAGTAATGGGCAAGCAGAAGCATCCAACAAGACTATTCTTGATGGGATTAAGAAAAGACTGGACAAAGCAAAAGGGAAGTGGCCTGATGAATTGCCGTTGGTATTGTGGGCCCACCGAACAACGCCAAGAAGGTCTACGAGAGAGACCCCCTATTCGTTGGCATACGAGACTGAGGCTGTAATTCCTTTGGAGGTTGGTCTCCCGACCAATAGAACTGCATTGGTCGAGAGTGGAGGCAATGACAGGGCCCTTCAAATCGAACTTGATCTCGCCGAAGAGAGAAGAGAAAAGGCCCTGGTGCATCTAGCTTCTTACCAGGAACAGTTGATGAAAAGTTACAACAAGCATGTACACCCTCGAGAGTTTGGTGTTGGGGACCTTGTACTACGGAAGGTGCTCGGCAATACCAAGGCGGCCAACGAAGGCAAGCTAGGGGCCAATTGGGAAGGCCCATATCGAGTAACTGAGATTGTGGGCATAGGGGCCTACAGACTGGCAGATCTGGACGGCAATCCAATTCCGAGGCCATGAAATGTCCATAATCTGAGAAAATTCTTTGTTTAGAAGAATCAAGTTTTATTTTAGAATGCACTACGTGATTGTGTGAGAGCTACGAATAAAGCTCCTTTGTTTTTTATTACTTTCTAGTAACAAGGTGTACGAATAATGCCACCTTGAGTTTTCATGCATTATGTGTTTGTGTGGGAGTTACGAGTATAATTCCCTATCTAGGTTTATTCTTGTTGCTTAGTTGCAAGGGATACGAATAATGCTCCCTTTAGTTCAAGTTTATATATAAAGTTTTTTCTTTTCACGTATATCCAATTTTCCAATATTTTCGTTCTAGACATGTGGAATATGACGTTTGGAGATGTGTTTTCTCTTTCTTCATATTGGGGAGCACGGGATATGCACGAATGCCAAAATTGCGATATTTGAGGGTACAAGATACTCAAAAGAACGAAAATCCTACCAAATTCTAAGTACGAATATGCTTAGTAGAATCCAAGTACGAAATGCTTGGACAATAGACATAATGAGATATGTCCAAAATCTAAAACCAAAAACTAAGTATGTGAGACTTATGAGTATGAGTAAACTCATATTTGCATACGAACGCATGCAGTCTGTTCGGATACAATCATTTCAGTAAATGATTGTGGTAAAAATTTAGGTATGAGATATCTAAGGTACGAGAAACCTATAAATACCTAAGTACGAATACACTTAGTAAAATCCGAGGACGAAATACTTGGGTAATAAACATAACGAGCGTATGTCAGCTACTGATTTTAGGCGTACGAGACACTTATAGATAAAAACAAACTAAACAGGAGAACCAAGCAGAAACAGATGTTTAATGCCACGCAGGGCCAGCAAACACTACGGCCACGAAGGACCGAGCATTATGAACAAAACATGTCACGCCACAAAGGGCTTAATACGTTATCAAACAGGTACTACAAAAGAGCAACATCAATCTAACTCCTGGACCTCTGGTACAGCATTGGTTGCAGCCCCTTGAAGTACGTCCCCATCGCCAGCAGCACCTTCCTCGGCAACACTGGCTTCAGTGGCTGCCTCCTGGCCTGACCCGTGCTCTACGGAAACATCTTGAGTTTCCATCTCTATTTCCTCATCTGCATTTGCATATTCATCTACTTGACGATCAATATCATCAACTAGGGGTTCGTCGTTTTCTTGAAGGGCTGCTGCCCGGCCACTGGGAAGTTCCATCTTAGTCCATAAAGGGGAGTTATCAGCAACACCGACCTTGGTCAAGCAAGTCTCCCAGCATGCAGTCCAGACTTGGTCTTGAAGAATTGGTATCTGCTCCACGTAGCTGGCCGTGGTGACATCGTATCCCTTCTTATAGCCCTCGTCAAAAGCAGCCTTCTTGGCGCCATCCATCTCAGTCAAAGCTTGACTGAGACTGTCTTCGGCCGTTTCGAGTTTATTTTTCGTTTCATTAGCCTCAGCTTTGGCTTTGTCTCTTTCTCTCTCCAGTCTCGAGACTGTTCGAAGAAGCCTCGTATTGTCATTCAGAAGTCTGATCCTCCTGCATCAGCCTCCTGGAATTTCTGACCTAACGTCATTACTTTTTGGATAAACTATACGAGCACCACAACATGAGTCCGAGGAATTCTTAGCTATTATAAGAAAGGCAAACCTAACAAGATAATGGGTTGGTTACCTTGATTCCACTGACGAGGCCAGTGGATACGAGCCTATCTGCAGGAGACAAGGACTCCTTCTGCATATCCACAGGCAGTGATAAAGCCTGTGCCAGGGCCAATGCAGTCTCAGTCGAACTAGCACTGTCCCCGATGTGAACGGGACGATCACCCCTGATGAGTGAGGGGACCCATGACTGGGGAAGCACTTGGATAGGAGGCGATTGGGGCTGGTTGATTTCCGTATCAGTTGGGACGTCTGAAGAAGCTGGGTCCTCAGTCCTTGCACGCTTATCCTGATGGGGATCACTAGCCTCAAGGGAGCTGTTGCGAGGGGATGAGGATGATCGTGTCGACCTCCCCCTCGTGCTACAAGACAGAGGGGGGGGGGGGGGGGGGGCAGCACCAGTTGATGCCACCCTATTGGCACCACCCCGTCCTCGCGTCGGGACGGTCAGGAGAGAGCTGAGATTTAGAGGCTGAAGAGTCATGTTGTCCGGATTTGGGGGAGAAGGTGAATAACCGTACGAAGATGACTGGCTGGTGTCACTGGTATGGATTGGCTGTTCAGACTGTTGTTGAGAAACAGTCTGTCTTCGAGATCTCCTGAGCACCAGACGTGGTAGGGGAACGCCTTCTGATATTGGGAATTCACCTGGCTCCCCGGCAACCGTAACTCCAACGTTGGTCCTCACACTCGTTGATTGAGGGGCCGTAGACGTTGACGCACCACTGGTGCTCGGGTGGGCTAATCTCCTGTCAATAAATCCCCTGTACGCGGGATCGTAGCCCAGTAGGACGTGCGCGTCACGACCACAACCAGCCGTTCGGGTGCCCGACTCTCCTGTGTATTTTAAAACTTTGTTGATGTCCTCTGTTCGGATGTAACCCAGTTTGCGTCTGGGGCGTTTATTGGCGTTTTCAGCTACAGAATCACAATCCAAAGCAGAAGTTAAGAACATAAAAGAAAACAAAAACAGGGGGGGGAAATAGTCGATGGGAATGTACAAAGTGAAATCAGAGGTGTACGTGGGTAACCCCATATGTGGGGACAATGCAAACCCACCACTTGGCCGTCCTCCCCTATTGGCTCGAACGCTCCCGTTACATAGAGGAAATCAATTTCGTGGTCACGAGCAGAGTCTGGCAAGTTGAGCACGAGACGCTTTTCTGCTCTCCTAACTTTGAAATAGAAAGTGTTATACTCGAGGTTTAGCACAATGCTATACCACCACTGGATATCCCACAAGCCCAACTGGGTCCCTAATATCCTATTCAAAGCTACTATCCCCATCACTAACCTAAATACATTCGTCGAGACTTGCATGGGGGTGAGGCGATACCAGTTCAAAACCTGGCGGAGTAGTGGGTGGAGGGGGAAACGGACCCCACCCTCGACAATGGCCACTATCGGGATGCACATTCTGTCCCAAGTACCGCCATCCCTGTCAGCACCTAATGGGGCAAGTTCAATTCCTACGTTATCAGGGATATCGTAATCGGCCCTGAACGCCGCCATAGCACTAGGAGTTTCACATAGTTTCCTGAACTTGCTAGGTTTTGGAAGGTTTTCGTTATTTTCCGCCATGAGTATGGAGGAACAGAACAGACGAAGAAACCCTAAGTGAAAGGGAAAAATCTGGATTGAGTCTCGGAAAAAGACGCAAAGGAAGGTGAGAACGAGAATCTTACGGAGCGATTGCAGTGGTGGCCTGAGATGCAATCAAGTAACAGACGGCGGCAATGGCGGAAAGAGAACCGATTACGTTTTCGCCTGGTTGTAGAGAGAGAAAGCTACAGAGTTGTTTTCGTTTTTGAAAACCAAAAAGTAACCCTCTTTTGGGGTTTAGCCGTAAAGAAACGGAAATGAAACGCCGCCCCCTATGACGTTACAAGAAAGGTAACGGAAAGAGAACTTCAAAAGACGCTATTCTGACGCCGTCTTCATTAAGACGTCAATCAGAATTAAATACAAGACGTACGAAATACGCCACGTGGAGTCACTAACCCAAATCGACATAATGACAAAGATGCCAAAGGGCATCAATCAGTGTTAATGCAAATGACCGCTCGGGGTTAGACGAGTTTACTCTGGAACGTTTACTCCTAAAAGCTTCACCCACTACCCCCGAACAGTGGCAGATGGATGAAGCTGGGGAGCGATTGTAGGGAGGTATTCCCGAACAAGTAAAATTAAACACCGAGCACGTGATATATCAGGGGCACGTGATAAGCGTGATAAGCTTATCACCGGGCAGTTCGGTGAACGGCGATAGAGGCCAGTGACACGTGAAGTCATTAGTCCATACAGTCTGTTCGGCTGATAAGGACAAAAGACATATGATGTCATTAGTCCAGATATAACGACATGGACCAGTTGCACGAGAAGTCATTAACCCAGGCTATCTGTTCGGCTAATAAGGACAAAAGACATGAGAAGTCCCTTGTCCAAATGAAGCGACATGGACCAGTTGCATGTGCGGTCATTGGTCCATGTGGATTGCTCGGTAACGAGGTAGCCGAACAGGGGAACAAGTTGCCCTAAAGCATGAGGTAACAGGAATGTTCTAGAATGGTAATATTCTGTAAAGGGATGAGATCCCGAATATGTAGGATCTTGGATAGATGCCCAACGTGAGTGGAAGGTTTGGCCAGTTATGAAAGAGAGTCCTGAAATGACTCTTTTGGTGAACTGATAACGAAAGAAGTGCCCAATATATCCTGGATTTCTGTACGTGATGAGAATCCTAGGATAATAGGGATGCTTGGTGAGCAAGCATCTATGAGTCTATAAATACGAGGTAAACCTGGAGGAAAAAGGTACGCAATATTTGGCTATCTCTTATTGCTCTCCTACTGATAATTAGGGTTTGTTACTAGTTCGTGATACTAATTGAAGCATCGGAGGGCCTTTGCCACGAGAGGCAAAGGTGCTCTCACCCCCTGTCTGTTTTGCAGATTGGGGTTCCAACAAAGAACTAGGGCTCCGGTGTAGAGGTACGTGAAGCCGTTACAATTGGTGTTGTTTAGAGTACCAATTGTTTTCATCCCCCTACAGGGGGTATGGTAGATCTGAAGCGGTCCATCAGATTTGGAGAGGGATTCAGATCTGTCACATTGAAATACGGTCTATCTAATGTGGAGGCAGAGTTGAGCTGCACAGAAGGGATGGACTGGTGAAAAAGATCACTGATGGAGGCGCTGAACACAAATGCTCCATTCTGCAGACGCGCGGAGGGCGCATTGGAATCGGACGACTGTCCTTCTTCGGAACGGATATAAGAAATCTCGGCCTCGAGTTGAGAGGGGATAGGCATGATCGGCCTAGGTTGATTCGTTGGGGCTATATGGTTAGTGGGGTTAAATATAGTGGAGCTGAGGGATATATCCGTAGAGCTGAGGGATATCTGGCTAATGCGTGGAGCATTATTGTGTTTTGGCATGGAATTGGAAAGAATGTTCGGCTTTTGAGCCGATGGTGGGGGAGTTTGGAGGGTTCCTTCATCTATGAGATCTTGAATCGCAAGACGGAGGCAAAAGCAAGAATCTGTAAGATGACCGGCCCCTTGGTGGTAGGCACAATAGAGGTTGGCTTTGAAATTAGGCGAAGGGTTCTTAGGCAGAGGAGTTGGGTCGAGGAGTTTCAGGTGTCCTGATTGAACTAGTTTTTCCATGACTGAGGACAATGGAGCCTTGAACGCAGAGAAGCTGCGAGGTTGGTTGCGAGGCCAGTTATTCTGCGGGGTCTGCACTTGATGGACCTCGGCAATGTGGTTGGTAGCTTTTGAGGAAGAGGCATTGGTACCACTGGTTGCGGTATTGGAGTAAGTCCCTCCCCCAAACAAAGTGTTGGTGTTTCCAGAGTATGCCCGAGGTTTTGACTTTGGTGGATTGGAAGATTCCCCCTTTGACAGAATCCCACTCTGCAGCACATCTTCGATGGCCAGGCCAGAGTCAAAGAAGGTGTCAAAATTGGAGGACGCTTGAACAAGGACCAAGTGTCTAGCATAATCCGGCTGAAGGTTGCAGGAGATGATACGGAGTTGATCTCTCTCGCTTGGGCGATCAGTCATTTGAGCGGCTTTAGCCCTCCATCTCTTGACAAAATCTGCGAAGGATTCCTTAGCTTCCATTTTGGTGGATTCCAACTCCCTAGTAGTCATCTTGAGCTGGGAGTTATAGCGGTACTGCGAAATAAACGCAGCCCCGATATCCTCCCAAGTCCTTCGCTTGGCAATGTCGAGTGACAGAAACCAATGGAAAGCGGGACCCGAGAGGGTTTGAGGAAACAGCTGAGACATGGCTTCGGGCTCTACGGACAGGAGCTTCATGGCAGCATGGTAACCATAGAGATGGGTTTTAGAATCGCCACTGCCATCAAATTTGGCTATGTCAGGCATTTTGAACTTGTCGGGAAGCTTACCATTGGGGTAGAGGCAGAGGTGATCCAAGTCGATTCCTCCAGCACTAATCTTTTCGGACTTTGAAATGGATTCTTCTAGCTTAGCCATTTTGGCAACAAGAGCAGTCATATTAGGGTTCTGAGCAGTCCTAACAGCAGTGGTTCCTGGGTTCTGAGCGGAAATCCGAGCCCTCCTAGGGTTGACCAAAGCTACCAAACGTCCTGGATGATCCGGGTCTTCGACCATGGTGGGTTGCTCATGCATATCCTCTTCGGCCTCGCCCTCCTCTTGAACAGCTGGAGGAAGACGAGTGTTAAAGAGGTCATTCAAGCAGGTCATGTTGGCATCTGTCTGAGCAGCCCTTTGCTGTATAGCAGTAATGTTAGTCTGGATGTTCATGAGGATGGTTTCCAAAGAGAGTGGTTGCGGTTGATCTGCCATGACCGTTGGTCCCGAGGTGCTTGATGCAGAGGAGGGGGTAGGTGATTCTGGGGATTCTATTTCCTCAAAGATAGGGGACGCAGCCGACTGTAGAGTGGCGAGCAGAGAACGCGGAGAGTCCTCCGTGGTGACTAACTGGGCTTGAGATCTGACTAACCTCTGAACCGGATTCTGATGCAGACGTTCCCAAGTGGGTTTGGCTTTTTGCCTCGATACTTTCCTTGGCGGTGCAATGATTCAGAGTTTTGCTTACAGAAAGTGAGAAAAGGCTAAATAAGGGCCCTGCAGTAACTTTAATCTAAATAAAAGACTAAAGCGAAAACACGGCCACCATCATCAGTGTCGCCCTTAGACTCTAAGACTAGCAGACAAGTCTGTCTTTATGATGTTCGGACATCGCCAGTGATCCTCAGAAATCTTTTCGAGGTGTATCCTTACTTGTATCAACTAAGACAAAGAGATGTCAAATCAGTCTAAGGTTTTGGTTATCCCATCTCGGGAGTTCCAACTTTGGAGTTGGAACAATTCGGTGTGGATGACGTGATACTATAACCGAGGTGGCGTAGGCTGCACAGTGCCATAGCCTAGATGGTGTACATGCTTCGCATGATAACCAAAGTGGTGTAAGCATCGTGGCATTTTCCCCGTTTGTTCCTCGTTTTCTGTTTGAAACCTCGATTGGTTAATTAGCCAAAGGCTTTAGAAAGTCTTGATTTCCCAAAGTCCGATTGATCTAAGGAACTTGAGAATTGACAACGTGCACCATCGAGATGCACGACTCCTCATCGGGCCACGGTAATGTCCTAGCAAACATAAAAATAGACTTGAAGTAGAGAGAACCTAGGAGCCGCCCTAAACATGCTTCTACGCAAAAACGGTATGCATGTATGTACAGTGCATGCTATAGGGAAAGCAGTAACATGTTGACAGTATATGGGGGTTAGATGCAAGTAATCTTACCATGCTGGCACCTGTCCTAATTTGGAGCGTGCTAGTGTTCCGTATATATAAAAGGCTGGTTTTGGCTTGTAACAGGTTCCTCGGACTAGAGCCAAGATATACCTCCCACCGCCCGCATAATCGCAGAGCAACAGTCGAACGGTAGAATGACTCATCATCGTCGAAGGTTGTTGGTCATTTGGGGTCCCCGGGCTCCGGTAAACCGTGCCGAATTGCCAAAACAATCCAACGTGGCTTTTCCCACATCGATGCAAATGAAGATGCTAAAATGTTGATTAATGGAATAGAATCGTAAATTCGCAAATGCCGTTTCAAATTTGGCTCTCTTTATTGATCAATACTTAGAGGAAACTACACAAGAGAACAATCGGAAAAGCCCCAGTTAGGATGGCCGGACACGAGGTCCTGTTAAATCACCAATCCTTTCTTTAGCAGCGCGAAGCTCACTATTTTGACAGACTTTTGTGGGATTGTTCTCAAGCGTATTAATTTCTAAATATAAACCAATATTGATTTGATCGCCAACAGAGTCGCCATTGTGGGCAATGCGATTGCCCGATCTTTCCTCTCTATCTCCTTGGCAAAAAGGGATTTCGTTCCCTCCCCACCTCTTTGAGAGAAAAGAGATGCTGCCGGTTCGCGGGAGCGCTTTTTAGCTGGGAGACGAGCGCTCGCGAAAATACAGAGTCGCCACTTGGGTTTGAAGGTCCGACACCCAAGGAACCGTATTTCGAAGCACTTGCCGCGCTTATTTGATTTGAAAATGTTAGGAACCAGTCCGTCATAACCATATCTGGGTTCGGGAGCCAGGTTACGAGAGGGAAAGAGTTTTATGGCACCCCTCTCGCCCAATCCGGAGATCGGTCTCTACTCAGGCATTTGCGAAAAATGTTTGCTTTGCGATTCCATTTAATTAATCAATTTTTAACCAATTAGGGCAGGAGAACAGTTAATCGGGGATTAAAACTGTAACAATTTGCAGGATGTGATGGATAACAGCATGGATGAATGAAATACAAGGAAATAAATGAGATAACATTTAACACTAATTCCAGGATGCCAAGATAGTGCCTTGGTCTAAGTTTACCGTGAGCAGTGGCCAACTTGCGTGCAGCAAGCCAAACCACCGCGCGATACTCTCAGACCATCGCGCGAGTGTTGACATCCCATCAATAGGTTAGATTTTATCTCCTCCTGGGCTCTAGAAGGACCAGTGCACACCCAGGGTCAAACCAAGCAGTTCATATATACTGAAAATAAATAATTATTACAATCCTAATGAATAGGAATAAGATACGACCCTTAAACAGTAAGGGTGTTAAAGCAAAGGCCAAAGACCTAGCTGCTCATGCAAGGGCAGTTTCTGGAAATAGCTAAACCGTCGCGCGATGGAGTGAGAGCATCGCGCGATTGTTCCGACTGGACTTCCAGGAATTGCTTTGCATGCCTGAGCTCTGAGACATATTCAGAGGCAGCCCAGGGGCATTCCAAAGTAATTATAGGCATAAAATGAACTAATATACTGATTTTAGCATGCAAAATAGTGGAAATATACCAAATATTATTAGGCAGAAAAGCATGTAACCATATATCTACACCGGGGCAAGAATCCCATCCCCACGAGGACCATAACACAAGAGCTAGAAGCATCGCGCGATGAAGTGGGTACCTCGCGCGTGGGTTTGCCAATCCACAGTAACTTGTAAATTTGCTGGCTTTGGGACCAAGACTGATATTGATTATCAGCCTTGGCCCTGTCAGCCCCCCTCAGAGACCAAAACAGTAAACAGTAAAGGTTATACCTTTGCTTAAATGTCTTGAGAATGACTTGAATGGGATGATATGGCTTGGAAGGTGACTGAATGCAAGTAATTTGAGTGAGAGGGGAATGTGGGCTTGTGCTTCTTTCTCTTCTCTTGGATTTTTTTGGTAACCCTTTGGAAGATGAACCATGGGGGGTTTATATAGGAAGGGAGGGCTTGTTGGTGGATGATGCAAGGCAATGCAGCCAGCCAACAATGCTGGCTGCACTTACTTGGTGGAGAAGTAGGGTATGGAGTTTGATGCGAGAGTGGGGTGGAGGTGGTGCAAGGGCAGCCCTGCAAAACGCTGTTCAACCGACGTAACGGGGTTGCACAGGCCTATAGACCCCTGATCATCACAAAATCCAGCTGGAAACTACTGGATACGACAGGTCTTGACCATCGCGCAATGGAGTGAGACCATCGCGCGACGGTTCTAGCTTCCCCGCGACGGTCAAACGGTCAAAGTCTGACTTTGACCACCACCTGGCAAGTAGAGTATCGCGCGATGGACTCAATAAGTCACGCGATGGTCAAACCTTCAGTCAAGGTTTGGGGATTAAGGGGTTAAGGCTAGGTTCCATACATACCAAGCTCAAGCCATTTCATTCTCTCAAGACTGTTTTCGACCTGATTCATCATCGGGGGAACAAGAAACTGAAAAAGAAATAAAATGATTGGAAAATCAGATTGGGGTGTCTACAGACATGTTTAAATTATATATAATGTTTGCTGCCAATTCCAATTGTGAAACCTCGTGGACAGTAGAAGAGGCCCATCTCTATTGCTATTTGCCGAATAATTGCTATCCTTTCCAATTTACACGTTTTCGCACCCATCGGTCTCCAATACCTACAAACAGCCCAATACGCTAAAATATATCAAGTAACAATGTAATTGGACCGACAAAGCGTAGATTAGGAGAATTAAATGGGTGCTTTTCAGCACCTATCACACCCCCCAACTTACACTTTGCTAGTCCTCGAGCAAAGCAAAGAATAAGAGCAATAAAAGAAAAAAAACTAAAAAGGATAGGTCTTTTAAACCCCCATGCGGCCCCGGTAGGACGAGTGAAGTCTCGTAAGGGTTTTCAGCAGTGATTGTAGGGGGATGAAAACAATTGGTGCACTGAACGATACCAAACTGTAACGGCTTCACGCGCCTTTACACCGGAACCCTAATTCTTCGTCGGATCCCTAATCTGCAAAACAGACAAAGGGTGAGTGCACCTTTGCCTCTCGTGGCAAAGGCCCTCCGATGCCTAAGTTAGTCTCACGTACTAGTAAACAACCCTAATTATCAGTAGGAAAGCAATAAGAGATAGCCAAATATTGTGTACCTTTCTCCTCCAGGTTTACCTCGTATTTATAGACTCATAGATGCTTGCTCACCAAGCATCCCTATTATCCTAGGATTCTCATCACGTACAGGAATCCAGGATATTTTGGGCACTTCTTTCGTTATCAGTTCACCAAAAGAGTCATTTTAAGACTCTCTTCCATAACTGGCCAAACCTCTCACTCACGTTGGGTATCTATCCAAGATCCTACATACTCGGGATCTCATCCCTTTACAGAATATTACCATTCTGGAACATTCCTGTTACCTCACGCTTTAGGGCAACTTGTTCCCCTATTCGGCTATCTTATTACTGATCAGTCCATATGGTCCAACGACCTCACATGCAACTGGTCCTTATCGTTACATTTGGATAAATGACTTCACATGTCGTTTGTCTGTATGTGCCGAACAGACTACATGGTCCAGTGACCTCTCATGTCGCTGGTCCCAATCGCCGTTCACCGCACTGCCCGGCGATAGGTTCTCTCGTATTTAGCACGTGCTTCTGTTCATCACGTGTTTGGCTACTAATTGTATCTGTTCGGGAATACCTCCCTACAATTGCTCCCCAGCTTAACCTACTTTCTACTGTTCGGGGACAATAGGTGAAGCTTTAGAAACAAACATTTAGACCGAACTTCTCTGATCCCGGGCAGTTGTAGCTTTAAAACTTATTGATGTTTTTTGGCGGCTTAATCATTATACCATTTCGGGGTAATGACTCCACGTGGCATATTCCGTATGCCCCTCATTAATTTTGAACTAACGTTTTATGAAACGGCGTCAGAACGGCATTTGCTTTCCATTACTTTAACTTGTAACGGCATGGGAGGAGACGTTTCGTCTCCGTTCCTCACCCTTAAACCCCTGAAAAGGTTTCTTTTGGGTTTTCGCATAGAAACTCGTATCCCATTCTTGTTGAGAGCTTTTTCCAACTGCTTCCGCCATAATCGCCGCTTTGAAGCTTTCGATCACACTTCTTACCGTTGCCGTTGCAACCATTGTAAGACTCTCATTCCTTCTTCGCACCTCACTTTGGGATTTTTCTTCTCGATTCATCCGTTCCTTGGGGCTTCATTCGTACCCATTTCCAGATTTTATTTCTTAAATCGGTGATATCCATGGCAGATGATGGTGAGAATCGTTTGAGACCCAGCAAATTTAGGAGACTGTGTGAAACCCCTGCCGCCATGGCGGCATTTAGGGCGGAATACAATATTCCAGACAACGTTGGCCTCGAACTCGCCCCCTTAGGTGCAGATAGAGACGGGGGTTCTTGGGATAGAATGTGTATCCCAATAGTGGCCATCGTTCAGGGAGGAGTTCGATTTCCCCTTCATCCATTACTTCGACAAGTTCTGAACTGGTATCGACTCTCACCGATGCAAGTTTCTACCAATTTCTTTAGGTTAGTGATGGGAGTGGTAGCCTTAAATAGGATTCTGGGGACCCAACTAGGAATATGGGACATCCAATGGTGGTACAGTATAGTACTAAACCCCGAATACAACACTTATTACTTCAAGGTTAGAAGAGCAGACAAGCGTCTCGTGCTCAACCTGCCAGACTCTGCCCGTGACCATGAGATTGATTTCCTCAATGTAATGGGAGCGTTCGAGCCAATAGGGGAGGACGGCCAAGTGGTGGGTTTGCATTGTCCCCACATATGGGGTTACCCACGTACGCTCCTGATTTCGCTTGGTAATTTCTCGTTTTACTGTTTTCCTTTGCTTTCATGTCCTTAATTTCCGCTTTGGATTTCGATTTTGCAGCTGACAACGCCAATAGGCGCCCTAGACGTGAACCGAGAAACATCCGAACAGAGGACATCAACAGGGTCCTAAAATACACAGGAGAGCCTGGCACCCGAACTGCTGGGCTACGATCCCGCCTACAGGGGATTTATTGACAGGAGGTTAGCTCACCTGAGCACGAGCGTTGCCTCTACCACCGCTACTCAACCACGGGTTTCAAGGCAGCAAGCTAGGGTTACTCTTGCCGGGCAACCAGGCGAGGTAGCAATCCCTTAAGGCGTGCCCCAAACACGCGTGGTGCTCAGGAGATCCGTGCGAAGACAAGTTGCTTCCGAACAACAAGCCGAACAATCCGCTCCCTTCTTTGGTACAAGCCAGTCATCTTCGTCAGGCTACTCCCAATCTCTGACCAACCTAGGTACGATGACTCGACAACCTATTGACCTCAGCACTCTTCTGACTGTGTCCACACGAGGTCGTGGTACCACCAGTAGGGTGTCATCAACTGGTGCCGCCCCTCCCCAATCTCGTCGTACAAGGGGGAGGTCATCCTCATCCCCACACGACAGCTCTCTTGACATTGGAGATGCTCATCAGGACAAGCGTCCTAGGACGGGAGACCATTCTTCTTCTGACATACCAGCTGACACGGAGAATGTCCAACCCCAATCGCCTCCTATCCAGATTCTGCCACAAACATGGGCTCCCTCTTTATCAGAGGTGATCGCCCCGTGCACGTTGGGGACACCGCCAGTTCTTCGAAGACGGTGGTTGCACTTGCCCAAGGGCTGCTACTACCCATTGATATGCAGAAAGAAGCTAGTGCAACAGCTGATCGGCTGGTATCCACTGGCCTCGTCAGCGGGATAAAGGTGGAGTAATTTCATTACTTCATTTTACTTGCTTTTTTGTTTTATTCGTAACGTTGTATCTTACACATAGATATTTTCAGTTTATCCAAAAGATGGTGACATTGGGGCAGAAAATGCAAGACACTGAGGCCGAACGTAATAGGCTCATGAGGGATAACACCAGGCTGCTTCAGACTGTAACAAGGCTGGAGAGAGAAAGGGATAAAGCAAAGCTGGAAGCAGACAGTACCAAAGTCAAGCTTAACACTGCCGAAGAAAGCCTCAACCAAGCTTTATCTGAAATCGACAGCACCAAGAAAGCAGCTTACGACGACGAGTATCAGAAGGGTTTTGATGCCACAACTGCAAGTTACGTCGAGCAGATGCCCGCTATTCAGGATCAGATATGGGTTGCATGCTGGGGAGCATGCTTAACAAAGGTAGGGGTTGCTGAAGATTCTCCCCTTTGGGAGGACAATGATTTACCCAGCAGACGTGCTCAAGTTGTGGATGAACCCCAGGGGAATCCAGAAGATGACATCGATCAACAGATCGAAGATTTTGCTGGTGCTGAAGAAGGTACGCCCACTGAAGTTCTAAGGGCTGTTGCAGTAGGATCACCTATTCGGGAATCAATCAATGATCCCATTGTTGAGGAAGGAGATGCTGGTGGTGATGGTATTCTGACAGAGATTGGCACAGAGGCTGCTGACCAACTTGCTCCTGAGGTTCAAGAATTGGACTAAATTTGGTAAGCATGTTATTCCCAATTCGTAGAACAACCTGCAGGTCCTGCGCGACCGTAGTTATTTCAGCCCTGCGAGGCTCCAGAAGAACTCTTCTTTTCTCTGTTTCTTTGTTTTGGTAATGACACAGAAGTTTTAGATCCCTTTTGTTTGGTAACAAACCCTTTCGTGGTTGTCTAATGTTTTAAATCAAGCTCTTCGTAGGTATTGCATACCTCTGTTTTTGATACAGATGCATGTATTCGAATGCATATCCATACTCTAACTGTTTTATGACTTAGTATATCTCGTACTGTGGGTTATGCTTCTCATGCTCGGATAACTTAACGGATCCGAGTATCTAGCAATCAAGTATTTCGTACTTGATTTCTTGTGTGTTTGGGTATGCAAGTATATTTGTACTTAGGCATTGTACAAGTGTTTCGTACTTGAGGTATCTCATACCAAATTTTGATCTAAATTCCTCGTATTTGTATCAAAAAATCAAATGTAAGTTTCTCGAACTTTCAAATATCTCACGTTTGGCATTCATGCCAATCCCGTGCTCCCCAATATGAAAAAAGGGAGATAAAGCACATCTCCAAAATTCATATTCCATATGTCTACAACAAAAATTTTGAAAAATTGGATATACGTGAAAAGAAGAAACTTTATTCAGAAACTTGAACTCAAGGGAGCATTATTCGTATCCCTCGTAACTCCCACACAAACGCATAGTGCATTAAAACTCAAGGTGGCATTATTCGTACACCTTGTTACTAGAAAATAATAAAAAACAAAGGAGCTTTGTTCGTAGCTCCCACACAATCACGTGGTGCAATCTGAAATAAAACTTGATTCTTCTAAACAAAGAATTTTCTCAGATTATGGACATTCCATGGCCTCGGAATTGGATTGCCGTCCAAATCTGCCAATCTGTAGGCCCCTATGCCCACAATCTCAGTTACCCTATACGGGCCTTCCCAATTAGCTCCCAACTTGCCCTCGTTGGCCACCTTGGTATTGCAGAGCACCTTTCGTAGTACAAGGTCTCCAACACCAAACTCTCGAGGGTGTACATGCTTATTGTAACTTTTCATCAACTATTCCTGGTAAGAAGCTAGATGCACTAGGGCCCTTTCCCTCCTTTCCTCGGCGAGATCCAGCTCTATTTTAAGGGCCCTGTCATTGCCCCCACTTTCGACCAACGCAGTTTTATTGGTTGGCAGACCAACCTCCAAAGGAATTACAGCCTTTGTTCCATATGCCAACAAATAGGGGGTCTCTCCCGTAGATCTCTTAGGCGTTGTTCGGTGAGCCCATAACACCAGTGGTAATTCATCAGGCCACTTCCCTTTTGCCTTGTCCAGCCTTTTCTTGATCTCGTCAAGAATGGTCTTGTTGGATGCTTCTGCCTGCCCATTACTCTGAGGGTAAGCTGGAGTCGAATAATAATTTCGTATCCCATACTGGGCACAAAAAGCTTTGAATTTCTTCTGGAATTGGGATCCATTATCTGTGATCAAAGAATAGGGGACCCCAAATCGAGTAATAATGTTTTTCCACACGAACCTTTCTATCATAGGTTCTGTGATTTTAGCCAGTGGTTCCGCCTCTATCCACTTGGTGAAATAGTCTGTCGCAACTAACAGAAATTTTCGATTCCCAGTTACTTTGTGGAGGGGACCCACGATGTCCATTCCCCACTGGGCAAATGGCCAAGGACTTGTCAAAGGCACTAGATCCTCAGCTGGTGTTCGAATCATTGGTGAGAACTTCTGACACTTCTCACAAATTTTCACATATACCTTGGCATCTTCCTGCATATGTGGCCACCAATAGCCTTGGGTAATTGCTCGGTGGGCAATGGACCTGCCTCCAGCATGACTTCCACATGTTCCCTCGTGGATTTCATCAAGAAATTTTTGCACCATCTCGGGGTGTACACAAAGCAAATATGGTCCTGTAAAGGATTTTCTGTAAAGCTTTGCTTCTGGGGACAGCCAGAACCTTGCGGACTTGGTTTTGATCTTGTGAGCTTCCTTTTTATCAACGGGGAGTGTTTCATCTCGTAAAAACTCCACAATTGGGTCCATCCAACTTGGTCCTTGGTTCACGTCCAAGACCAATTCAACACTCCTTCCAATGCTCGGCTCTGTCAGATACTCAACTGCCACCCTCCGCTTGAGTTCAGTTGGAACGGCTGCTGCCAGCCATGCCAGAGAATTGGCGTGGGCATTCTGTCCAGAACTTATCTGTTCAATATGAACCCTCTCAAAGGTATCAAGTAAATCTTTGGCTGCTTCCACATATGCTGCCATCCTCTCATTCCGGGCATGATACTCCCCGGACAGTTGGTTAACTACGAGTTGTCAATCACAGTGCACCCTAACTCATTTTGCCCTTAAGGTCCTTGCACTTTTTAATCCAGCTAAGAGTGCCTCGTACTCTGCCACATTATTTGATGCACTGAAACCTAGCCAAACAGATAGTTCAATCATTACACCTCCTGGAGGAAATATCACCACCCCAATTCCTGAACCAGTATTACATGCTGATCCGTCAACGAATAACTTCCATTCCATGGGATCCTGTTCGGCAGACAGTTGATTCTTCATGGGTGCTGTCTTGGATGCTTGCTTCTTTCTCGTAGGAGGCAAGGGTGCTACCGTAGGGGAAAACTCCGCCACAAAATCTGCCAATACTTGGCCTTTAATTGCCGTACGTGGCTGATAATCAATGTCATACTGGCTCAACTCAACAGACCATGTTTAGACTCTTCCTGAAAAATCTGCTTTTCGTAGCAGTGATTTCAACGGGAACTCAGTGTGAACCACAACCTTGTGGCTTTGAAAGTAGTGTGGCAACTTCCTCGTGGCCGTTCTAAGTGCCAAGACAAGCTTTTCTAGGGGCAGATATCTCGTTTCTGCATCCAGCAGTGTCTTGCTAACATAATAAATTGGGATTTGCTCGATTCCCAAATCCCTTAGCAGGACTGCACTAACTGCATGTTCAGAAACAGCTAAGTACAAAACTAAAGACTCACCTTGCTGTGGGGTAGACAAAAGAGGAGGCTCAGCCAGGTACTTCTTCAGGTCCTGGAAGGCCTGTTCACACTCTGCTCCCCAATCGAATCCCTCCCTTTTTTTCAATAACTGGAAAAAGGGTCTGCACTTGTCACTTGACCTGCTTATGAATCTGTTCAGTGCTGCAGCCATTCCAGTCAACCGTTGGACTTCCTTCGTAGTCTTGGGAGTTTGCAGCTTCTGCAGGGCTGCAATCTGGTCTGGGTTGGCTTCAATCCCCCTCATAGTTACTAAGTGGCCTAGGAACTTCCCAGAACCAACTCCAAACCCACATTTCGAGGCGTTGAGTTTTAATTTGTACTTCCTCAGGATTTCGAAAGCCTTCTTTAAGTCTGCTATGTGCGCCTGTTTATCTTGACTCTTTACCACCATATCATCTATGTAAACCTCCATAGACTTGCCAAGCAGCTTCTTGAACATGATGGTTGCGAGTCTCTGGTACGTTGCCCCAGCGTTCCTAAGCCCAAAGGGCATGACGCTGTAGCAATACAACCCTCGTGGTGTAATAAAGGAAGTCTTCTCCTGGTCAGGTCCAAACATAGCAATTTGATGATATCCTCGATATGCGTCGAGGATACTCATTCGCTCATATCCAGCGGTTGCATCAACCAGCTGGTCTATCCTTAGAAGAGGAAAACTGTCTTTTGGACACGCTTTGTTGAGGTCTGTGAAATCTACACAGACTCGCCACTTTCTGTTCTTTTTCTTTACCACAACTGTGTTAGATAGCCATTCAGGATAGTAAACCTCTCGTATAGCCTTAGCCTCCAGCAAACAATCGACTTCCTCAATTACAGCATCCACGTGCTGCACGGCTGCCCTTCATTTTTTCTGAATGATTGGCTTATGCTGGGGGTCAACATTTAAATGATGACAAATCACACTTGCATCAACTCCGGGCATCTCTTCTGGGACCCATGCAAATACGTCGATATGTTCCATCAGGAATCCAACCAATTCGGCCCTTTCGTCTGCTGGCAATGACTCCCCAATTAGAAAATATCTTTCAGGATCAGTCTCGATGATCTGAATTTTCTCCAGGCCTTCGATCACCTTTTCTGCCGGACTCCTCCCAACGTCTTCGATAGTTGGTTGATCGGGCACTTTCAGTGTGTGAACGTGGTGGGCCTTTGGAGCTTTCTTGACAATGGAAATTAGACACTGTTGGGCCACTTTCTGATTGCCCCTAATTACTTCAATCCCATTGGATCCTGGGAATTTCACCATCTGGTGGTAAGTTGAGGAGACAGCCCTCATCTTGTGCAACCATGTCCTACCTATAATCGCGTTATAGGAAGAAGGAACATCTACGACAAGTAAATCTGTCCTTAAGACAAATGTTCCTGCCCGAACAGGGAGGGTTACTTTGCCGAGGGGCCAGACTGCTCCTGCACCAAACCCAATCAGGGGTGTTGTGGATTGCTCCAAGTCTATTTGGGCCAGCCCCAGTTTCTTGAATGCATCATAGTACATCACCTCTGTACAGCTTCCTGAATCCACCAGAATCCTTTCGACGTCATACTCCCCAACTCGTAGGGTTATGACCAAAGCATCATTGTGGGGTACTTGGACTTCTCCCAAATCATCATCCGTGAATGCTATGCTTTCATTGCATACACCACTCTCTTGACCTCTCTTATTTCCCAACCGCATCACATGCTGGTCGTGCTTAACCTGCCTTTGCAGTAGCCTCACCTCATTTCTCGTATAAGGTGCGGCCAACCCATGTATCATATGGATTACCCCCTTAGGATTCTGCTCGTAATCCAGTTCCATGGTCTTCCCTTTTTCCTTGGGATCTTCCTGGATAAACTCCTTGAGATAGCCCCAAGAGACTAAATCATCAAGGTATTTCTTATACATCTCGCAATCTTCAGTCATGTGGCCCCAATCCTTATGGTAGCTACAGTGCTGATTCGTAGCACGTTTAGCGTCTTTATCTCCGCCAAGACTCGGAGGCCACTTGAAGTACGGCTGATTCTTTATTCGATAAAGTATCCTGTAGATTGGCTCCTTCCAAACAGTAGTGATAGAAAAGAAGGATTTGGGATCAGGGCTTGCTTTTCCTTGTACGGATCCTTCTTAGCCTGTCCGTAGTCCTTACGCTCTTTGTACGTTTTGGGCTCAGGTTTATCCACCTTCTTGGCAGGCGTCTTAGGTTGTTCGGCATCAATCCTGCCATCCTCGCAGAGTATGTCATCCTCCATTCTGGCGTGCTGCTCTATTCGCTCCATCAGTTTGGGCAACGTAGCCACCGGATGTTTATTCAATGAGCGGCACAGCTCTCCCCGAACAGGCAAACCAGTTTTGAAGGTTGCTATGGCATATTCCTCACTGCAACTCTCAATCTTGTTGAAAGTTTCCCAGTACTTCTTTGCGTAATCTCTGATCGGCTCGCTTTCCGCCTGTTTCATGGTGGATAGACTCCCAAACGTCTTTAGGGCCTTTCTGCTTGTCAAGAACCGAGCAGTGAATTCCTCGGCCAACTGTCTCCATCCTCTTATGGATCGTGGTGTCAATTTATGAAATCAACTCAAGGCCACCTTGCCTAGACTTGACGGGAACATTTTGCACAGAATGGCATCATCGCCATCGTGCATAAACATGGCCTGCTGGTAATGCTGTATGTGAGCCACAGGGTCCGTGTTTGTCTCGTAAAGTACGAACGCTCCGTGCTTCACTCTGTTCGGCAACCTTGCCTCTTGTAGTCTCCTTGCATAAGGGGAGGTTGCAATGTTACTCAGGGCTTTACGTGCCGCCTCTCGTGCAGACACTGTCCCTTCCTCATTTTCCTTCGTTTTGTGAGCCGTAGCTTTGGCCCAGTCAACATCAGGTCTCTCGTACCTGTCACGGTGATACTTCCTTGTTTCTTCCTCGGGTGAGGAACTCCGTTCCCTACTCCTCCTTTTCCGTGAAAAAGCCCTTCGTCTTTTTGGTGTTCGGCTTCTGCTTCTGTTTCTCCTTTTTCGTGGAGAAACCTTATGTCGCCCTAGAGTAGGACTTCTGCTCCTTATTTCTCGTGAACGAGCCTGCCTTTGGACTACTAAAGTCCGTCTATCTCTCTCAGAATTCCTCCTCGAGAGTCCAGAATCCTCTGGGTGTTCTCGTACCCGCTGCAACTCTTGTATCTCGTACTCTCATTTTTTAATCAAACAAGCATACTCCTCTATTTCCTTCCTCTTTCCATCGAGGACATCTTCACTGTTATGTATACTTCTTGACTGCTCTACAGAGGCCTCTCTTCGGTGAGACTTGCTCCTTCTCGTGGAGCCCGTAGCTGTCTTATCCTGTCTACCAGTGGGCTTTCTCGGAGCACCCGTTGGAGATTTATCCCCTCCACCACTTAACTGATTTTTTGGATTGAACGGTGTTGCTGGATCTTCTTCCATCGTGATTGTTTTTCAAGAAAAATTGGTCCGTTTCCCACAGACGGCGCCAATTGTAGGGGGATGAAAACAATTGGTGCACTGAACGATACCAAACTGTAACGGCTTCACGCGCCTTTACACCGGAACCCTAATTCTTCGTCGGATCCCTAATCTGCAAAACAGACAAGGGGAGAGTGCACCTTTGCCTCTCGTGGCAAAGGCCCTCCGATGCCTAAGTTAGTCTCATGTACTAGTAAAGAACCCTAATTATCAGTAGGAAAGCAATAAGAGATAGCCAAATATTGTGTACCTTTCTCCTCCAGGTTTACCTCGTATTTATAGACTCATAGATGCTTGCTCACCAAGCATCCCTATTATCCTAGGATTCTCATCATGTACAGGAATCCAGGATATTTTGGGCACTTTTTTCGTTATCAGTTCACCAAAAGAGTCATTTCAGGACTCTCTTCCATAACTGGCCAAACCTCCCACTCACGTTGGGTATCTATCCAAGATCCTACATACTCGGGATCTCATCCCTTTACAGAATATTACCATTCTGGAACATTCCTGTTACCTCACGCTTTAGGGCAACTTGTTCCCCTGTTCGGGTATCTTATTACCGATCAGTCCACATGGTCCAACGACCTCACATGCAACTGGTCCTTATCGTTACATTTGGATAAATGACTTCACATGTCGTTTGTCCGTATGTGCCGAACAGACTACATGGTCCAGTGACCTCTCATGTCGCTGGTCCAGATCGCCGTTCACCGCACTGCCCGGCGATAGGTTCTCTCGTATTTAGCACGTGCTCATGTTCATCACGTGTTCGGCTACTAATTGTATCTGTTCGGGAATACCTCCCTACACTGATCACCCACAAAACACCGTGAATCATCTTACACGGAACCCACAACCTGCAAGTAACTCATCAGTCTCTCAAGCCAAGGCACAAAGTCATTGCACAAGTACATTAGGCAACACCAGTTCAAAATGCTATCAAGACATGCGCATAAACCATGGCACCTAATTTAGCATGTGTGGACACTTAGACTTAGTAGCAAGCGAAGTGCCACTCAAAGCTCTCTCTGGACCGAGCTTCAACTTCAATTTCTCACCGTGTCATGCACTCACAAAGAAACTCACTCGAAACAAGGTGCATATAAACTCTCAAGTGTGTGATTTGGAAGTTATGTCAATGAGAACAAAATACTTTGCATACTATGACACGAAAAGAACGCTTTATACAGTGGACACACGGTCTTATGAGCAGAACACCAAGCATTAAAATTCACTCTCACATTCGTCAATCCACTCCCCAACACCCCTAGGATCAAATAGGACTTCATTCAAGGTTATAGTATCGAGTAAATGGTCAAGTTTCATGACTAGGATAAATCAAATTCAAGTGTCCGAGAAAAGGCAAGTATCTCAAGACAACAACGGGCGAGTATGCAATATGTGCCCCTTAACATTAAATCAATTCCACCTTATCTCTCCTTCTAACCTTTCAACATTTTTTCAACCATAAACCACAATTCCTCCTTTTCATTGACAAACTGAGAAGTTACGAGACACCACTCCAACAAAAGATAAGGCTCAAAAGCTCACTAGGGCATAAGTCTCCACTAATCTAGCCATTGAGAACATTCAAATGACACTCACAAGCAAACTAAGTCCAAGTAGACGTGAAGTGTAGAGATGCAAGTGCCATAGATACATGCATTAACAAGATAGCATAAAGAACTAACAGTCCGCAAAGTACAAAAGCAATGCCAGCATGTCTCAACTCAAGCAACCAATAAATACCTCGTAAATTCCAAGTCCCGTGCAAAAGAAATCCCACTGTTTTTTGAACTTTTCAAAATTTTCAATTTTTTTTTTAGATTTTAAAGACTCTAAACATAAACAAGCACCAAAGGGTTCACTCCCCCCAACTTAAAATCGTTCAATGTCCTCATTGAAAACAAGCACACTAAAAGGTAAGACAAGAGTGGAAAAGAGAAGAAAGATATCACCTCAGGCACAGAGACACGTAAACTAAAAAGAGGTGGGGGAGAAAGTGGAACTCCCCCCAACTTAAACAATGCAACCTACAAAGCATTAGGCTCCACAAAACAAGAGACACTAAAATAAAGAAGGAAATGAATGGACAAAGCAATAAATAAATAAATAAGGAAGAAAAATAGGCTGGAAAGGTAGGTTGGAAAAATTAAAGAAAGAAAAAAAAACTATTCAAAAAGTCTATGACACACACCCTCATCACGTGAAATCCAAATATTCATCACACTTTGAAGCGCAACAAATATTAACATGATCTCACCCCACTTCGAGCACTCCGTTAAAAATTGTACGCGACCATGCCACAAACTCAAATACTTAGAGTATCTCATCAATTGCTTTAGCCGCGTTTGAAATTTAGATTCCACCAAGTGCGAATTCCAAACAAAATTAACTTTCAAGTTGTTGATGAGTTTCAGAAAAAATGGATGGTAAACCATAATAAAATTATCAACACCAAGAAAGTCAATTTGTTCTAATGTGATAATCTCTTGTAACGGTGGATGCTCAATAGGAGTGATGGCATCATCTATGGTAGGGGATATTTGATTATCAAGATCAAGTGAACTTTGCACAATTATTGGCAACGACTCCTCAAGAGTCATATCAGGAAAATCTATCTCAAGTGTGCTAGAATGCTCTAGAGAAGATTGTTGCACTTTAGGTTCATCGCTTGGATCACCTATTTCACTAGTTACAAGTGGCTCTGTTGTTTCATCTTCCAACGCACAAGAATTACTCACTTCAAATTTTTCTACTTGATGGCAAGAAAGAGAATCAGCCAATCGATCAAAATAAGTCTCAATCGTTTCTGCATCCTTATCCCAAATTTCAGAATCACCCCTTTTATCTAGAATTTGACGTGTCTCAAATTTTATATTGTCATAAAAAAAATGAAGAATGCGCCTAAGATCACAGGTATGTTGTGGCCAACTGAATAATGAACATTTAAACCGCCACCAACATTGAGACAAAGACTCACCTTGTAGTTGATGAAAATTTGAGATTTCACGCAGTAGCATATGAATCTCATACCCAGGGGAGAACCTTTTGGTAAATTGTGTATATATATCTCCCCAACTACGAATTGATTCTTGGCTTAAAGAATTAAACCAATGCTTAGGACCGTTCTTTAGAGACAAAGGAAACAATCTAGACAGAGCCACTTCATCATCACCACAAATCTCCTCAAGTTTGTCTAAATGTAAGTACAGATTTTCTCCATCTATACCATAAAATTTAGGAACAGTATCATCTAGCACATGTTGCCAATAATTGGGTAAAGTGGACACTGAACGATTAAAGTGATTTTCATACCCTCCATAGCAACTTGTGTAACGCCCCGAATTTTTGGTACGTTAAATAAAACATTTTATTGATAAAAACGAAGCGAGTCCAGCTCATTATTACAACAAAACTCTCACAGGAGTTCAATATTACAAAAGAGAGGGATAACTAGGGTTTCCTATCTACAGCTTCTCTTGATTCTCCATCCTAGCCAGCTCCTCGGCTCCGAACGCCTCCAAGGTGTACGGCTCGGCCTGTTCATCTACAAAATCTGACACATTATACCAGCGTCGCCACCGATATAATATGTCAGGGTCACCAAAAAGGCAACACCGTGAGCTACGAAAGCTCAATAGAGTAACCCCATACCCGCTAACCCATAACTTACAAACAAACGATCATAGGAATCATACTAACGATGATAACACATCCACGTTCACTAACTAACGTTGGTGTCCAAGATTTCTCGTATTTCTCCTACGCGACTCGTCGTAGACCGTGTCACCATTTTCCACTTTCAAATCAACTTTTCAAAAAAAACATTTGCATTGGCTTCGTACCGCGGATAACCAAGCTAAACACACACCCAACCTCGGTTCCGCCGCGCCGGGTTCCCGAGTATCCTCACAATGGTTCCGCCGCGCCGGGTTCCCATTGGCACACAAAACTTGCATTGGCTCCTTTCCACGGATAACCAAGCCATATTACAAATAAGGCTACCACGTCCGGCCCTATTGGCAATCTTCACAAAGGGCTACCAAGTCTGGCCACTTTGTGGTTTTCACACCCCACGTAATGGGCTACCAAGTCCGGCCACATCGCGGTTTCAAAACACATTTCTCTTTTTAAACACACCCTAGGTGCCATGTTTCTAACTTCCTCGGTTTTCGTGTCACGTTCTCATGCAAGACTCCGTGTCTAAGACTTTTCATACAATCATGCATTCAATCAAAGCCTTGAAATAGTACAACAAGATCATCTAAGCTACATAGCATGCTTGAATCAAAACAACACACATCATGCATTTCCAACTTTTTATTTACGATCAAAGTAACTTCCAAACAACATGCGATTTATACAATACATAGAATTAAGGAGAAAAACTACTTTATACTTGGAAAAGTAGGTAAGGATAACTACCTTGATCCGAAACTAGTCGGGGCTGAATAAGCTAGTTGGAAAAATTCCACGGGTGGTGAATCTGGACAGAACTTCGGACGGCAGTAACTCGGTCAATCTTTGGTCGAATATGATCGCTCTTGGGTTGAAATCAAAGTTCTTGAAGTGCTCTACAACTTCCGTGAAGAAAGTTGATCCTAGAAACGATCTTAGGTTGGAGAAAAATGGGGGTAAAGGAGAAGACAGTAAGCTGTCTGGAAATGAAAATCCAGAATTTTCACTGAACTTCGGATGACAATATCTTTGTCATTTCTTAACCGATTGGGGTAGTTCTTGAGCCTAACTTGAAGGTTTCGAAGTTGTCTACAACTTTCCAGAAGGAAGTTGATTCTAAAAACTACTCTAAACAGGAGAAAACTGGGGATTTTTGAGGGGACAGTAGGCTGCCAGGAATAGTTTCTAGAGAGAAGGAAGAGCAAATGCTTGAGGTGTGAGTTCAAAGCATGAGAATGGCCTTCTATTTATAGGCAAGGCTTGGCTCCCTCTCCTCTTCTCATTGGCCGCCCCCCCTCTCTCTCTCCTTTCCTCAATTTGACACTTGTCAAGCAATCTTGGAAGATCAATGACTAACCCTACACTTGCATGGCTAGGATTGATTCTTGGGGGGCAAGAAAGATATTGGTACAAGATATTGTGTTAAACAATTGGATAATTGGTACAAAGGAGGTTAAGTCCTAGCTAGGAAGGAAGATACACCAAGGATTTTGAAAGATCAAGAAGATCATGGGAGGTACAACCAATCTTCCTCTCTCTCTCCTCCTTCCTCTCTCTCTCTCTCTCTCTCTCTCTCCTCTCTCTCTCCCTCTCTCTCAAGTACACACACACACACACACATATATATATATATCCAACCATGTACAAGAAAATAAATAAAGTACAGGTACTTTTGGTACTTTTATATCAAAAGATTTAAGGCTAAGATTTGCCCAAATAAACAAATGAATTGGCACATGGTACTTAAGGCATTATTTAAATCATCAAGTACTTATATAATATATACATACATACTCATGTGATCTAGGAAGATCAAAATCCCAATAAAAATAATACCAAGGGTACTTTAGGAATCTTAGGGTTTAAAGGCTACTAAGTACTTTCCATAATAAACAAATAGGTGCTTTGTCACATGGGCTTAAAAGAAAAGGTTAGTTTAATAAATCCCATTTGTACTAGAAAGATTCACCCTTTTATCCAATGGATAAAAATTCCCCTAACTTTTATTATCCAATGGATAATAGTTATTAGGTCACTTTTAATATTAAAAAAATAAAAAAGTACTTTAAAGTAAGTATACTTTTAATATAAACAAATGGGATTCTATTATCCAATGGGTAATAGTTTCCCTAACCATTATTGTCCAATGGACAAAGAATAAACTAAATAATATTAAAAAGAAAATGAATAATCAATTCTTGTTCTAGGGTTCAAAAGGTTCAAAGTGTCTAAGGGGGGGCAAAACGGTCCATTTGCGGTAACTAGATGGCTTCCTAGTTTAGTTCCTCCAACCGGATGGTTAGAAGCTAACTAGGCTTGCTAGATAGGGCTAAAGTGCAAGAAATCAAATTTGAAGGGCAAAAACGTAATTTTGACAAACCACAAGAGTATTAAAATAAAATTGAAATATTTAACGAAATTTTCACTGACCGAAAATCAGGGTCGTTACGATCTATGCCCCTTAAAACAATTTCGTCCCCGAAATTGGCACGCGACTACAGATTAGGCTAGGTCGCTAGACTGATCGACTATCCTCCTTAAAAATAGGAGTAGATCACCATCAATCGACTTAAGCTTCCTCACTTGCTTAACGAGATGGGGTTGAAATCGCTTCCGCCGTCGAACAGCCTGCCTCGTTGTTGGCCCTTGATGAAGTTTCCTCCACGTCAATTGCAAAACCTCTACCAAATCATCATGCGGACTCGTATCCTACAGATGTTTCCTTAACACGATCCTTCCTTCTTCTTCACGAACGATGCAGGTGCTCTCCAAGGTGATGTGGGTCTATCCCCCTTAAATTGGAAACGAGTCCATTCGGGGGTATATGCGGTCACCATCTTCCGAGGGCAGTCTATGACCGCTTGATGAGGCGATAGCCAATCCACTAGTCGAAATCCGCCATGTCGATCACTCTAAGATCGCAATGTAGGCGCAGCTTGGCCACTTCTAGTTCGCACCCTTTATATACTAGACTACCAGCTGTGCTCCCCCCAAACGGTGATGATTCACCATCTTACGAGTCAAAATTGAAAAGGGGGCGGTTTAGTCTACCGAATCGATTTTTTTTTTTTGGCAAAGGTTTACTACACCAAAAATATTTTCGAATTGCTAAGTTCCACATTCGATCCTTAATTTAAGTCATCATCCAATTGTTCGGGAATTCCCAGCTCGGCGGTACTGCCAATTTCCACGCCTTGCTTCAATCCGAATATTGTTTTGACAGAATTCCACCCAATTTGGGATGGTAAACATTAAATTCAATTCACGTTCATGCAACGGACAAACTAGCTTAAGGTTCTACATGGTTCTACCCATTCTACCCATGGCCGAGGTTTTGAACCTAAAGCTCTGATACCAAGTTGTAACGCCCCGAATTTTGGGCACGTTAAATAAAACATTTTATTGATAAAAACGAAGTGAGTCCAGCTCGTTATTACAACAAAACTCTCACAGGAGTTCAATATTACAAAAGAGAGGGATAACTAGGGTTTCCTATCTACAGCTTCTCTTGATTCTCCATCCTAGCCAGCTCCTCGGCTCCGAACGCCTCCAAGGTGTACGGCTCGACCTGTTCATCTACAAAATCTGACACATTATACCAGCGTCGCCACCGATATAATATGTCAGGGTCACCAAAAAGGCAACACCGTGAGCTACGAAAGCTCAATAGAGTAACCCCATACCCGCTAACCCATAACTTACAAACAAACGATCATAGGAATCATACTAACGACGATAACACATCCATGTTCACTAACTAACATTGGTGTCCAAGATTTCTCGTATTTCTCCTACGCGACTCGTCGTAGACCGTGTCACCATTTTCCATTTTCAAATCAACTTTTCAAAAAAAACATTTGCATTGGCTCCGTACCGCGGATAACCAAGCTAAACACACACCCAACCTCGGTTCCGCCGCGCCGGGTTCCCGAGTATCCTCACAATGGTTCCGTCGCGCCGGGTTCCCATTGGCACACAAAACTTGCATTGGCTCCTTTCCACGGATAACCAAGCCATATTACAAACAAGGCTACCACGTCCGGCCCTATTGGCAATCTTCACAAAGGGCTACCAAGTCTGGCCACTTTGTGGTTTTCACAACCCATGTAATGGGCTACCAAGTCCAGCCACATCGCGGTTTCAAAACACATTTCTCTTGTTAAACACACCCTAGGTGCCATGTTTCTAACTTCCTCGGTTTTCGTGTCACGTTCTCATGCAAGACTCCGTGTCTAAGACTTTTCATACAATCATGCATTCAATCAAAGCCTTGAAATAGTACAACAAGATCATCTAAGCTACATAGCATGCTTGAATCAAAACAACACACATCATGCATTTCCAACTTTTTTATTTACGATCAAAGTAACTTCCAAACAACATGCGATTTATACAATACATAGAATTAAGGAGAAAAACTACTTTATACTTGGAAAAGTAGGTAAGGATAACTACCTTGATCCGAAACTAGTCGGGGCCGAATAAGCTAGTTGGAAAAATTCCACGGGTGGTGAATCTGGACCGAACTTCGGACGGCAGTAACTCGGTCAATCTTTGGTCAAATATGATTGTTCTTGGGTTGAAATCGAAGTTCTTGAAGTGCTCTACAACTTCCGTGAAGAAAGTTGATCCTAGAAACGATCTTAGGTTGGAGAAAAATGGGGGTAAAAGAGAAGACAGTAAGCTGTCTGGAAATGAAAATCCAGAATTTTCACTGAACTTCGGATGACAATATCTTTGTCATTTCTTAACCGATTGGAGTAGTTCTTGAGCCTAACTTGAAGGTTTCGAAGTTCTCTACAACTTTTCAGAAGGAAGTTGATTCTAAAAACTACTCTAAACAGGAGAAAACTGGGGATTTTTGAGGGGACAGTAGGCTGCCAGGAATAGTTTCTAGAGAGAAGGAAGAGCAAATGCTTGAGGTGTGAGTTCAAAGCATGAGAATGGCCTTCTATTTATAGGCAAGGCTTGGCTCCCTCTCCTCTTCTCATTGGCCGCCCCCCCTCTCTCTCTCCTTTCCTCAATTTGACACTTGTCAAGCAATCTTGGAAGATCAATGACTAACCCTACACTTGCATGGCTAGGATTGATTCTTGGGGGGCAAGAAAGATATTGGTACAAGATATTGTGTTAAACAATTGGATAATTGGTACAAAGGAGGTTAAGTCCTAGCTAGGAAGGAAGATACACCAAGGATTTTGAAAGATCAAGAAGATCATGGGAGGTACAACCAATCTTCCTCTCTCTCTCTCTCTCTCTCTCTCTCTCTCTCTCTCTCTCTCTCTCTCCTCTCTCTCTCCCTCTCTCTCAAGTACACACACACACACACACATATATATATATCCAACCATGTACAAGAAAATAAATAAAGTACAGGTACTTTTGGTACTTTTATATCAAAAGATTTAAGGCTAAGATTTGCCCAAATAAACAAATGAATTGGCACATGGTACTTAAGGCATTATTTAAATCATCAAGTACTTATATAATATATACATACATACTCATGTGATCTAGGAAGATCAAAATCCCAATAAAAATAATACCAAGGGTACTTTAGGAATCTTAGGGTTTAAAGGCTACTAAGTACTTTCCATAATAAACAAATAGGTGCTTTGTCACATGGGCTTAAAAGAAAAGGTTAGTTTAATAAATCCCATTTGTACTAGAAAGATTCACCCTTTTATCCAATGGATAAAAATTCCCCTAACTTTTATTATCCAATGGATAATAGTTATTAGGTCACTTTTAATATTAAAAAAATAAAAAAGTACTTTAAAGTAAGTATACTTTTAATATAAACAAATGGGATTCTATTATCCAATGGGTAATAGTTTCCCTAACCATTATTGTCCAATGGACAAAGAATAAACTAAATAATATTAAAAAGAAAATGAATAATCAATTCTTGTTCTAGGGTTCAAAAGGTTCAAAGTGTCTAAGGGGGGGCAAAACGGTCCATTTGCGGTAACTAGATGGCTTCCTAGTTTAGTTCCTCCAACCGGATGGTTAGAAGCTAACTAGGCTTGCTAGATAGGGCTAAAGTGCAAGAAATCAAATTTGAAGGGCAAAAATGTAATTTTGACAAACCATAAGAGTATTAAAATAAAATTCAAATATTTAACGAAATTTTCACTGACCGAAAATCAGGGTCGTTACAACTTGCAAAATAAGCCATCTTTTTTTTGGGATTTTGATTTTTAAAAGGAGACAAAAATAGAAAATAAAAATCAAATAAAAAAAAAATTTCCAAGTGCAAGCCTCTCAACTTATGCAAGTAAAAAAAAAACTTGCAGCACTTTGTTAAGAATTTTCCCCACCGCAAAGCAGTTGCCAGCTTCCAGTTTTTTCTCCTCGAAAGGTCGATAATCCTGCACTAGAAAAATTGCTACAAAAAAAAAAGTAATAATAAAAACAAAAAAAAAATGCTAACAAAGAACTAAAATAAAAACTAATCGAAATAATGTAACCGTGCAAACTGTCCCCGGCAACGGCGCCAAAATTTGACCTCGTCGTTCCGTGTCAAAAATATATTTATAAAAACTTGGAGTTAACTACTACTCCGTAGAATAGTGGTTAAGACCGAGTGTCAATCCTCAGGGACAGTATGGCTAAGTTACGCTAAATTCGATTAACTTCTAGATTAATTCAATCAGAAAAAGTTGGATTGATTTGATTTTGAGAACTGATTAAATAAAGTAAACATCTAAAGTAAGAGTTTGAAAGTTTATGGGAAAAAGATCTAAGGTTTCGAATCCACCCCGACCACGTAACAACGATATGCAAAGGCTAGGTTTAACATTCGAATCATTTATGACTATCGTTAGGGCTTGCAATCCCTTCTGATGATCATCAAGAAGATAATTGAGTTGTTAAAAGGCATAGACTATCCCATAGTACGGACCGTCTCACTAGCCCGGTTTGGCCGCGTAACGGCACGATCCGTCTTACGAGCATAATCTATCTCAGAACTCCAATCACAATCAAAGAATACCATTGTTTAACTCTGTATTTAAAAATCGCGAATATAAACACAAAACAGATTGAAAGTATTAAATATCATTCCATAAAACTGAAATGAGTTCTAGTTAAACAATCGATCCGAATATTAAAACCTAAACATATACATATACAAAGTTACTTGGAACGGTGCTTCATCTTCCCCTTAGACAAAAGGTTTAGCCAGCCATGAAAACGTGCGCAACTCTTTCTTCTATTCTCCTCCCAGCCAGATGCTCTCTGAAAAACGTTCCCTCGTGATGTGCTTGTATTGCTCCTTTTATATGCGTGCTGTCCCACAAAGCAAACCCTCCTCTTTCTCTTCATATAAGCCCTGGCGACAATTGGCTTAGGAAAGCCCATTACTTTCCCTGGTCCAAATCATAGTCAAACTAGCTAAAGAACAATTCCTTTGGGCCCACCAAGACATGTTTAAATTATATATAATGTTTGCTGCCAATTCCAATTGTGAAACCTCGTGGACAGTAGAAGAGGCCCATCTCTATTTCTATTTGCCGAATAATTGCTATCCTTTGCAATTTACACGTTTTCGCACCCATCGGTCTCCAATACCTACAAACAGCCTAATACGCTAAAATACATCAAGTAACAATGTAATTGGACCGACAAAGAGTAGATTAGGCGAATTAAATGGGTGCTTTTCAGCACCTATCACCAGGCTTCTCAGTGAAACCTGCTTTGAGATCATCAGGTATGCTTCGATCTTCATTTTTCTTTACATTCCTGTAGTATTTATACCTTTTTTCTAGGTTTTTTTGTCCTGTATGAATAGTACGAAGGCAAAGAAGAATAGTTCGTTCATCTTCTCCTTCAATCTGTTCTTCGGAGCCACTGCTTTGATGCTAGTGGGTTTGGCCGATGCTGGGGTAGGCCGAGCCTAATGACCATTTTTCTGTTTCCCGAGCTTGAGTCTTAGTATCTCATGAACTTGAGTCTTTATAGAGTGAAATAGGGTGAGCTAGTAGGATAACCAAGCTCAGGGAGATCCTCGTCTGTCGTCGACGATAAGGTTTCTCATTATTTTCTTATTGTGTTTGATAGGTCTGGCTCACCCGATCATAGTTATCTCTTCCGACTTTGAGAGCTCGGGGGACGACTCCAGAGACTTGATAATCCGAGAGTATTTGGAAAGGCACAGAAGCCAACGCCAGATTTGCTCTATTACCTCAAACATGTCCGCCGACTCCAGTGACTCAAACGCCGAACGCGATTACAAGTATGGTGGCGACGGGTTCAACACCGAGCCTGAAATATGATTCACACCATCTACCCGTTCTGAGGCCGAGCCCCAGCTTGGGCCAGAGGATGAATCTGGATTCCATTCTCAAGCTGAAGCCACTTCCTCTGTGCGATCTAGGCATAGTGAAGCCCTGTCCGAGAATAAAGAGGTCACCGACCTCTACGAGAGGGGTCAGGTTTGCCCCCACGCCCATTTCTTTAGCGAGGAGCCAGGTGAGTACCAGAAGTTCTATCGGTAGTACAATATCCCCGACGACGTTTGTAACGCCCCGAATTTTGGGTACGTTAAATAAGACATTTTATTATAAAAATTAAATAGAGTCACTGCTCATTATTACAACATAACCCCCGTAGGAGTATTTAAGTCATAAAATAGGAAACAAATAGGGAACTAAGGTTCCTAACTACTGCTTCTCTTGTTCTTCCATCCTAGCGAGTTCTTCGGCTCCATACGCCTCCAGAGTGAAGAGTTCGCCCTGTTCATCTATCAAATCTGACATATTATATTGGCGTCGCCACCCATATAATATGCTAGGGTCACCACAGGGTAACACCATGAGCTACGAAGGCTCAATAGTTAAATCCTACTTACTAACCCATAACTTATGAATATAAGATCATTATAACATCGATTTCCACATGATATGTATGTAAGCAGCTACAAGGACAATAACATTTAGCACATCCACAATCGCCTTACAACTATCATTGGTGTTGACTCGTCGTTAACCGTGTCTCGTGTTTACTACCTTTCTTTTCCAAAGTCTCCCTTTTAACTCACCCAACCTCGGTTCCACCGCGCCGGGTTCCCGAGTATCCTCACAATGGTTCCGCCGCGCCGGGTTCCCATTGGCACACATTTACTTTGGTTCCTCTCCACGGATAACCATGTTACTCACCCAACCTTGGTTCCGCCGCGCCGGTTTCCCAAGTATCCTCACTATGGTTCCGCCGCGCCGGGTTCCCATAGGCACACACACATTCACACAACTCACATAATACCCTTGAGATGGTCATTATGTAGTTTCTAAGATATCTTCTTTTTCGGAAAACATATTCCTCTTATTAAACCACACCCTAAGCGTCATGTTTCTATTTTCTCGGTTTTCGTGTCTCGTTTTCATGCAAGACTTCGCGGTAGTACTTTCCACATAACAAGCATTTTAACAACTCCAACAAGATTGTCCAATTCTATATTACCTAGCATGCTTGAATCATCATAAACGAACATCATGCATATCCATCATTTAACGAAAGATAACCTTATCTATGATTAAAGTAACATCATATGATTTACATAAAATTTAAGTACAAGGTTAAACTACTTATACTTAGGTACAGTAGTAAGATTAAACTATCGTTCTTCTTGGCGGTGGTCGGCTACGGAAGGTTGTTTGGTTTTGAAATCGGCGGAGTAACGGCCTTCGGTTGCTTCGAAAGGAAAAGAGATTTCCTAGAAACAACTTCACTACCTAAAGTGGACTACTTTAAAGATCTAAGGGTGGTATTAGGAAGTGGTTTGGTGGTTTTCTCAAGAACACTCAAGAACAAAGGAAGTTCTTGAACTTTGAACTAAGAACACTTGAATTTTTAGAGAGGAAGAGCAAATTGCTTGAGGTGTGAGTTCAAAGCTTAGTGTGGCCTTCTATTTATAGGCAAGACCTCCCTCTCCCTTTCCTTTGGCCGGCCCTCCCTCTCTCTCCCATTCCTCCATTTTTTTAATCCAAAAAGATGTGTTCACATGGAAGAATAAGGCTAAAATCCTAGGTTTGCATGGCTATGGTTAGTACTTAGATTTGATCTTGAACAATTTTGTGGTGAAGATGAGATTGGTACAAGATTGCAAGGTTAAACAAATGCTAAAATGTACAAAAGAAGGACATGAAGTGAAGTCTTTGGTTGGAAGAGAAGAATACCATGGATCTTGAAGTACATTGGAAGTTCAATGGCCAAGTACACATCAAATCTTCCTCCTCCTCTCTCTCCCAACCGGCCCCCCTCTCCTCTCTCCTTCTCTCAGCTCATCTCCCCTTTCTCTCCCTCTCACTTTCTTGCCAAGGTACAAAAAATGAAAGAAAACAAATAAAAAAGTAGTACTTTTTTGTACCTAGGATCAAAAATAGACTTTAAAGGCTAGGATTTGCCCAATAAACTAATAAATAGGCATATGGTACTTAAGGCAATGCTTTAGTCTTCCAAGTACTAGAATAATATATATCTATGTACCTTGTACACTAGGAAGATCAAAAACCCTAATAGAAAATAAATGAAAGTACTTAGGAGAATCTAGTACTAAGTACCTTTCTCATAAAGTAGTGTGAACTTAGTCACATAGGTTAAAGAAAAGGTTTAATTTAATAAATCCCATGGTACTTAGAAAGACTAAGCCTATTGTCCATTGGGTAAAAATTCCCCTAACATCTATTATCCAATGGATAATAGATATTAGGCAACTTATATATCAAAATAATCCCAAAAGTACTTTAAAGTAATTAAAAAGTATTTTTCCTAATATTCTTAGTACTTTGACCAAGTATACATTTAATATAATAATTGGGGTTCTATTATCCAATGGATAATAGTTTCCCTAGCAATCGTTGTCCAATGGACAAAGAATAAAACCAAAATAATTAAAAGAAAAAGGATATTCAATTCCTTAGTCTAGGGTTCAAAAGGTTCACGAGGGCAAAACGGTCCATTTGCTGTTAGGAAAAAGTAACCAAGTGATTTCCTAACTTAGTTCCTCCAACCGGACGGTTAGAAGCTAACTAGGCTTGCTAAGTGGGGCTAAAGTGCAAGAAATGAAACTTGAAGGGCAAAAACGTAATTTTGACAAACCACAATAAAATTCAAATATTTAACAAAATTTTCACTGACCGAAAATCAGGGTCGTTACAACTTTGTTATTAGCCAAGTGGCTAGCAACAGGATAAGGCACAAAAGGGAGCACCATCCCGAGCATATCAGTGTACCTTTTGTAACGCACCAAATTTTGGGTATGTTAAATAAACCTTTTTATTGAAAAATTAAATAGAGTCTGGCTCGTTATTACATCATAACTCTCACAAGAGTACTTTTTTACACAAGGGAGGGAAACTAAGGTTCCTAACTACAGCTCCACCTGCTCCTCCAACCTTGCCAGCTCTTCAGCTCCGAAAGCCTCCGAGGTGTACAGCTTACCCTGATCATCTACAAAGTCTGACACATTATACCAGCGTCGCCACCGATATAATATGTCAGGGTCACCAAAGATAACACCATGAGCTACAAGAGCTCAATAGAATAATCCATACCCACTAACCCTTAACTTACAAACAATAGATCATATAGTTAACGATTTCCACATAGCACATGCATATCTAACAAAACAGCTAACGATAACACATCCATATTCACTTTCCAAACTAACGTTTGTGTCCATGATTTTCTGTGTTTTTCCTACGCGACTCATCATAGACTGTGTCATCATTTTCATATATCAAATCAACATTTCCAAAATCATTTTTAACACACCCAACCTCGGTTCCGCCATTCCAGTCTCCCAAGTATCCTCACAATGGTTCCGCCGCACCGGGGTTCCATTGGCACACAATTGCATTGGCTCCTCTCCGCGGATAACCAAGCCATTTCTCACCATGGTTCCGCCGCTCCGGGTTCCCATTGGAACGCACACAACCTCACAATGGTTTCGCTGATCCAGATTCCCATTGGAACACACACAAACCTCACAATGGTTCCGCTATTCCGGATTCTCATTGGAACACACACACACACATTCCCACAATGGGCAAGTCCGGCCACAATGCGATTTCAAAACACACCTTGTCATTAACACTCCCTAGGTGTCATGTTTCTATCTTCCTTGATTTTTATGTCTCGTCACATGCATAGACTCTGCGGTAGGACTTTTCACGTATGCATATATCATTCATTGTAATCTTGAAACTAAACTAGCAAGATCATCCAACTCTATGTTGTTTAGCATGCTCAAATCACAACTTAAAGCATAACTCCACATGTACGGACGCCATAGGAGTGGAACCACTTATGCTTTATTCACACAACCACAAGTAATGCAAGTAATCACAGCAACGTGTATACATTCTCATAACCATTCTAAATATCAAAATACGAATTCTTACAATTAAGCGCTAAATTCTTTCAAAATTGTTCTTTCTTTCTTTTTGGGAAGTTCAAAAGAACATATGTTTAACATACTCCCCCATCCTTTTCAAATTTTAGGGAAAATACCTTTCAGGTTCACATGCATTTTTAAACACAAAACATGAATATATTCCCCTAGAGTACAGGGGATCTACGTATACGAACTTTATACTTAGAGAGAGTGGATAGAAGCATTCTATTTTTCAAGATATGGTTCTATACTATACATAGAGTTAGTGGACTAAGGACTCTACCTTTCTTCTTAGCGGTAGGGCGGCTATGGAAAGTACGTCAGTGGTCGGGCGAAGTAACTTCCTACGGAATGCTTACGGTAGCTTCGAAAGATTTCTCTCGAAACTAAGTCTTGACTAAACTACCTAAGCTTTTTGGATCGAGAGGGTGGTTGAGTGGTGGTTTAGTGGCGGTCTTGGTTGAGTTTTTTGAAGAACACAAGGAGAACTCAAGAACACCAAGAACAAGAAAGAACAAGAACAAAACACAAGCTTTCTAGAAAGAGAAGTTGAAAGATTGGAAGGTGTGAGTTAAATTGCAAGAATGAGGTGCTATTTGTAGCAAAAGTCTTGGTTATTACCCAATGAATAAAATTTTCCCTAGCAATTATTATCCAATGGGTAAAGATTTTTCTAGAAAAATAATAGGCCAAAAGGTACATGTATCTATATAAAAATATATTTGTGTACTTAGAAAATCTAGTAAAATACTTTACAAGGTACTATATAATCTTTTAAGATTTTCAAGTATCCAATAAAAAAATATAAGATCAAAACTTCTTAATAAACTAATCTAATAAGCACATGTTCCTAATATATTATTATATTAGAGTACTTTAGTACACATATTTTTATATAACAAAATTTTCAGAATCTAGGGCAATAGATTTATAAGGTACATATACATATTTTTCTATAAAATAAACTCACATGGAAAATCTAGGAAATGACTATTTAATACAATCCTAGTACTTATATATTTATTAGTGTACTTAGAAATCTAGGAAGTTAGATATACCCATATTTTTAATGCATATGAACACGTAGGAAAATCTAGGAAGTGATTATTTAAATAAATCTTAGTACTAGTTGGAAAATTTACTCTATTATCCAATGGATAATATTTTCCCTAGTAGTTATTGACCAAAGGATAAAAGCTTTAAGGAAATATATATATTCTTGAATAATATTTAAAATACCCAAATGTCCTTTAGGCATGTGAACATAAGCCTATATATAACTATAAATGAGTACATCAAATCTAGTACAAGATATCTTTGATAGAAATCTAGGTTTCCTATTGTCCAATGGATAAAAGTTTCCCTAACTTTTATTATCCAATAGGTAAAGGTTCATCTAGGGTTAGGGAATTGTAACTAGTTGAATTGGTAGTTTGATTTCCTTCAACTAATCAGTTAGAAGCTAACTACTTTGGCCAAGTAGGATCTCTAGCCAAGAAATATAATTTAAAGATTTATTACACTCACTAGTAAAATAAACAAGTACTTCTATAAGCATACTTGTCTTTAGAAAAAGACTAGATTGTCCGGTATGAAAAGATATAATTTTTACAAGCCTCAAATCTAATTATGACGGATTATTAAAAAGAAATCTACGTAATTAAAATAAAATTCAAATTTTTAACGAAATTTTTATTTACCAAAAATCAGGGTCGTTACACCTATGATGGTTATATGTCAAGCTGGGTTGCAATTCCTCCTTCATCCATTCTTGAGGGAACTCCTAGCCCAGTTGTCGTGCCCTGAATTTTTAATATAAATATAAAAGATTTTCATAATAAAAATCCTCACAAATATCCGTGCGGTACCCAAAAGATTACTTATTCTCATTCTCTTGACAATCCATTCAAGCTCATAAAGGTTTTCAAATTATTACAACATTGGCTCGATGGCCCCAAATTATCATAAGTATCAAATTCCAAAAGAGGATTGAGGGTAACAATATCCAAGTCAAAGAATTACATTTTTAGTTACAAATACATCTTTCGAAATAAATTTACAAAGATGAATAGGTAACTCCTTTCGTTAGCTTTCAAAAGCAATGTCCACACGTCAAGCACTCCAGGCATGCAAGCTATGGTTCTGGGTTAGCACCTGAAAAATAATATAAGCTTGAGCTACACTAGCCTATTAGAAAAGTCTACACAAACTCTATATGCAAATGAGCGAGACGAACGAACGAATGATGGGAAATCAAATGACACGAAGGAAGCATAACTATGATAACCAAGTGTTTCAATATCTCCAATCCTTCATCACTACTTACTCTTATATCCTGTTCGATTCATTTGTGTCTTAATAACTCGAATCATCAAGGTGTCTAAGCCGAAGCTCCTGCCGGGCTAATTTTGGGGCCCCGATATCCCCTGCCAAGCACCCACCTTTAAGATTAGGCCTTGAGTGATCATTTTGAGCATTAGCTCCTGCCAGGCTAATTATGGGACTCTGATATCCCTTACTAGGCACCCACCCGTCGATGAGCCCCGAATGTTCGCGCGTCATTCACAAGCTCAAGTGCATCGTTCGAACAAATGCCGAAAACGAAAAAAAAAAAAAAATATTAGTACTTTTCATTCCATAGTTTTGCAAATTTGGACTGCGTCAACGTGCACCACATTGCACATGAAGACAACAAGCAGTACTTCCCATTCTCTTATTATATGTATATATTATTATGCAAACACATGGAAAAGGCTTAAGGTCTTTAGAAAAACAAGAAACAGTAATGAATCAGAAGGATTTGAAGTTTTGACTGGTGACCTACCGGTAGGAATTTGGAACCGACTGGTACAAACCGGAAACGGAGGAAACAAACTTTTGATTCACAAGAATTCTACCGGTAGAGGAGATTTGGTACCGGTAGGTGTCTGGAAAAAATCAATAATCCTACCGATAGGGAACAAGTCCTACCGGTACAAACTTAGAATAGAGGGTACATATTATTATCACGACAAGGTTCTACCGGTAGAGAAAAATGTCCTACCGGTAGGAATCCAGAATTTTGGCAATTTTTCACAGCATAACAGATCTCGATCCAATTCCAATAACAACCAATACAAGTTCAAATGAGGCATAGGAACACTCAAATAACATATAAAGAGAGGTAGAATTTCCTACCTCGAGTATCCAAACCGAAATCAAGGAGATTGTGCAGGCCCTAGCTTCCGGAGTCCAAATTGAACAAAATACACCGAACCTGTAACGCCCCGAATTTTGGGTACGTTAATGGGGCATTTATTACATAATAAAGAGAGTCTGGCTCATTATTACATCATAAATACATCAAATGGTACATTTATTCAACAAGGGAGAAATTAGGGCTCCTAACTACTGCTCTGCTTGCTCCTCCATTCTGGCAAGCTTCTCAGCTCCGAAGGCTTCCAAGGTGAAGATCTCGCCATGTTCATCTATGAGGTCTGACACATTATACTGGCATCACCACCAATATAATATGTCAGGGTCACCAAAAGGTAACACCGTTAGCTACAACGCTCAATAGGAAATCCTTACCCACCAACCTTACAACAGAAAATCATTTACAACAATACTAACAATCACACATCCACATTCGTTAATCATCTATCGTTGGTGTCCAAGATTTCAGAGTTTCTCCTATGCGACTCATCGTAGACCGTGTCAATATTTTCACATACAAATCAACCTTTCAAAATCATTTGTTTAACTCACACAATTGCATTGGCTCCGTACCGCGGATAACCAAGCTACACACCCAACATCGGTTCCGCCGCGCTGGGTTCCCATTGGCACATACACACACATCTCACGTAATACCCCTGAAATGGTCATTACGTAGTTTCAAAAATATTTCCACTCCTGGGAAAACATATTTTCCTTGTCAACCACACCCTAGGTGTCATGTTTCTACTTTCTCGGTTCTCGTGTCTCATTATCATGCATAGACTCCGTGGCAGGACAAAAGTAAGCATGAATCATTCATTGTAATCTAACAAGATCATCCAACTCCATATTCAACATGCTCAAATCACAACTTAAAGCATAACGACACATGTGCGGACGCCCTTGGAGTGATAAATCACTTATGCTTTATCAACAACCACAAGTAATGCAAACAATTCATGTATACATGCTAATAACCATCCTAAAGATGAAAATACGAATACTTGAGATGTAAAGTAAATAAAGATAACCTACTTTCTACTTGGAATGGAAGATAAAGGGGATCCTACCTTACTTCTTGGCGGTAGTAACAGCTTACGGACGGCAATTGGTGGTCGGACGGAGTAACTTCCTAGGGAATGCTCCCGATAGCTTCGAAAGAGAAAGGCTTCTCTCGAAACTTCTTTTGGACTAAAACTACTCTACTTTATGGATCGAAGGGTGGTCGAGTGGCGGCCTTGGATGAGTTTCTTGAAGAACACAAGAAAAACTCAAGAACAAGAAGAACAAAGAACAAACTTAAGAATTCTAGAGAGAAGTTGGAGCAATGAGAAGGTGTGAGTTGAATGGCATGGGGGTGGCTCTATTTATAGCCAAAATTTGAGCGCCCTCTCTCTCTCCAAGGCCGGTCCCCCTCTCTCGCTCCATACTTCAAATTTTGACACTTGTCATGCAATCTTGGAAGATCAAAGACCTAACCCTAGGCTTGCATGGCTAGATTGTGTACCTTGGATGGGATTATGGAAGATTTGGTGGGCAAGAAGAATAGTTGTACAAGATTTGGTGTTTAAACAAATCATAGAAGTACAATGGAGGGTTAGTTTCTTAGCTAGGAAGGAAGATTCACCCATGGATTTGAAAGATGTAAGAAGATCATGGAAGGTACAACCAATCTTTCTTCTTTCTTCCTTCCTCTCTCTCTCTCTCTTTTCATCCCTCTCTCCCTCTCGGCTACTCTCTCTCTCTCTCTCTCTCTCTCTCTCTCTTGCATAGTACAAACACACATATATACATACTACTAAGTGCAAGAACATAAATAAAATAATAGGTACTTTTGTACTTTGAATAAAAAAGACTTAAAGGTAAAGATTCTTCTACTAACAACTAGATAAGCACATGTTGGATTAAACTAATAAACTAGTGTACTAATGTACTCTAGGTAGATCAACTCCCCACTAATTTAATCTAATTAAGTACAAACCCCCTATAAAATATTATAAGGGTACCTAGAAAATCTTAGGGCTTTAAACCCAATAAGTACATACATAATATAATATAGGTATATCATCACATGGGATTTTAGAAAAATTATTTGTTACTGAACCCTAGTACTTAGTTGAAAGATTAACCCTATTACCCAATGGATAATAAATCCCTTAGTATTTATTGTCCAATGGACAAAGTAATAAGGGAAATTTTATATTAAAATAACCAAAGTTGTCCTTTAAAGCATGTATAAAAATCTATTTTTTATAGATATTAGTTCTTGACCAAATCCATCAAGGAATACCTTTAATATAAAGAATGGGGTTTCTATTATCCAATGGATAAAAGTTCCCCTAACTTTTATCGTCCAATGGATAAAGAATAGCACCAAAATAATAGAAGAAAATAAATAAACAATTTCTTAGTCTAGGATTGAAAAGGTTCACAAGGTTCAAAGATGTCAAAAAGGTCCATTTGTGGTTAGGGAAAAGTAACTAGGTGATTTCCTAGTTTGGTTCCTCCAACTAGCCGGTTAGAAATGAATTATCACACCAAGTAGGGCGTGAAGTCAAGAAACGAACTTTTGAAGGGCTAAAGTATAATTATGACAAACTACAAGAAAATAAAAGCAAATTAAAGCAATCCAAGTATTAAAATAAAATTCAAATATTTAACGAAATTTTTACTGACTGAAAAATCTGGGCTGTTACAATCTATCTCCCTTAAAACAATTTCGTCCCCAAAATTGGCGCGCGACTACTGATTAGGCTAGGTTGCTAGACCGATCTTGGAATCATCGTCTGTCCCCCTTAAAAATAGGAGTAGGTCACCATCAATCGAATTAAGCCTTCTCACTTGATTAATGAGATGGGGTTGAAGTTGCTTTTGCCGTCGAACAGCTTGCCTCGTCGTCGGTCCTTGTTAGAGTTTCCTCATTGTAAATACCAATGCTAAATGCAACCCTCTACCAAATCATCATGCGGTCGCGTACTCCACCAACGTTTCCTTAGTACGATCCTTTCTTCTTCCTAACGATATTAAACCCATTTCCAAAAGTATGAAACAATGGATTCACTTGAGTCGATTAACCCCAAAATTGTAGGGCATAAGTACTCCATCCTCATCTTGGGGGTAAATCAGCAAACAATCCCTACGATACTCTACTCCATCCTCATCTTGGGGGTAAATCAACAAACAATCCCTACGATACTCTACAATCTCGGAAAGAACCTATGCAAATGCACTGAAAGAACCTATGCAGTCACGGAAAAAAAATTAAGCTTTGACTTCTGGTTGCTTCAATACTGCTTCGACCCTACTTCCGTTTGTCTTGATTCCGTCCTTGGATACCACGTGCCCCAAGAATTTAACCACTTCTAGCCAGAACTTGCCTTGTCATAAACTTGGCTATCTCAGAGTATTTGTAGTACCATTCAAAAGTGTCCTTCGTGCTCCTCCTGATTGGCTTGATAAATCTTTTTTCCATCGGCTCCTTTAATTAGGTCTTGAGCTCCTTTAGCTTGCACGGTCATTTGATACAGCACCATAGAGATTGGTGCAATTCCCGGTTAAAGTTCTATAGAGAAGTCTATTTCCCCTTAAGGCGGTAAGTCAGGAAGTTCTTCAGGGAAAACATCGGCATACTCGCACACGATGTGTGGAAATCCCACTTCCATTCTATTGGCTTCTTCCAATTGGAGGCTGGCTAGCCATCCAAACGGTTAATCTTGCCACTTCGATCTTTCCGTTGCTGGACATGCCGTCTTTCTATCCTCCTTAAAAGGAAACGAGTCCTTCCTAGGGTATAAACTATCACGATCTTCTGATGGTAGTCTATGACCGCTCGATGCACTAATAGCCAGTCCATCCACAAGATTACATCGAAAATTCGTCATGTCGATCACTCTAAGATCGCAATTTAGGCGCAGTTTGGCCACTTCTAGTTCGCACCCTCTACACACTAGACTAACAGCTATACTCTCCCTTAACATTGATGTTACTATCATACTCGTACTTAGGGGTTTTGTTTTCGGTGTTAGAGCAGTTACGCAGGCAGTAAATATAAGGGAATGCGATGCTCTAGAGTCACAAGGCTTGTGCGCAGGGATCCTGCACTTGTTCCTTAGTTCGCAGCGCAAAGATACGCCCTCCAGTGCCTTGCTGGGTTCCCATGGGCTGATTTCCCTTGTTTTGCCCATTCTGCTGCTGCCTGGGCCTCCAGGGTTTTGTTTCACAAAACTGGCCTGTCCAGGTTGTTGAGTCTTCATGATTTCCAAAGCTCCCATTCCTTTCTCTTTGGGGCAGTCGCAGTTATAGTGACCCATAGCCTGGTAGTTGAAACATTGAACTGTCGCTATGTCTCGACCACCTCTCTTTGGTTTGCCACTTCCGGAGATAGCAGTCCTCCAAGGCGGGTTCAAGGGTTTGGTAGGGTAGGCTCCACGATTATCTTTGGAGGGTTGGGTTCGGATTGGTCCACCAGTGTTGCCGGTCACCTTCCTCCATCGAGTTTTAAAGTCCGCCTCCTCCCCTTCTAGCCGGAGAGCACACTCTACAACCTCGGCATAGGTGGTAAAGGCTTGAGCCACCACAGCCTTTCGAGCAGTCGTTAGTCCCCACTCGAATCTCCTAGCTTTGTTCAGGATGGAGTCTAGGGCGTAATGTGACAGTTCCTCGAACTTGGTTGTGTACTGGATGAGGTCATCGTTCCTTGTTTGAGGTTCAAGAACTCTTGTTCCTTGGCTAAGCGAAGGGGTGCGGAAAAGTATTTGTCGAGAAACAGCGTTTCGAACTCGACAAAAGTCATAGTGGCTACGACATGCGTTGCCTCCATCAGGTCCCACCAATAGCGGGCTTCATCCTTCAGCTGGTAGGTGGCGAGGGCCACACGGTCTCCATCCTGGGTAATTCTGAGGGTTCTAAGGATCATCTTGACCTCATTCAGCCAGGTTTTGGCTACGACGGGGTCAACGTCACCATGGAAAGTCGGAGGTCGGCATTTGTACAATTCATTCATCGCTTGGGTTCAGGTCATAGGTCCGTCATTTTGGTTTCGGCGGTTGGCGTTCAGGGCGGTTACAAACACTTGCACTATTTGGGCTAGGTCGGGGTTTGTGTGAGAGGATTGTCCGTGCTCTTATCCTAGTCCATTGCGTCGGTTCACCATCTTACGAGTAAAAATTGAAAAGGGGGTAGTTTAGTCTATCTATGCTATTTTTTCCCTTTGCAAAAGATAGTCCTTTTAAGCAATAAACCAAATAGTATGCAACGGTACTCTTAGTAAATAAAAGCAACTTTCATAGATAAACAGAGAATTACAAACATGAACATAGAGTTTTACTACAAAATAAACATGCTAAAACAAGATTTCCTACTATAAGCTGAGACGGTCCTATACATCCTACTACATAGTCCTACAGTTGGGCGAGCATTATTCCTTACTGCTAGTGCAATATTCGAAGGTAGTTTGACTCCGAAGACTTCCCTCAGCCACATCTTGTAGATCCTTTCAGCTGTGGTTTCTTCCCTAAGAAGGTGCCACGTTCTTGTGTGAGCAGTTCTTCCATAGTCGGGATAGTTGGCCCTTCCACTGGTTCCGGGTAGTACTGAGAGAGGTTTAGTATCGCAGCTTCTAGCTCTGGGTCAAACATGAGATAATCATCGGGTTGCTCGAAGTTTTGCACAAGCGGTGCGGGGACTTGGGTAGGCGGAGGGTTCTTGGGAACTGCAACTGGTGGGGGCATCTCCCAAGTGATTGGGACCTCATAGAGCTCCATGTCATCCTCTGGTGGGGGTGTTGGTCTCAAGTACTCAAGTGCTAGCAATGAGCAATAATTGGCCAAAACACGCGGGGCGAAAGGTGGGCATCCTCCTAGTGGTATGCTTGACATCTATAGCAATAAGGAAGGTTATAATTTTAGACTTATCGGGGTAAGGGGTAGTTTCCACGCCAAAAGGGTAAGATGCAAGTCCACACATATACAGTGATCAAATAAAAGAACATAAGTCTTCCATTACCAAATAAAACGAATACAACGTAGATGGCTTACTAGCCTAAGCTTCCTACTGCATTCTATTTACAACAAAAGATCCAACTTCTTCTTAAACTTTCCTAACCATTCTAGAAGAGATTAGGGAATTCAACCATATAAGCTCCTATGTCGGTCTCGTAGGGTGGTGGTGGCACATCTCCAGAGTCAGCGGTGATATCCAGGAAGTCAGGCATAACCCACTCCGGATCTTCCTCTAGCATCTCAATTCCTCATCGTCGGATGGTAAATTTGGATCCGACATTAACATTAAATGCTGGCAGTCTGCTTTGTTTATTGGGGGGGTCGTTGAACTCCTCGGGGTCCTCTTTAGGTTCTTCCATAGGTTCTTCCTCGGGATCTTCTTCCGAATCCTCCTCGGGTTCCTCTTCGGGTTCTCCCGCAATCATGTTAATGGGCAGTATCATTGGAATTTGGGCGAGGGCTGCTTCAGCATCTCCTCCCTCTATTAGGAGTACATCAGTGGGTGCTTATTTGGACTAAGACAGGTATTGCTACCTCTTCCTCATTTTTGGGGAGTACAAGAATGCCTTGCTCTTGGTAGAAGTTATTGGTGGAGGGGAAAGCGTAGGTAAAATACGGATCTCCCACTAGTTGATGTGTCATGGTTCTTACGGTGCTAGCGAGTGCGCTTCGGCTAGTAGGTTGATTTGGTAAGTGCTCAAGGGATTCGTCTTATAAGGGCAGAGTTTAAAACCTCAATTAGTAACGTCCTACGATAGAGTAATACTTAAGAAGGTTGTATCTAAGTTCCACTTCCGATTCTTGATTTAAGTCATCATCCAATTGTTTGGGAATTCCCAGCTCGGCGGTACTACCAATTTCCGCACCTTGCTTCAATCTGAAGATTGTTTTGACAGAATTCCACCCAATTTGGGATGGTAAACTTAAACTCAATTCACATTCGTGCAACGGTCAAACTTATCTCACGGTTCTACCCATTCAACCCATGGCCGAGGTTTTGAACCTATAGCTTTGATACCAAGTTGTAACGCCCCGAATTTTGGGTACATTAATGAGGCATTTATTACATAATAAAGAGAGTCTAGCTCATTATTACATCATAAATACATCAAAGGGTACATTTATTCAACAAGGGAGCAATTAGGGCTCCTAACTACTGCTCTGCTTGCTCCTCCATTCTGGCAAGCTCCTCGGCTCCGAAGGCTTCCAAGGTGAAGATCTCGCCCTGTTCATCTATGAGGTTTGACACATTATACCGGCGTCACCACCAATATAATATGTCAGGGTCACCAAAAGGTAACACCGTGAGCTACAACGCTAAATAGGAAATCCTTACCCACCAACCTTACAACAGAAAATCATTTACAACAATACTAACAATCACACATCCACATTCGTTAATCATCTATCGTTGGTGTCCAAGATTTCAGAGTTTCTCCTACGTGACTCATCGTAGACCGTGTCAATATTTTCACATACAAATCAACCTTTCAAAATCATTTGTTTAACTCACACAATTGCATTGGCTCCGTACCGCGGATAACCAAGCTACACACCCAACCTTGGTTCTACCGCGCCGGTCTCCCGAGTATCCTCACAATGGTTCCGCCACGCCGGGTTCCCATTGGCACATACACACACATCTCACGTAATACCCCCGAAATGGTCATTATGTAGTTTCAAAAATATTTCCATTCCCGGGAAAACATATTTTCCTTGTCAACCACACCCTAGGTGTCATGTTTCTACTTTCTCAGTTCTCGTGTCTCGTTATCATGCATAGACTTCGTGGCAGGACAAAAGTAAGCATGAATCATTCATTGTAATCTAACAAGATCATCCAACTCCATATTCAACATGCTCAAATCACAACTTAAAGCATAACGCCACATGTGCGGACGCCCTTGGAGTGATAAATCACTTATGCTTTATCAACAACCACAAGTAATGTAAACAATTCATGTATACATGCTAATAACCATTCTAAAGATCAAAATACGAATACTTGAGATGGAAAGTAAATAAAGATAACTTACTTTCTACTTGGAATGGAAGATAAGGGGATCCTACCTTACTTCTTGGCGGTAGTAACGGCTTACGGACGGCAATTGGTGGTCAGACGGAGTAACTTCCTAGGGAATGCTCCCGGTAGCTTCGAAAGAGAAAGGCTTCTCTCGAAACTTCTTTTTGACTAAAACTACTCTACTTTATGGATCGAAGGGTGGTCGAGTGGCGGCCTTGGATGAGTTTCTTGAAGAACACAAGAAAAACTCAAAAACAAGAAGAACAAAGAACAAACTTAAGAATTCTAGAGAGAAGTTGGAGCAATGAGAAGGTGTGAGTTGAATGGCATGGGGGTGGCTCTATTTATAGCCAAAATTTGAGCGCCTTCTCTCTCTCTAAGGCCGGTCCCCTTCTCTCTCTCCATACTTCAAATTTTGACACTTGTCATGCAATCTTGGAAGATCAAAGACCTAACCCTGGGCTTGCATGGCTAGATTGTGTACCTTGGATGGGATTATGGAAGATTTGGTGGGCAAGAAGAATAGTTGTACAAGATTTGGTGTTTAAACAAATCATAGAAGTACAATGGAGGGTTAGTTTCTTAGCTAGGAAGGAAGATTCACCCATGGATTTGAAAGATGTAAGAAGATCATGGAAGGTACAACCAATCTTTCTTCTTTCTTCCTTCCTCTCTCTCTCTCTCTTTTCCTCCCTCTCGGCTACTCTCTCTCTCTCTCCCTCTCTCTCGGCCTCTCTCCTCTCTCTCTCTCTCTCTCTTGCATAGTACAAACACACACATATATATACTACTAAGTGCAAGAACATAATTAAAATAATAGGTACTTTTGTACTTTGAATAAAAAAGACTTGAAGGTCAAGATTCTCCTACTAACAACTAAATAAGCACATGTTGGATTAAAGTAATAAACTAGTGTACTAATGTACTCTAGGTAGATCAACTCCCCACTAATTTAATCTAATTAAGTACAAACCCCATATAAAATATTATAAGGGTACCTAGAAAATCTTAGGGCTGTAAACCCAATAAGTACATACATAATATAATATAGGTATATCATCACATGGGATTTTAGAAAAATTATTTGTTATTGAACCCTAGTACTTAGTTGAAAGATTAACCCTATTACCCAATGGATAATAAATCCCCTAGTATTTATTGTCCAATGGACAAAAGTAATAAGAGAAATTTTATATTAAAATTACCAAAGTTGTCCTTTAAAGCATGTGTGAAAATCTATTTTTTATAGATATTAGTTCTTAACCAAATGCATCAATGAATACCTTTAATATAAAGAATGAGGTTTCTATTATCCAATGGATAAAAGTTCCCCTAACTTTTATCGTCCAATGGATAACGAATAACACCAAAATAATAAAAGAAAATAAATAAACAATTTCTTAGTCTAGGGTTGAAAAGGTTCACAAGGTTAAAAGATGTCAAAAAGGTCCATTTGTGGTTAGGGAAAAGTAACTAGGTGATTTCCTAGTTTGGTTCCTCCAACTAGCCGATTAGAAATGAATTATCACACCAAGTAGGGCTTGAAGTCAAGAAATGAACTTTTGAAGGGCTAAAGTGTAATTATGACAAACTACAAGAAAATAAAAGCAAATTAAAGCAATCCAAGTATTAAAATAAAATTCAAATATTTAACGAAATTTTTATTGACTGAAAAATCTGGGCTGTTACAGAACCAAGCTTTATCCAACGAGATACGAGTCCCAAAATGCAAGTAGAAAATGGTTTGGGAGTTGATTGGTATGGGTCTTTGAGGGATTGGATGAGTTGTTGGGTGAAAGAGTGAGAGAGATCGGGAGACTGAGAGAGAGAACTGAGATGAAAATGAAAAAAATAAAAAGAGTTTCTCTGGTACACATACGCGGCACACACATGCACAAATCACACCCACACCCCGAGCTTTCCAATCCTTGCACATATAACCCCCACATTCGTATTCAAGCCATTTTCACCCTTTTCTTTTCTTTTCTTTTCTTTTTTTTTTTTGGGTACAAATGTTAAAATTAAATAAGAAATTTACGGGTCTCTACACCGGTTCAGCCTTGTTCCCCACTATTTTGCCATCAACAGTTATAGAATAGTGATGTCCGTGATCAAACTGAAGGAGCTCCACAATCAAGATGTAACGCCCCGAAATTCGGAGTCATTAATAAATATTTCAAAGATTATTTTCACAAAAAATTTCACAGATTTACAACGTCACCATTTCAAAAGCATATGTCATTATATTACAACCGTTTCAAATAAATCAAAATATTACAATTTTCAAAGCTTCCAAAATTAAAGTCAACTTAAATTAATCAGAGCGACTATGCAGCTTCTTCCTCGATAGGATTGAACTTGATCGAATCATACGACACTTCTGTTCTGTCTTCGGTACCTGGCGTTCGAGTTACCAGGGCAACAAAGTACCATGAGCGATGACGCTCAATAGCCAAAACCCACCCGAAACCCATAACTTACAAACAAAGGCATTTACAATAAGGTTAAATTGAAAGGCAATTTAAACAGCAAACGATCAATTTCTATTACTAGCCATTAACTCAGAATTTCGCTTGATATACTTTACAGGTCTTACTCTCACAATTCTAGGTCCATCAGGCTACCCTCAAGGTCCTGCTAGGCTACCCTCAATACCTGAGGTCCTGCCAGGCTACCCCTGAGGTCCTGCTTGGCCACCCTAGCTACACTGGGTCTTTCAGGCTGCCCTCAAGGTCTTACCCGGCTACCTCCGATAACACAAGGTCCTGTCAGGCTACCCATGAGGTCCTGCTAAGCCCACAACCTTTCATATTATTCCATTTTTCCATTAATCCCAGTTTCACGTCTAAGGTGATAAATCCATAAATTGCAACCAACTATGGGAACCTATTTGTCCAATCTACCAGTACAACAACATATCACGCAATCCAATATTTTTACGAAACATGTTAACTAGCTAACAACTATTAATTTCATGATAATAACAAAGCGAAACTAATTAACTTTGGGGCTGTATATTCGATTCCAAAATACTGGGGTGGATTTATAAACTAACCTAGCTGGGGGTTAAACTGTGATTACTCAAAAACCTTCAAAATTTCCAGCGGCTGTCTTTCTTTCTTTTCCTTTTTCTTTTCTTTTTAAAAAACAAAACAGAGGCAGTGTTCGAACGAAATGGGCTTCCGGCCAGGACTCGATCGGTGATATCGAGTTCGATTATTTTCATACCGAAACACGAAACGATCAATACGGAACATAAAAATATATTTAGGGAGGTGAGTTCGGACTACCTCTCGTTCGGCGCGACGATTCACGTAAAGGTTCGGTGGCGGGTCGGAGCGGCGGCAGAACTCGGTAGTTGGTGATGGTGCTACGGCTGTGGTGACCCGGTTGGCTGTTCTCTCTCTCTCTCTCTCTCTTTCTCTCTACAATTCCCTCTCTCTGCCGAAGTGGGAAAACAAAAGGGAGGCAGGGGTTTTAAAAATTGGTTTGGATTTGCCTTAAGGGTATTGACCCATGGAAGATTATGTGCTGTCTACTAGTGAGGGATTTAGGGAGGAGATGAGGGATTTTGTTCCCCTTTATACTCAGCCGAAAATTGCAAGAAATGGGGAAGGGTTTGATTTGGTCCGGAGCAACACACGCATACAAGAAAAAAAATACTTGCCGGGTACGAGCACGCATGATCGATTACGGAAATAAAATTTGGTGTGACGACATGAAAAAAATTTCCCATTAAATAAACTAACGAGAAAAATAATATTTTTGTTTTGATAATAATTATTATTTATAAAAAAATATCGGGTCTTTACACTAGAGTTTACGGTTGCCGACCTCTTTCATACATATATCACGTATACGTATATCATGTCTAAGCATGGCTAGACCGAGCGTCAATACTTGTCAACACATAGGGATGAGGAGCCCTTAATAGGTGGATTGCCCGACACTGATAAGTGGGCTAATCTCTACGTCGAAGTTAACGGGAACTATGAGTTCGGCGACCAGTTCATACGTAGGTACGCTGTGCCAAAGATAAAAGACTTTCGAGATAGCTTTTCTTTCTCTAGTTTGCCGAGGCCAATTTTTGCTTGTGTATCTGATTCCCCAACTCTAATTGTTGATTTTATTTGCAGATCACTGGTCCATTACTAAGACTCAGTAGTCTTTGTCTATCGAGATGCATTTAGATATTTTGAAGGCACTGATTTGTCGAGACGCGCCGACCTTGTTAGGTTACATTCTCCTATACAAGGGAAAGCTTAAAAGGAAGGAGAAGGAGGTGGGGCCGAGCAAGAGAGCCGGTGGATAGAAGAAGGGCAGAGGGCAACTTGGGATGGGTAGGCAGCCCGAGTTGAGCAAGAAAGGGAAGGAGCCGAGAGTAAAGTTGCCTACATTCAGGAAGCCAGCAGAATTCTGGTTTCAAGAGAGTCAGAAGGCCGACCTCCCAGGTATTGACGTTCCTTTCCAGACCCTTGTGCCCGAGTTTGGAGAAGAGATGGGAATAAGGAACGTGATTCGGGTGAACATAAGGGATGGCTCTTTGGCTCGAAAGGACACATCTGACCTGCCTGAGCCAGCTGGAAAAAGGCAGAAGGTTACACATGAATTTTTCCCAACCAAGCCACCGACTCCACATCTGTTGGAGAAGGACAAGACCGAGTCTTCAAGTGCAGGTGGCTCAAAGGCCGTTCAAGAACAATTTAGTTCGGTTGGCCATGTCGCCATCCACGAGTTCGCCCCTCCTTCGCTTTTGCTGACGGGAGGGTGGTGAACATTGAAGACAGCGTCAAGCTTGAACCTGGCCTAGCTGTTGCAATGCTGCAAGGTGTTGCTCTGCCGAAGGACATGGAGAAGGTGCCAGAGGATCTACAGCAGAGCCTGATACACGCGAGCGCCTACCTTGTGCAGGTTCGTTAATCCTAACCTCGAATCTTAAGTTGTTTTCTTTTCCAAAGCTTGAATCCTCCTTGTTATGCAGGTGGGTCAGGCTCTTCTTCATGCATTTGACAAGGCCGAGCTTGTTGCCACCGAGAGGTCCTATTATCGTGATGGCCTTAAGACCGAACGTTATAAAGTGAGGTAACTGAAGACTAGCCTGAAGGTGGTGAAGGTTCGGGTGGCCGAATTAGAGATGGAGAGAGACAAGGCTGAGGGGAAAGCAAAGAAGGACGAACGTGAGCTCGGGAGGGTGTTGAGGAGGGAGAAGACGAAAATGAAAGCGTTGATGAAAAGGCCTATCAGGCTGGTTGCGACTAAGCCGGGGCCGAGTTTATGAGAGACGCCAGGAAGTTAGTGAACGAGGCGATCGAGTTCAGGGTGCATGTTGCTTACCGAACAGGGTATAAAGACGGGGTGAAGGCAGCCTATGAAGTTATGCAGCTTGAGGCAGACCTAAACCTCACAAAGTCTATCCTTGCCCCAAAGAATCTCAAGCTTGTTCTCCCATATGCTGAAGAAGAATGTGCACCCCTTCCTCCTTAGGAGTTCCCCGAGAGTGAAGAAGACGTTGAAGACATTTTTGATGCCGAGGGTGGAAACGGGTTTGGTGGATAGAAAACTGGTAATGTTGGGGATGAAAAGCTAGCCGAGGACGCCGAGCATAAGTTAATGAATGTTGACAAAAATACCGAGGCCGAGGTTGATATTGCTGTAGCTGATGCTGCTCAAGCTTGAGTGGACTACCAATTTTCTTTCTAGGCTTTGTAAATTTCGTTGTTTGAACTATGTATGAATATTTTTTGGGCTAGACGGCTCCGAACTTGGAGTTTGCCATTCCAGATGTAATAGTTTATGGGGGAACGGGGGGGGGGGGGGGGGGGGGGGGGGTTGGCATTAAATGATTTACCATGTTGTACCTCCCAGCTTAGGGATATTCTGCAACACTTTATCTTTTAAATGAATGATTTGATTTCCTATTTGCAATGTATCAAGTTCCTGCTTCTTGGTGTTCCATTTCCATGCCTTGGAACAATTTTGACATGCTTGCTTATTGTTGGTAGTTAACTGTAGCCATGCTTGCTTATTGTTGGTAATTAACTGTAGCCCCCACTTTGGTCTAGGTTCGGCTAGGTAGGTGAACGTTGGCCAAAGTAGAAATAACAAGCTATTAGATAACTGTCGAGACTGTAGTTTTCGTTGACTTTTATGTTAGACTTATGTGTTGGATCGTAGGTTTCATCGGTGCCCCCTACCTGTGGCTGGGGCTTGGCCAAAGTGCCAGCCCATGGCCAAGGTGTCAGGGACTGAGTTTGTTAAATGTTTGTGGGTGGTTTGCTCACCGAATCATGAGTGTAACCGGGTAGTGGCCGACCTTAATGCCCTATCGAGCAGAACAGAAGCCTAAATTCCAGCCGTAATGTATATTTTTAGGCTCGGTGGACCATATGTCCTATTTTTGCTTCTTCGGGCAATAATAGTGGCCGAAGCAAGGGCATGAAAGCCGTTTGTGGATGTGACCGAGGTCAACATTTGTGATAAGCAAAAAAGTGCCGAGGGTAGATTATGGTAATGAAACAAGATAGAAACATATGAGAAATGCAGAAGACATCAATTGCTAGACAATATTCTTCCTTATAGAGAAACGGTGAATACAAGTGGGAAATGTAGACTTAAGGCCGAAGCCATTCTTGAAATGAAGTAAAAACAAGTATGATGGCCGAAACCAAGATTAGCCAAAATTTTAAAGTCAAAGCTGGTAAATCATGGTTTAACGAAATATATGGCCGAACACAAAGCGAATCTAAAAAGGTTGATCACATGTATGCCTTCTTGAGATTCTGTGCATTCCATGGGTTGGTGAGGACTTTCCCATTCATGTCCTCTAGCTCGTAAGCCCCTTCACCAGCAATCTTGACAACGCGAAAAGGTCCCTCTCAGTTGGGCTTGAATTTCATTTTCTTGCTGGCTTGCACAACTTTTCACCAAACCACATCATCTGGCTTGAAGGTCTTGGTTCGCACACTTCAGTTGTATCCTTTGGCCACCTGCTGCTAGTATTCGGCGAGCTTTAGGCGAGCATCGTCACGCTTTTCTTCGACCAAGGTGAGTTCTTGCTCCACGGCTTCTTTGTTTGTCTTGGGGTCAAATGTTTCCATTTTGAGAGTTGGGAACTTTGACTCCAATGGTATTACGGCCTCCATGCCGAACGCAATTGAAAAGGGTGTCTAATCGGTGGAACACCTTGGTGTAGAACGGTAAGCCCATAGAACGCGTGGCAGTTCCTCAGCCCACTTTCCTCTATTGGAGTTTGGCCGACACTTGATCCCGGCACAGACTATCTTGTTTGTGGCCTCAGCTTGGCCGTTCCTTTGGGGGTATGTTGGAGTAGAGGCTGGAGGCCATTCCCAACAAACTGAATGCCATTGTCTAAGACAATAGCGTATGGGATGCCGAATCTGGTAACGATGTTCCTTCCAACGAATCTTCTTACGTCAGCCTCGGTGATTGTGACAAGTTTTTCGGCCTCCACCCACTTTGAGAAGTAATCTGTTGCCGTGATCAAGAATTGAAGCCACCTAGTGCCGTAGGAAGCTTACCCACGATGTCAAGCCCCCATTGTGTAGAAGGCCAAGGGCTTGTGATGGGGGAGAGATTCTGGGCAGGTTGCTTTGGGATTGGTGAAAAAAGTTGACACGGTCGGCACTTGCGAACGACTTCTTCGTAGTCTTTGTTCATGTTCTTCCAAAAATAACCCTGACTCAGTGCTCATTGGCATAGTGAATGGCCACCAGAGTGGTAGTCATAGCTTCTTGAGTGAAGCTTGGTGATGATATTGGGTACTTGAGTTGGATGGACAATGAGGAGATAAGGGCCAGAGATAGATTTCCTGTAAAGTTGGCCGCTTTCTGAGACCCAGTAGTAAGCGGCTTTGTTCCTGATGCGATATGCTTCTTTCTTGTCTGCTGGTAGAGTATTATGTTTGAGGAATGCAATGATCTCGTCCATCCAACTGGGGCCGAGTTCAACATTGAGTACTTCTTGAGTGGTGTCAAAGCTTGGTTGATCAATGCTGCCAAAGTTGATGGTTCTGAATTCAGAGGCTTCTGCAGCTGAGGCTAGGCCAGTGAGTGCATTTGCATGCACATTTTACTAGCAGTTGATCTGTTCAATCTTGAAATTTTTGAAGTGCGTGATGAGTTCGGCAGCTATTGCTTGGTATTTCAACATTCTAGGATCTCGAGCCTCAAAGTCACCAAGTACTTGGTTAACTATGAGTTGAGAGTCGCAATAGACAACAAGATCAGCGGCCTTCAATGCTATTGTAGAGTGTAATCCAGCAAGGAGGGCTTCGTATTTGGCTTCATTGTTGGTAGCGGGGAAGTTGATGTTGATAGAACTTTCATGGAATGTCCCACAAGGTGAAACTAACACGACCCCTACTTCGAATCCATTGCTGTTAAAGGCTCCATCAACTTGCAGGTGCCAAATATCCCCTTGAAAAAGGTGTCATGGCTTTAATGCTGAGTTTCGTTCGGTTACGTGTTGAGGTGGTGGGGGAGTGTTGAGAGTCTCGGTGTCTTCCGGAGTTAGTTCAACGATGAAGTCGGCAAGAACCTGCCCTTTGATTGCCATCCGCGGCTCGAAACGAATGTCAAAGTTTGCCAGCCCAACTGCCCATCTGGAGACTCTGTTGGAGTGATCAGCCTTTCAAAAAGGCTCTTGAGAGGGTGCTCTATTAAGACTGTGATGGTGTGTGACTAGAAGTAGGGTAGGAGTTTCCTTGCCGCCGAGATCAGAGCAAGTGCTAGCTTCTTGAGGGGGAGATAGCGTGTTTGCGCGGGTAGGAGTGTCTTGCTTGTGAAGTAGATTAGCATGTTGTCGGAGCCTTCTCACCGAACAAGAGCTGAACTGACGGCATGAGTTGAGACTGCAAGGTATAAGTAGAGAGTTTCAAATTTCTTCGGTTTCACCATTAGGGGAGCCAAGCTCAGATAACTTTTAAGTTCGGCTAATGCTGTGTCACAATTAGGGGTCCACTCAAAACTGTGTCGGCTTTTACCGTTCAATGTGTGGAAAAAGGTATGGCATATATCTGAGGATTTGCTAATAAAGCGGTTCAGAGCCACTGCCATTTCTGTAAGCTTTTGCACTTCTTCCATTTGGGCCAATGAATCGGATGACCTGGTGGTAAGTGGAAGCGATTGCTTGCATGCTATGAAGCCAGGTTCGGCCGAGAATTGCGTTGTATGGGCTCGGCACGTTGACGACAATGAATTCAATGTTCAACGTTTTCGAGCCGACAACGACTAGTAGGAAGATTCGACCAAGTGGCCAAACAGGTGCTCCGTTGAATCCGATGAGAGGTACTTCGGCGGGTTACAATGCCGATTCTGGAAGGCCGAGCTTTTTGAACAAGTCATAGTATATGACCTCTGCTGAGCTTCCCTGATCAATGAGGACACGCTTGACATCACGGACTCCAATTTGGACAGTTACAACAAAGGCGTTGGAGTGAGGGGTTTGCACAAACTCGAGGTCGCGCTCGGTGAAAGTGATAGTCCATTTAGGCAAATCTTTTGGACATGGACGTTTGGATCCAAGTCCTACCACGAATACTTTTTTGGAAGTGGAGGCGCGATCGAGGTTGGCTCAAAGGATTGTTTCAGATTCCTTTGTCACTGGGCTGTGGATAACATATATCGTCGGCCGTGGTTCATTGGTGTTGGGATTTTCGGTAGGTTGACAGGCGGGTGTTTTGGTTCAATCAATGTATTGGTCGAGATGACTTTTGGCCACCAAATGCTCCAACAGTGCCTTGTACGTGGCACATGCTGTTGTGTAGTAGCCGAGCTCATTATGATACGAGCACTTCTTCCTTTGGTTCTGATTTGGTTGGTCGGTGTTTGTGCCGAGCTTTCTTGTTGGCCACTCTAACCATGGTTGCCTCATGATCTCCTTTAGGAAAGACCGGATGGGCTCTTTGAAGTATGTGGTTTCGGCCACATAGTCGTGCACCTTCGGCGAGCGTTTCTTTCCTTCTTTGATATTGTTCACATGCTTCTTCGGCTGTTGGTGGGTGGATCCGGTGCAGGTAGCTGGGTTGGGACCGTCGGCAGGGGGATGGTTGAGTTAGATCCTTTGGGCCACTCGGTCTGCGTGGAACTCTTCAAGAGAACAGAATCATTCCACTATGCACATCAATTCTCCCATGCCGTGTGGAGGGCGGATAACCAATTCATCTAGTATTTTGTTGCCGATCTCCAAGCCATTTTTGAAGGTGCACATAGCCTAGTATTCGTTAATTCTGGGGATCTCATTGAGGAGTTGCCAGTAGCGCTTGGCATACTATTTAAGTGTTTCACCTGGTAGCTTTCCCATATGGGACAAGGATTCAGGCTCCTTGGCAGTCCTGTTACTTGTGATGAAGCGAGTGTTAAAGGCGTGTTCAAGGTTGGCCAGGTTCTTTATGGATCCAGCGGGCAGTTTGTTGAGCCAGTAGAGTCCAAGGGAACTGAGGCTGGACGAGAATGCCTTGCACTTGACTTCATCTTTCATGGTGCAGAGTTCGATAGTTTGGCAGAAGTGGATCAGGTGGGTATAAGCTTCGCAGGTGATTAGATCGAACCTGGTAAATTTCAGCAAATGGAAGGTGGACTCAGGTGGCATGTTTATGACGTGGGACGTGAGGGGGAGACTTCGAGGTCCTTCAACTGCCGCTCGAATCCAGGGCATGGCGGTTTGCCGTGGCTATCTATCTTCGTTCTTTTAGAATCTCTATCAGAGGATTTTTCATTGTCTCGGTGCCGAAGCTTGTCGCGCAAATCTGTTGTCGTTTAGTGAGGGCCATCAATAGACTTCTCTTTGTCCCGACGGGTCTTGGTGTCATTGTTAGGCCTTTCAATTCGTATGCCTTTTTTGTTCCTCCGAGCCTGATTTTCATGGTCCAAATTTTCTTGTGGGATCTCCTCGAGGCGCTCGGAGACATGGTGCCTAGTTTCTACTGAGTCACGGCTATGGTGGGAAACCGTTGTGCGAGAGAACTCCGCGCATCCGGTCGAGTATGTGCTCGTGAACGACTCAGTATCCCTTGTTTTGGTTCGCTCGTGGTGGCTCCTTGAGCGATGAGTTCCAAATGTTGTAGGCCGCTTGTATAGGATTATCTCCCTTGCATCGCCCGTGTTTGGTGTGAAGCCAAAGCAGTCCTTCACGGAGCCACGATGGTCTGTTTTGTGAGGACGCTCCTGTGGTGGTGGGGGTGGTGTTTGCCTTGGTCGCCTCCCGCCTCCAGCAGATCTGGATGTGGCAGGAGCGGCGTCTTGCTGCATTTCTTGTTTCATTTGGGCCACCACCGCCCTTAGAGCAGCTAGTTCGTGTCCCTCTCATCGTCGCGCCGCTGTGGTCGGAGATAGCCCAGAACTTGCGGGGATGGAGATGGACATGTAACTTTCCGGGAATGGTGGAAAGATGGTGTTTCCACTTGCATCTTTGGCTCCCAAAATGGCAGCATCTGGTGGATCTCTGCCCATGGTGGTTAAATTTGGAAGAGGAAGGTCGTTTGAAAAGGGCTTGAGCCATTTGAATCAGAAGCTTGAGCCTTCACGTCAGGCTCACCAATTGTGTGGCACATGATCCTCGATCCGAGTCCTTCCTCCGCCGGTTCAAGGATTGCCTAGCCTTATCTTTTAATCTGCGTAGTGAACGCACGACTAAGACTTGGTCGGGGTTGCCTGACAAGGCCCTTTGGTGAGAGGATAAGTATGTGCAGGGAGAGAGGAAAGAGACAAGGGTTTTTGTATAGGAATAATTGTGTACCTCTTAGGGTTATCATCCGTCAATATTTATAGAATCTCCTAGACTTGCTCTCCAAGTACGAGCATGTGCCTTACACGAGCCAAGCGGCGTCATCATGACGTCACTGAATAGATCTGGTAACCGCTTTTGGTGTGAGCTAGCACCCCCATGTGCGCTTATCATTATCCTTTGGCATAACCGTTTCTAGACATGACGAGACACGTCTCGACCAGGTTAGCTGAGCCTCGCACTTGGCCGAGCCTAGTGGGGGATTCGTGGAGAGAACCAAACGATCGAGCCTCCATCCCGAACGTGGCCGAGCCTGCGAGGTCACCTCCTTGGGTCAACCGTCGAGTGAGGACAGTGCCGTCTGCTACCTAACCTAGATCATAGCCAGGATTGGTGTCTTGCATGGCGAATGTCCTTAATCTTCATCCTTGGCCTCAGCTTACCTCTCGGCGGGCTCAGACCATCAGTTTCGGTCCCCTACACAATGTACTCTTATCTTGTCCTAAAATCCTAGTTTCTCTCTATGGTTTACACTGTATTGCAATTTTCAGTGTGTTCCAGTACTTGAAAATTTTATTATGTACTCAGCAAGCTAAAAGTTGAATTTATTTGTTAAAAGTGAAACAATGATATTTTTGCACATGATAATAAACTTTTGCTAGTCTATAATCATTTTTCACTTGTCTTGTTTCACCCACATGGTGATGACTGTGTGGGCACACGCCCCTAAGATATGGTTTTAAAATTGGATGCACCCTTTTTGGAAAGCGTGGCAAAATGCTTCGATTCAGAGTCGCCACTCGGGTATTAGCGGAATGCACCCAAGGAACCGAACTTGAAACGTTTGCTATGTTTTGATTGGAAAAGGTTTTGTAGACTGGACCGTCGTCACCTTCAATATCTGAGGTTCGGGATCCAGGTTACGAGAGGGGAAGGGTTTTATGGCACCCCTCTCACCCAATCCGGAGATCGGTCTCTACTCGGGCATTTTATAAAACATTTGCATTTTTCTCTCATTAATTATTATTTTTAGCCAATTAGGGTGGGGGAACAAGTAAAGGGGATTAAAATTGTAATAAGTTTGCAGTATGTGATAAAATGACATGTTTGCTTTATTGAAACAATTCGTATAGATCAAAAACAGGCTTCTGTGAGTGTTTTAAACAGACTAGAATACACTGGTCCAGAGTAACGTGCGCAGAAAGAAAACCTGCATGCACTGGCCGAACCACTACATGCAAATCTGACCTGTGCACGCCACTCTAAGACTGGAGTACGCCAGTAAGTCTAAACTCACAGCTCTTGTTTTCAACCCTCTGGGCTCTGGAAAGGACCAGTGCACACCCAAGACAAATCACGCAGTTTATGAAGCAGAACATATACAGTTACAGATAATTGAAATGACTTTAGAGCCATAAAATAAATAGAACACCCCATAAACAGTGTGGGGGACTAAACAGAGGCCAAGGCCTAGTTGCCACGCAATGGCCAGCCACTAGATAAGGTATGACCGCTATACGCCAGTAACAAGATACCGTACACTAGTTATCTCTTTTTATCCAGTGGTTGGCTTTACACTTTCTGGGTTCTGGAACACGACCAAAAGGATCCCAGAGGCATTCCAAAATAACGGAAGCCCATATTGAATACTACAACTACATAGTTCTAAATACAGAAAGCTATAAACTGGTTTTTAGCATGCAATAAAATGATAAAATAGAAAAAAGAACATAAAATAGCTAAGCACTGATCCCCACTCTAGTACTACACGTACAACCATGACTGGTGCATGGCTTAGAGTCGAGGCCGAGAGGGCTGCAGCTGAGGAGCAAGCCTTTGTGAGAGAGGCCGAGGCGGATGAGAGGGCTCAAGAGGAGGCAGCGTGGGAGCAGGAGTCCGCGATGGCATTGGCTGAGTCTAGAGCAAAGGAGCCTCGTGCTGAGTTTGTTGCAAAGACATACTTGCCACCAGAGCCACATATCTTCAGCCCATCTGGGGTTGACAACTACATAACTCAGCGGGAGAACTACAACACTGAGCTTGTGCTGAGGGATCCAGTAGAGCACCTGGCGCAGACCTGGGAGCAGGTATATCCTTAAAACTTGCTTTAGCTTTCACTTTGTACTATTGTATTTGCATGTGTTTATTGTTATAATGCATGTCACTTGAACCACTGCACTCGACTTGTCGTGTAGAACCCTTGAATAATATGCCCCGAATCGACTTAGAATGCCTCGACCTTGAATTTAGAACTTGAATCGACTGATAAAGCACTTTGTGATTTGAATTGACTAATAGGATGCCTTGTGATTTTTAGAACTCGATCATAGGATGTCTGAAGTAACTTGAACCAACTGTAGTATGCCTTTAGGATAATTGAAATTGCTTGTTAGATTGCCTTAGTAGCTTGATTCGACTGCTTATTGAACTTGATTTGTATATGTTCTGACACAACATCTTTGTTTGTTTGTTGTTTTGAACAGAGGAGAGTAGCCAGCTCGAGGGGGGCATGGCGGAGCTGCGAGTTCGCGTGAGCTTTATAGAGGGTTGCCCGAGCGAGTACAAAAATTGGTGGATGCTGCAGGGTTTGGGTTGTTCATCCTTACGCTGACACCAGTAAAGAATGACGATGTCGTGCTGACTGCTTTGGGTGAGAGGTGGCAAGACACATCCAATATCTTTCACTTTCCGATCGGGGAGATGGCTGTGACCCCGTTGGACTTCGCTGCCATCACGAGCTTAAGGGTAGGTGGCGAACCAATCCCGTTTGACTCTGGGATTCACAGGGATGAGACAGCGTTGAGCAGTTCAGGGGATATTTGAGGAGGATCCCGACCATAGAGCAGAAAGATGAGTAAATGGCGAGGGCCTATCTGTTGTACTTGTTCGGGGCTACGCTGTACCTAAATAAGCATGCCATGGTGCACTTGTCTTACTTGCTAGCCCTTCGTGACCTACGCACAGCCTCTCGGTATGACTGGGGAGGAGCAGCTTTAGGGGCGTGCAATGGCTTCATGGGAGAGTTCATGTGGTACAAGAAAGCGGTTGCTGGCTACTGGAGGGTGTGGGAGGTATGAATCTCAACTTATAACTCAATGTCATTTCATACTTGCCCTTTGAATTGCATACGCCATACTTTGATGCTTTGTTTGTTTGAAAACCTTGCAGTTGTGGGCCTATGAGGTGTTGAAAATGTACCCTCAAAAGAATAAGTGCCCAAACATGAGGACTCTCCCATGTGTGATGATTTGGGGGCCACTGCACAGAGGCAAGAAGAAGTCAAAAGGGAGTCTCCTCGCTTTCATAGCTTACCTCGACGAGCTATCGAGCACTCAGGCAAACAAGAATTCCACTAGTTGATTTTTGCCATAAATGCTTTAATGCTATCGCTGATATCCTTTTTGTCTTGGCCCTTTGAATGTATTGCAGATGGAGTTGAACCCGTAGGGCAGTGTAGTGCCTGAGCTCTATATGTGACGAGGAGTAGGGAGGTTGACTGTGAGCCGAGTGCTGTTGGAGTTTGGCTTTCGGATGGCAATGGTACTTAGGCGACTGGATGACGCGACAGTCACTTGGTTTGTGTAACGCCCCTAATTTTAGGTACGTTAAAGGGATATTTTATTACAGAAATTAAATAGAGTCACTGTTCAATATTACATCATAACTCTCGTAAGAGTATTTTAAATACAAAATAGGAAACGAATAGGGAACTAAGGTTCCTAACTACTGCTCCTCTTGTTCTTCCATCCTAGCGAGTTCTTCGGCTCCATACGCCTCCAGAGTGAAGAGTTCGCCATGTTCATCTATCAAATCTGACATATTATACCGGCATCACGACCCATATAATATGCCAGGGTCACCACAGGGTAACACCATGAGCTACGAAGGCTCAATAGTAAAATCCTACCTACTAACCCATAACTTATAAACATAGGATCATTATAACATCGATTTCCACATGATATGTGTATAAGCAGTAATAAAAGACAAACATATCCACATTCATTACATAACTATTGTTGGTGTCCGATATTCTCGAAATTTCCCCTACGCAACCCATCGTAGACTATGTTGTTATTACTACCTTTCTTTTCCAAAGACTCCTTTTTAACTCACCCAACCTCGGTTCCGCTGCGCCGGGTTCCCGAGTATCCTCACAATGGTTCCGCCGCGCCGGGTTCCCATAGGCACACATTTACTTTGGTTCCTCTCCACAGATAACCATGTTAGTCACCCAACCTTGGTTCCGCCGCGCCGGTCTCCCAAGTAGCCTCACTATGGTTCCGCCGCGCCGGGTTCCCATAGGCACACACACAACTCACATAATACCCTCGAGATGGTCATTATGTAGTTTCTAACATATCTTTTTCTTCGGAAAACACATTTCTTCCTCGTTAAACCACACCCTAGGTGCCATGTTTCTACTATCTCGATTCTTGTGTCTCGTTCTCATGCAAGACTCCGCGGTGTAGGATTTTACTTACAAACATGCATTTCATAAGATTATTCAACTCTAGGCTACATAGCATGCTTGAAACATCTTGAAAATAAACCATGCATTTCCAACATTCAATAGAAGATAACCTTATCTATGATCAAGTAGCAAGCTTCGATTCATACGATACATAAAAGTAGAGTGCAAGGTTAAGCTTTTTATACTTTAGAAAAGTAAGTAGAGATTTAAACTAGAAAGATTAAACTACCGTTCTTCTTGGTGGTGGTCCGTTACGGAAAGTTGGTCGTCGGTTTTGAAATCGGCGGCGTAACGGCCCCTGGTTTGCTTCGAAAGGAAAAGAGATTTCCTAGAAACAACGTTACTAACTAAAGTAGACTACTTTAAAGATCTATGAGTGGTATTTGAAAGTGGTTTGGTGGTATTGCTCAAGAACAAAGAGAATTCTTGAACTAAGAACAAAGAACACAAGGAATTTTAGAGAGAAGGAAGAGCAATGGTTGAAGGTGTGAGTTCAAAGCATGGAATGGCCTTCTATTTATAGGCAAAGGCTCCCCCTCTCCCTCTCTTGGCTGGCCCTCTCTCTCTCTCCCATTCCTCCATTTTTTTATTCCAAAAAGTTGTGTTCACATGGAAGAATAAGGCTAAAATGCTAGGTTTGCATGGCTATGTGCTTCGAATCTTCCGATATAGAAGAATATTACCCCAAGTGTAGGGTTTAATATGTCATTTGAAGCATGATAATCCTGAAGTCCGGGATCGTACCCAAGGGAATTATTATATGACTTGGTCGGATTTGTAGGTGTAAGTAAGGATTTCGGCTGTTAGGTAGCCAACCGAGTTTTACTTTGAAACTGTGGAAAAGAAAAGGCTAAATTGAAACGAATAAACTAGGTAAAAGATAGGCTAGGTCTAGGAATCACTAGCACTCATGACTTGAGCTAAATCACATTATCACCAATTCACGCAGTTCAAGATACGCAGTTAAGGTTCCTAAACCAGAAAATAGAGATTTAATTATCAAGCTAGCTCTAGAATTCTTTTGGTAGACACCTTGTGCAACAGAGCTCTAAGCATCACGTGTGGTGCGTAGGCGATGCTCCCACCTACACGTGATCAAAGAGGTTAACACCTCGGCAATTTACCAAACGAATCCGAACCCCACATCAATTTTTAAATCCAAAAATTTAAGCTTTATTGGTGAACAATGCAATTTTCGCCCAAGCCATGGGATGCTAATCATCCCATGACCTAACCCTAGAAACTACTCACACATATCTATGAAGATAAGAGCAAGCAACAAAAACCTACTTAGCATAATTGAAAGACAACACTAGAAGAAACTTGACTTAAAAGATAGATCGGGAAATAAACTACAACTTTAATTAAAGCAAGAGTAGCAAAAGAAAACTAATTAAGGCAGGAAATTAAGAAATAAAGTGCTGGAAATGAAGAACAAAATAAGAACAATGCAAAAAGCTGAAAAGTATCAAAACTAGATCTAAAAATTGTACTCCCTAATCTATGCTACTTGTTTTTGGATCTAATTACATCACTCTTTTATTCCGCGTTTGGAATATTCCCCAGATGCTCTAAAGATGTCCCGCTAAGCCCATCGGCATCGATGGCAACGGGCATAAGCTGGGCCACTAAAGGGTTCGGCATCGATGTAAAGAACTATAGCCCATCGATGCCGAGGTCAATAAGGGACAGGAACGCTAAGAGGCTCGGCATCGATGTAAAGAGTGGCATCCCATCGATGCCGAGTTCAATAGCTCGAGCATTGCCTTGATCTTGCTTTGGCCGTGCCTCTTGCCTTGCTTTGCCTTGGCTGCGCCTGCTTCTGCCTTGGCGTTGTCTTGGCTGGGTAGTTTCTGCCTTAGTGTTTCTGCTCAGCCTTGTCATCGGCAACTTCTGCCTTGGCAACTCACTGGCCGTTGCTCTTCTGCCCGGGCTGTTCCTCTTGCTTTGGCTCTGCTCTGGCCATCGGGCAACCTCTGCCTTAGCTCCGCCTAGGCTGGGCTGCTTCACTCTCAGGCCATGACATGTCATAGGCCTTAAAATTCCTTTATTAAGCGATTCACCGACAAAACAAAACAGACAAACTCTACGAGAAAACATATTTAAAAACAGCTAATTAACAATTAAATTGAACGAAACCTAGACACTAGCGCACCCTTTCATTACATTTCCGGTGGTTATCACTATGTTGTCCTTAGATTTGATTCTTGAAGTAAATATGTGGTGGAAGAGAAGTTGTACAAGATTCTAGGGTTTAAACAATTGAAAGATGTACAAAAGAAGGACAATGGAAGTTAAGTTGGCATGGAAGAGTAACAATCCAAAGATGGGAAGTACAATGGAAGATCAAAGGCCAAGTACTAACCAAATCTCTCCCTCTCCCTCTCCCTCTCTCCCTCACCTGGCCTCTCTCCCTCTCCCTCTCTCTCGGCTTTTCTCTCTCTGTCTCTCGCTCTCACTCTCTTGCAAAGTACATATATATATATACTACATGTGCAAGATAACAAATAAAAAAGTAAGTACTTTTGTACTAGGATCAAAAAGACTTAAAAGGGCAAGATTTACCTAATAAAATAAACAATAAGCACATGTGTACTTAGGTAATATTTAAACCATCTAAGTACTTATATAATATATCCATGGAACTATTGTACACTAGGAAGAATCAAAATCCCAATAGAAAATAAATAAAGGGTACAACAAGAATCTTAGTACTAAGTACCTTCTTAATAAAATAACATGTACTTAGTTCACATGGGTTTAAAGAAAAGTTTAAATTAATAAACCCCATGGTACTTTGAAAGACTAACCCTTTTATCCATTGGGTAATAAATCCCCTAACTTCTATTATCCAATGGACAATAGTTGCTAGGGAGATTATATAATAAACAATCCAAAAATGTCCTTTAAAGTATTTATAAAAGTCATTTTTTATAAAAACTAGTACTTAACCAAGTATACTTTTATTATAAAGAATTGGGGTTTCTATTATCCAATGGATAATAGTTTCCCTAACATTTATTGTCAATGGACAAAGAATAAAACCAAAAATAATTAAAAGAAAATGAATAATCAATTCTTAGCCTAGGGTTAGAAAGGTTCACAAGGTTCAAGAGGGGCAAAACGGTCTATTTAAGGTTAAGGAAAGGTAACCAAGTGATTTCCTAGCTTAGTTCCTCCAACCGGATGGTTAGAAGCTAACTAGGCTTGCTAGATAGGGCTAAAGTGCAAGAAACAAAATTTGAAGGGCTAAAGTGCAATTATGACAAACTACAGGAATTTTAAGTAATTCAAGCAATTAAAATAAATAACTCGAATAATAAATAAATTTCTATTTATTGAAATTCAGAGTTATTATACTTTGTCTGTGTTTCAGGTCCCTGGGCCACTTCCACTTCGTGCTCCTTTTAGCCTTTGTGAGGCCAGAGCGGGACTATGCCATCTACCAAAGGCAACACTTGGTGGGGCCACTCGGAATGATGACACACCAGGCCGTTGTTGGAGAGGCTATGGAAGCAGGCCAAGAGAGGCGAGGTCAGAGAGAGAGGACAACCAGCTCCAGGGAGAGATCCAGTTACGCGACGGTGACTAGCTTGCCTTGACTTTGTTGGACACTAATGGTGCGTGACACATAGGGAGTGTAACGCCCCAAATTTTGGGTACGTTAAGGGTTTAATTTATTACAGAAATAAAATAGAGTCATTGTTCAATATTACAGCATGGCTCTCATAAGAGCATTTGAAACACAAAATAGATAACAAAAAGGGAGCTAGGGTTCCTATTCTACGGCTCCTCTTGCTCCTCCAACCTAGCGAGTTCTTCGGCTCCATATGCCTCCAAGGTGAAGAGATCGCCCTGTTCGTCTATCAGGTCTGACATATTATATTGGCGTCGCCACCCATATAATATGCCAGGGTCACCACAAGGTAACACCATGAGCTACGATGGCTCAATAGTAAAATCCTACTACTAGTATTGATTTCCACATGATAAGTACATAAGTAGTAAACAAATGACAATAACCGCTTATTCATATTCGTTTTATAACCATTATTGGTGTCAAGGATTCTCGATTTTTCCTCCTACGCACACATCGTAGACCGTGTCATTCATTGCTACCTTTCTTTTCCAAAGACTTCTTTTTAACTCACCCAACCTCGGTTCTGCCGCGCCGGGTTCTCGAGTATCCTCACAACAGTTCTGCCGCGCCGGGTTCCCGTTGGCACACAAAAACTTGCATAGGCTCCGTACCGCGGATTACTATGCTACTCACCCTACTTCAGTTCCGCCGCGCCAGTCTCCTGAATATCCTCACAACGGTTCCGCCGCGCCGGGTTCCTGTTGGCATACACACACATACCCACATAATACCCTCGATATGGTCATTATGTAGTTTCTAAGATATCTTCTTAGTTAATCACACCCTAGGTGCCATGTTTCTACTTTTCTCGGTTTTCGTGTCTCGTTCTCATGCAAGACTCCGTCGTTTAAGACTTTCCATACAATTATGCATTCAATTAAAGCCTTGAAATAAATACAACAAGATCATCCAGCTTTTACTAACTAGCATGCTTGAAACAATCCAAAAGTAAATCATGCATCTCCAAAAAAAATTAACATCATTCATGATCAAGTAACTTCTTAAACTTTAACTAAAGTAAGTAGAGATTTAAAGTAGCGAGATTTAATCAACTTTAGAAAATAAGATCGAATTACGATATAGTAAAGATTTCACTACCGTTCTTCTAGGCGGTGGTCGGCTTACGGAAGTTTGATCGTCGGTTTGAAATCGGCGGAGTAACGGCGTCCGGTTGCTTCGAAAGGAAAAGAGTTGTGTTTTCTTTTCCTAGAAACAACTTCCTATCTTTAACTAAGCTACTTTTTAAGATTAAGAGTGGTATTGGAAGTGGTTTGGTGGTTTTGCTCAAGAACACTCAAGAACAAAGAAAGTTCTTGAACTTTGAACAAGAATACTAGAAATTCTAGAGAGAAGGAGGAGCTATTGCTTGAGGTGTGAGTTCAAGGCTTGGTGAGGCCTTCTATTTATAGGCAAAGACTCCCCCTCTCACTCCCTTGGCCGGCCCCCTCTCTCTCTCCTTTCCCCAATTTTTTTATTCCATCCAATCCAACTTTTCAAGGAAGATCAAGGCTAAAAAGGCTAGACTTGCATGGCTATGTTGTCCTTAGATTTGATCTTTGAACAATCCAATGGTGAAGATGAGATTAGTACAAGATTCTTATGTTAAACAAATGCAAAAATGTACAAAAGAAGGACATGAGGTGAGGTTTTGCTTTGAAAGAGAAAAATCCCATGAATTTGAAGTACATAGGAAGATCAAGGCCAAGTACTAACCAATTTTCTCCCTCCTCCTCTCCTCACAACCGGCCCCCCTCCCTCTCTCTCTCACTCACGGCTCTCTCTCTCTCCCTCTCTCCTCTCTTGCTTCAAAGTACAATATATATATATATACACATATACAAAAATGCAAGTAAACAAATAAAAAACTAAGTACTTTTGTACCTAAGACTAAAAGTATACTTAAGGCTAGGATTCTCTTTTATAGACACATGGTACTTTAGGGCATTACTATAACCTTCAAAGTACTTATATGATATATATATATGTACCTATGTACCCTAGGAAGAATCAAAACCCTAATATAAAATGGTTAAAGAGTACTTTAGAATCTTAGTACCTTGTACCATTCTAATAAAGTAGTGTGAACTTAATCACATGGGTTAAAGAAAAGTATTAAACTAATTAACACCATAGTACTTTGGAAGACTAAGACTATTGTCCAATGGGTAAAATTTCCCCTAACATCTATTATCCAATGGATATTAGATATTAGGTCACTTTTTAATATAAAATAGTCAAAAAGTACTTTTAAAGTAATTAAAAAGTCTATTTTTTTTATATCCTTGGTACTTTAACCAAATATACTTTTAATATAAACAAATGGGTTTCTATTATCCAATGGATAATAGTTTTCCTAACATCTATTGTCCAATGGACAAAGATAAAATCAAAATAATTAAAAGAAAAAGAATATGCAATACTTTGACTAGGGTTCAAAAGGTCCAAAAGGTTTAATGAGGGGCAAAACGGTCCAATCATGGTGACTAGATGGTTTCTTAGTTTAGTCACTCTAACCGGATAGTTAGAAGCTAACTAGGCTTGCTAAATAGGACTATAGCGCAAGAAATAAAAGCTCAGGGGCTAAAGTGCAGAAAATGAAAGTTCAAGGGCTAAAGCGTAGTTTTGACAACTATCGGAAAATTAACGCTATTCATGCAATTAAAATTAATAACTCGAATAATAAATACATTTTTATTTATAAAAATTCAGAGTTATTACAACCTATCCCCCTTAAACAATTTCGTCCTCGAAATTAGGCGCACTTTAGGATTCGAACAGGTGAGGGTATTTCATCTTCATGGTTTCTTCTCTTTCCCATGTGGTCTCTCCAGCTCCTCGGTGCTTCCACAAAACACGAACCAACTTGATGGTCTTGTTTCGGATCACCTTCTCACTTCGATCTTGAATCTCTATAGGCTCTTCCTCATATGTTGCATCTTCCTCGATAGTGATGTCTTCCCAGTTGAGAACATGAGTGGGCAACGCGAGGTACTTGCGGAGCATTGACACATGAAACACGTTATGCACTTGGTCCAGCTGAGGTGGCAGGGCCAGGCGATAAGCAACCTTCCCAATCTTCTCCACAATGTCGAATGGTCCGATGTAGCGCGGGGATAGCTTTCCTTTCTTCCCAATTCTGATGACTCCCTTCTTTGGCCTGATTGTCAAGAATACATGATCTCCTACGGCAAAAGTTAACGGTCGGCTCCTCTTATCCGCATAACTCTTCTGTCGGCTTTGAGCGGTCTGGATCCTTTGCCTGATGGTTTTGACCTTCTCAGTGGTATCTCGTACGATGTCAGGCCCAATCAATCCTGTTTCCCCAGCATCGGTCCAACAGACTGGAGATCAACAGGGTCGACCGTAAAGAGCTTCGTACGGCGCCATTCCGATGCTTGCTTGATAGCTGTTGTTGTAGGCGAACTCTACCAACGGCAAATGCTGCTCCCAGTTCCCAGATAAATCCAAAGCGCAGGCTCTAAGCATGTCTTCCAGAGTTTGAATCGTCCTCTCCGTTTGTCCGTCTGTTTGTGGGTGAAAGGTCGTGCTAAGCCTTACGTCCGTTCCAATGCCTTTTGCAGTCCTTTCCAAAAGTGTGATACAAAACGTGGGTCTCTGTCGGATACAATCGAGATCGGTACTCCATGGAGGCGCACGATTTCTCGAATGTACAACAGGCTTAGTTGCTCCACGTTTTCGGTCATTTTGACAGGCAAAAAGTGTGCAGACTTGGTGAGTCGATCTACGATCACCCAGATAGCTGTGTTGGACTTGGCAGTTCTTGGTAATCCGGTGACAAAGTCCATCGAAATGTGCTCCCACTTCCAGGTTGGTATTGGCAAGGGTTGCAGATCTCCTCTAGGTTTCTGATGCTCGGCCTTGACTTGTTGACACACCAGGCAGGTAGATACAAACCGTGCTACATCCTTCTTCATTCTTTCCCACCAATACGTTCTTCGCAAGTCGTGGTACATCTTTGTACCACCAGGGTGAACTACGAAATTTGAATGGTGAGCTTCTCGGAGTACGTCTTCTCGAAGAGTTCCAACCTTAGGCACGAATACCTTTCCCTTGAATCTCAGGCTGTTGTTCTCCTCGATAGTCCATCCTGGCACCGCCTTTCCTTCTCGGATTCGATGCTGGACAAACTCGCAATCTTGCTCGAATGTTTGAGCTAACAAAACTTCCCGGTGAAGTGCTGGTTCCGCAACCAAAGCGTACAATCGAGTGTTCCCGCCTTCCGATGATGGGCGCAAATTGAACTCGTTGAGAGTGTCCACCATTTCCCATTCCTTGATGGTGGTCTTGACTTTCTGTGCTCTTTCCTTTCGACTAAGAGCGTCAGCTACCACGTTGGCTTTGCCGGGGTGGTACTGCAATGTGAACTTGTAGTCCTCCAAGTACTCCATCCATCGACACTGTCTCAGATTCAACTCCTTCTGAGTGAACAGATCCTTGAGACTCTTATGATCGGTAAAAACTTCGAATTGTTCTCCCCATAGATAGTAACGCCACGACTTGAGAGCGAATACTACTGCAGCCAATTCTAAGTCATGAGTGGGGTAGTTCTTCTCATGCGGTCGGAGTTGTCAAGATCCGTAGGCTACGACCTTTCCATTCTGCATCAACACGCATCCTAAGCCATCTCGTGACGCATCACAATAGATTGTATAATTGACACCACGCTCAGGAATGATGAGAACCGGTGCACTGGTCAATCTTTTCTTTAGCTCTTGAAAAGATTCCTCACAGGCTTCATTCCAATCCAGCTTCCCTCCTTTCTGAGTTAGCCTGGTCATTGGCTTAGCTAAGGTGGAGAAGTCTGGTATGAATCTTCGGTAATAACCAGCCAATCCTAGAAAACTTCTGATTTCGAACACAGAGGTCGGCTGTTTCCATTTCAGCACTGCTTCGACCTTGCTTTCGTCCACAGCAATTCCATCCTTGGATACCACATGCCCCAAGAACTTAACCACTTTAAGCCAAAACTCGCACTTGCTGGCCTTGGCATAGAGTTGGTTGTCTTGGAGTATTTGTAGCGCCATCCGAAGATGCTCTTCGTGCTCCTCTTTACTGGCAGAGTAAATCAAGATGTCATCAATGAACACCACTACAAACTTGTCTAAGTAGGGTTGAAAAATCTTGTTCATGAGACACATGAATACTGCCGGAGCATTGGTCAGTCCAAACGGCATTACTACAAACTCGTAGTGGCCATATCTAGTGCGGAAGGCCGTCTTGGCAATATCCTCATCTCGAATCCTTAGCTGATGATAGCCTGATCGGAGATCGATTTTGGAAAAGCAAGTTGCTCCTCTCAATTGATCAAACAGGTCATCGATCCTAGGCAACGGATATCGGTTCTTGATCGTAACTTGGTTCAGCTTCCTATAGTCAATACACAGCCTAAGCGTTCCTTCTTTCTTCTTCACGAATAGGGCTGGCGCTCCCCAAGGCGATGTGCTTGGTCTAATGAATCCTTTGTCTAGCAGCTCTCGTAGTTGCATTTTGAGCTCCTTCAGTTCCGCAGGGGCCATTCGGTACGGGGCCATGGAAATTGGGGCCGTCCTAGGTTGAAGTTCTATGAAGAAATCTATCTCCCTTTGAGGTGGTAAACTAGGAAGTTCTTCTGGGAAAACATCGGCGTACTCGCAAACGATGTGTGGCAATCCCAGTTCCATCCTGTCGGTTTCTTCCATTTGGAGACTAGCTAGCCATCCAAACAGTTGATTCTGCCACCTAGATCTCCTCGTCATCGCACTCGCTGTCTCTCTATCCCCCTTAAAACGGAAACGAGTCCCTTATGGAGTGTAAGCCATTACCGTCTTCTAATGACAATCTATGACTGTTCGATGGGCTGATAGCCAATCCATTCCAAGAATTATGTCGAAATCCGCCATGTCGATTACCCGGAGGTCGTAGGTAAGGCGTAGGTCGGCTACTTCTATTTCGCACCCCCTACACACTAGACTAACAGCTATGCTTCCCCCCATTGGAGATGTTACCCTTGTACATTTGCTTAAGGGTTCTGTTTCTAGTGCTAGAGCAGTTACGCAAGCAGAAGATATGAAAGAATGCGATGCACCAGAGTCAAACAGGGCTTGTACGCAAGTACTATATAACAGTAGCGTACCTTGGATCACAGAAGGATCCGTCTCTTGCTCTTCGGTCTGCAGCGCAAAGATACGCCCTCCAGCACCTTGCTGAGCTCCCAAGGGCTGCTTTCCTTTATTCTGCCCATTCTGCTGCTGAGCTGGGCCACCAGAGTTTTGCTTCACAAAGCTGGCCTGCCCAGGCTGTTGTGCCTTCTGGTTTCCGAAGCTTCCGTTCCTCTCCTTCAGAGGCTGGGGGCAGTCACACTTGTAGTGACCCATTGCCTGGCAGTTGAAGCACTGCACAGATGCCTTGTTTTGGCCAAATCTCTGCGAGTCACCACGCCCTGGCGTAGTATTCTTCCAAGACTGGTTGCTTTGTCCAGAAGCATAGGTTTTGGTGGGATAGGGCCCACGGTTGTTGTTGTTGGAAGTTTGAGTTCGGATTGGTCCGCCAGTATTGCTGGTCACCTTCTTCCAGCGGGCCTTGAAGTCGTTTCCCTCGCACTCCAGTCGTAAGGCGCACTTCACTACACCGGAGTAGGTGGGAAGAGTCTGAGCTACCATAGCCTGTCGAGCGGTTGTTAACCTCCACTCGAATCTTCTAGCCTTCTTGTCTTCAGTTGAAACAGCATCCAGGGCGTAGCGGGATAGCTCCTCGAACTTGACCGCGTACTGCGTAACGGTCATAGTTCCTTGCTTCAGGTTGTTGAACTCTTGTTCCTTAGCCAAACGAATTGGCGTGGGAAAGTACTTGTCGAGAAACAGAGTCTCGAACTGTGCGAAGGTCATGGTGGCTATATTATGGGTTGCCTCCATTAGCTCCCACCGGTAGCGAGCTTCTCCCTTCAGCTGGTACGTGGCGAGGGCCACACGATCTCCATTGCGGGTGATCTCCAAGGTATCCATGATCACCTTGATTTCCTTCAACCATGCTTCCGCCACAGTGGGGTTGGTATCGCCATTGAAGGTCGGGGGTCGACGCTTGCAGAACTCGTTCATTGCCCGGGTTCGAGTCATAGGTCCTTCATTAGGGTTTGGGTTTTGACGGGCAGCGTTCAAGGCGGTCACGAGCACTTGCATGACTTGAGCGAGGTCGGGGTTAGGGTCAGGGTTAGGATTCGAGGATCCACCGGCCTCATACCCTAATCCACTCCGTCGGTTCACCATCTACGAGCGAAAATTGAAAAGGGGAAGGTTTAGTTTTAACTAAACTATTTTCCTTTGCACAAGGTAAGAAGCAATCACATATTCAACCGTACTTTTAAAACAAAAGCATCTTCTCATAGATAATGAAGGATTACATCATGAAGCATAGAGTTTTACTACAAAATACTTAAACTAGAGAAAGCTTCCTACTAAAAGCTGAAATGGTCCTACGCAACCTACTACATGGTTCTTCTAGTACAAGTGCTTGAAAGGCAACTCGAGCTTTCAGAACCTTATTCTAATGCTACTATCCTACTAGCTAGGTGGAACGACTCCAAAGAACTCTCTCAGCTGAATCTTCCATTCCCTCTCTTTTGTTGTCAGCCAATGCTCTCCTTCAAGGCGAATCTGCTCAGCAAGCTCTCTAAGCTGCGGATCCTGGGGATCGAGGTTCTCAGTGGTGCCAGGTGGAAACACGACTATCTCGCAAAATTGGTCGCCAGTTGCGGGGTCAAGGATCCCTGGAAGAGGCATCGATAGAACGCTCTCGGGTGCAAGTAGCGCCTTGTAGTACAGAAGGTCGGCTAAAGAGGCCTCGGCGGGGAAATAGCTATCCATATCTACAATAGGGAAAGTTATATATTAGACTTAACAGTGGAGAACGGAAATCGTATACAACAGGTACAAGTATACACAACAGTGGTCACAATGGATAAAACACAGTCTTATATTACTAAAAACAATGAGTACATCATAGACGGCTTATAAGCCTAAGCTGCCGACGGCATTTTGCTTACAAAAGATCCTACCACATTCTGCTTATAACAAAAGATCCTTCTACTTGCTAGTCTTGATAGCTAATCTAGAAAATAGGTGGAAATTCGATCCTAATTGCACCTATGTCGTCCTCGTAAGGTGGTGGTGGCACATCTCCAGAGTCGGCGGCTATATCCAAGTAGTCGGGCATAACCAAAGCTGGCGGTATCCCTCCGTGAATCAGCATCTCCTCATCGTCGGAATTCCAACCCATTGGTCCTTCTTCTTCCATCTCCTCAGGGTCTTCTTCGTCGTCGTCAGATGGCAAGCATGGATTCGGCATGTTCATCTGATGCTCCCAGTCAGCCTCGTTGAGCGGTGGATCATTGAACTCCTCGGGTTCTTCATCAGAGTCCGTCTCGGCATTTTCCTCAGGATCCTCCTCTTTTGGGTCTTCCTCGACTTCCACGTGGATAGGAGGTGCTACGGCCACTGCTTCAGCGTTACCGGGAGGTGGAAGTTGGACCAGAACTGGTACTGCATCAACCATGTCTTCTTCCTCCTCGATCAAGGGACGGACAAGAGCGCCATACTCTTGATAGAATCATGGGTATAGGGGAAAGCATGAGGAAAATAAGGATCCTCCACCCGTTGATGGGTCATGGACCTTACAGTGCTTGCAAGTTTGTGAGCTTCAGCAAAAAGATTGATTTGGTAGGGGCTCAAGTGATCCATCTACAATAGGGGAACTATCTATCAAACTTACTCAACAAGCATAACAACACGTCTTTATTAGCATAACTGAAAATACAACTTAGGTAGTGGAAATCCTATTCCTTAACATCCTATACAACGGCTAGGGAATTTTATTTAGGGTGCTCTTCCTAGTCTTCTTCGATCTTCGAGCTTCCTCAATTTGCGGGGTTTCCTTCCGTGGCGTCTTCGTTGTCGACGGTTCTTCCTTCCTCGTTCTCAATTTCGGTGTTTGGCATTAGGAGTAGGAAACCAAAATACTCATAGAATGAGCTTAGGAAAGGGAACATGTGGGAAAACCAAGGGTCCTTCTTGACGGGAATGGGGGTATTCTTTTGGACTCTTATGAAGTCAATCTGTTCTGCACGCATGTCGGCAATGAAGTTGGGGTCCCCCAAGTGCTGGGCTGATATTCTTTCTAAGACATAATCTTCGACTGATAGATCGGTTGAGGTTTCCATCTATAAGAAAATTTCATTAGTAACGTTTTGAAAATATCTAGTTTTTGGTAAAAACCATAGGAAAAACTTTTTAGGTTTCTATGTTACACATTCGATCCTTGATTCAAGTCATCATCCAATTGTTCGGGAATTCCCAGCTCGGCGGTAATGCCAATTTCCGCGCCTTGCTTCAATCCGAAGATTGTTTTGACAGAATTCCACCCAATTTGGGATGTTAAACTTAAAAATCGTAGTCACGTTTGTGCAACGGCCAAACTAGCTTAAGGTTCTACATGGCTCTACCCATTCTACCCATGGTCGAGGTTTTGAACCTAAAGCTCTGATACCAAGTTGTAACGCCCCGAATTTTGGGTACGTTAAGGGTTTAATTTATTACAGAAATAAAATAGAGTCATTGTTCAATATTGCAGCATGGCTCTCATAAGAGCATTTGAAACACAAAATAGATAACAAAAAGGGAGCTAGGGTTCTTATTCTACGGCTCCTCTTGCTCCTCCAACCTAGCGAGTTCTTCGGCTCCATATGCCTCCAAGGTGAAGAGATCGCCCTGTTCGTCTATCAGGTCTGACATATTATATTGGCGTCGCCACCCATATAATATGCCAGGGTCACCACAAGGTAACACCATTAGCTACGATGGCTCAATAGTAAAATCCTACTACTAGCATTGATTTCCACATGATAAGTACATAAGTAGTAAACAAATGACAATAACCGCTTATTCATATTCGTTTTATAACCATTATTGGTGTCAAGGATTCTCGATTTTTCCTCCTACGCACACATCGTAGATTGTGTCATTCATTGCTACCTTTCTTTTCCAAAGACTTCTTTTTAACTCACCCAACCTCGGTTCCGCCACGCCGGGTTCCCGAGTATCCTCACAACTGTTCTGCCGCGCCGGGTTCCCGTTGGCACACAAAAACTTGCATAGGCTCCGTACCGCGGATTACTATGCTACTCACCCTACTTCGGTTCTGCCGCGCCGGTCTCCCGAATATCCTCACAACGGTTCCGCCGCGCCGGGTTCCTGTTGGCATACACACACATACCCACATAATACCCTCGATATGGTCATTATGTAGTTTCTAAGATATCTTCTTAGTTAATCACACCCTAGGTGACATGTTTCTACTTTTCTCGGTTTTCGTGTCTCGTTCTCATGCAAGACTCCGTCGTTTAAGACTTTCCATACAATTATGCATTCAATTAAAGCCTTGAAATAAATACAACAAGATCATCCAACTTTTACTAACTAGCATGCTTGAAACAATCCAAAAGTAAATCATGCATCTCCAAAAAAAATTAACATCATTTATGATCAAGTAACTTCTTAAACTTTAAGTAAAGTAAGTAGAGATTTAAAGTAGCGAGATTTAATCAACTTTAGAAAATAAGATCGAACTACGATATAGTAAAGATTTCACTACCGTTCTTCTAGGCGGTGGTCTGCTTACGGAAGTTTGATCGTCGGTTTGAAATCGGCGGAGTAACGGCGTCCGGTTGCTTCGAAAGGAAAAGAGTTGTGTTTTCTTTTCCTAGAAACAACTTCCTATCTTTAACTAAGCTACTTTTTAAGATTAAGAGTGGCATTGGAAGTGGTTTGGTGGTTTTGCTCAAGAACACTCAAGAACAAAGAAAGTTCTTGAACTTTGAACAAGAATACTAGAAATTCTAGAGAGAAGGAGGAGCTATTGCTTGAGGTGTGAGTTCAAGGCTTGGTGAGGCCTTCTATTTATAGGCAAAGACTCCCCCTCTCACTCCCTTGGCCGGCCCCCTCTCTCTCTCCTTTCCCCAATTTTTTTATTCCATCCAATCCAACTTTTCAAGGAAGATCAAGGCTAAAAAGGCTAGACTTGCATGGCTATGTTGTCCTTAGATTTGATCTTTGAACAATCCAATGGTGAAGATGAGATTAGTACAAGATTCTTATGTTAAACAAATGCAAAAATGTACAAAAGAAGGACATGAGGTGAGGTTTTGCTTTGAAAGAGAAAAATCCCATGGATTTGAAGTACATAGGAAGATCAAGGCCAAGTACTAACCAATTTTCTCCCTCCTCCTCTCCTCACAACCGGCCCCCCTCCCTCTCTCTCTCACTCATGGCTCTCTCTCTCTCCCTCTCTCCTCTCTTGCTTCAAAGTACAATATATATATATACACATATACAAAAATGCAAGTAAACAAATAAAAAACTAAGTACTTTTGTACCTAAGACTAAAAGTATACTTAAGGCTAGGATTCTCTTTTATAGACACATGGTACTTTAGGGCATTACTATAACCTTCAAAGTACTTATATGATATATATATATATGTACCTATGTACCCTAGGAAGAATCAAAACCCTAATATAAAATGGTTAAAGAGTACTTTAGAATCTTAGTACCTTGTACCATTCTAATAAAGTAGTGTGAACTTAATCACATGGGTTAAAGAAAAGTATTAAACTAATTAACACCATAGTACTTTGGAAGACTAAGACTATTGTCCAATGGGTAAAATTTCCCCTAACATCTATTATCCAATGGATATTAGATATTAGGTCACTTTTTAATATAAAATAGTCAAAAAGTACTTTTAAAGTAATTAAAAAGTCTATTTTTTTTTATATCCTTGGTACTTTAACCAAATATACTTTTAATATAAACAAATGGGTTTCTATTATCCAATGGATAATAGTTTTCCTAACATCTATTGTCCAATGGACAAAGATAAAATCAAAATAATTAAAAGAAAAAGAATATGCAATACTTTGACTAGGGTTCAAAAGGTCCAAAAGGTTTAATGAGGGGCAAAACGGTCCAATCATGGTGACTAGATGGTTTCTTAGTTTAGTCACTCTAACCGGATAGTTAGAAGCTAACTAGGCTTGCTAAATAGGACTATAGCGCAAGAAATAAAAGCTCAGGGGCTAAAGTGCAGAAAATGAAAGTTCAAGGGCTAAAGCGCAGTTTTGACAACTATCGGAAAATTAACGCAATTCATGCAATTAAAATTAATAACTCGAATAATAAATACATTTTTATTTATAAAAATTCAGAGTTATTACAGGGAGAGGCCGCCATATTTGAGTTTGAGCCAGCGAGAACAGAGCTTGCTCAGGTCACAGGACCGGTAAGACATGGTTCCAATTTGTTCCTTTCCTTTGTACCATATTTGAACTATTCTGAAATTGTCCCCAAAATGTATCTCAAATGCCAATAGAGTGGGTGGAAGAGGCTACCAGCTTGATGCTTGCAATGGAGAAAGAATTTCACAAAATAGCAAGCGGCACTCCTCTGCGATTGAAGTACCCACTAGTGAATCCAATTCCTGCTTCTGTACAGACAAGACCTCAGGTATAACCCTAGAAACTTGTTCAATTCTGCTTTTGATACTTGATAGGTTCGTTGTTGATACACAATACAACTATTTTTGATTCCTGTTTTAAACATTTAATATACAATACACAATATATATTGAAATGCTTTAAATGAATTGACAATGCAGAACAGGCTAGGGCTGCTCTTAAGCAAAAGAGTGTACGACCTCCTCAGAAGAAGAAGATGGCGAGCGCCTCTACTATTCTTGCCGCAGCCCAGAGACAAGCAAGTGCTTCATAGCCAACGGCGAGCGTGCAGAGAGGTGCAAAGAGTGCAGACTTCAAGGTGACGAGGTTCCGAATTAAGCTGAGGGAGAGGCTGACACAGAAGGGGCCAGCTCAGAAGAAGAGAAGAGGAGCTTCGACGTCTCGGACCACGGAGAGTGAGAACGAAGAGGAGGAGGAAGAAGAGGAAGAGGAGCGTTCGTCTTTCAATAGCGGCACAACTCCGCTGACAACCCTAAGTACAAGATGGATTCAAGAGAGAGAGATCACGACGATGACAACGACGCTGAGGACTTCGATGACTGAAGGCTACCACAGAGCCTCATTTCTTTTACCGTCTTTTGCTTTTGATTTGGGCCTGTGCGCCCACGTAGATAGACTTGACAGCAGGCCGGCGTGCCCTAGACTTGATATTTTGGAGAATGACTGGGCCTACGTGCTCTTTTTGACTTTTAGGAAGATGTGCCTAATTGATATGCTTTTGCTCGGGCCGTTGGGCCGTTGCATACATGGTTCCACCTTTCCCTTTTGGATATTGACACAGTAGTACATAAAAGTTGCATCTTCTGTTTATTAACTCTCTTTTGAAAGAAAATTGATAAATGAATGTATAAACGAACCACTAATATCCACTTGCATTGATAAGTGGTCTGAATCGACAAACATGCCTGTATCTACAAAACTTGACTAGCTCGAAAGAAATGGAAAGAAAAGTCCCAAGATACGACACAAACCTTTGGACACATGGAAAATAATGAAATTTTGGGCATTAATGAGCCAAAATTCAAAATTTCCCTAGACAGGAGAAACTGACATTTCCATAAGGTCAAACAGATACACAATGACCTGTATGAATTGATGAAACTGGGAAAGGTATCCCGAAACGAGAAATAGACTAAAAAAAAACTAGAAAAATGTTGCAAGAATGGACATAAGACACCAAAGATGACAAATTTTACTTTCGGACTAAAACCGACACCCTTGTACAGTCACATTGGGTCCATTTGATATGTACAGTATGACAAAATTTGGCCGAAGTCCCTTAAACGATTTTCGAACTTCCAAAACCTTGATTTGAAATTGAAACAGGCCGTCGGGAGTCCAAACTCTTTGTTCAGTGTGATATTTGGGATTCGATGCTTCGACATAGTCCCATATACCTTTTATGACTTGTAGAAACCGTCAAAAGTCCAAAACAGGTCCTTGGATCGAAAATGACATGTCGGAGGCAGCAGCTGTTTGCTACTGTGTTTTATTGTATCATACTGGCGTACGCTGGTAATTACAGGCGTACGGGGTTAGTTGGATACGCCAAGGATACGTGCACGCAGGTACGATGCTGGTGTGCACAGGTATTACCTACCGCAAATCCATTGGTTTAATCAAGTCTCCTTTTGGGGAAATAAGCCTTGTCACCACATCCACACGGTTTCTGATCACCAGAGTGAAATGTCCTTGTATGTAAGAGTACTAAGACACAAAAGCATGGGTTTAACTCCGGCATGTGAGTTGGGGTTAATATTTTGATGTTTTTGCCTATAAATGGAAGGTTCTAGCAATGTTGAACTCACACTTTCACTTCCCATACTCAGCAATCTTTTGCATCCTCAATGGAGAATCCACTCCCCACTTTGATCAAACCTTGGTTATTAGAATTTCTGTCTATTGATTGGTTGAACTTCCAATCTCATGGCCTTGTCTCATTCCGATACCTTTGTCATGTGCCACTCTGTCCTGAGCTTCTGAGAGTTGCTCTTAGGTTTTGGGACCCAGATGTCCATGTCTTCCTCTTCGGCGATGATGAGATGTGTTCGACTATCAAGGAGTTCCAAGCCTATCTTCGAAGGTTCGCATCTCCTACTCTCGTTGTCCCACCCTATCAAGTGAGCATGCCAAGGCTACTAGCGACCTCACTAAATATTTCTCGAGGTTTGGCCAACACCTTGCTTGAAGGTGGTCAAATCCACATTCTCCGCCTAATTGAAAGGTACAGTCCCAATGGCAACCTGGATGACGATGATGTGCAGGTCCTGCGCCACTTTGCCTTGATGATCTATCTGTTGGCTGCCTACCTACTAGTCCCTGCAAATGGGCAAGTTAGTACTCTCTTGTTGAGCGTTGCTGCTGGGGTCTCGGAAGAACGTGATGCCTTTAGTTCTTGCAGAGACACTTTTGGGCTTAGACTTGATAAGCACCGGTCAATCCAACGTCTTCAGTGGCAGTCCACTTCTCCTTCAAGTAAACTCACTCAGCTCACCTTTTTCCGGCTTTCACACTTTCTCATTTTACCTCAACACTCGGCCTAGGTTGCTCCTAGCTTCTTACTTGTTTTTTGGCTCAGGTCTTACCTAGCTCTTTACTTGTCTTTTCGCTCATGTAGTTATGGCTTTCGAACAAGATCGAGTTGCTTCACCCTCCGGAGGAGGTTGGAATCGCTTTCCACGACGGATTCATCAAAGGCAGATGAGGTTCCATGAGAGTGGTATGAATTCCTGAGGCATGTACAGCCCGACGAGATTGCTTGGAGATGCACTTGGTTGGATTTGCCTGACATCGCCACCCATTCGGACTGGTTTGACAAGATGGTAATTGCTAGATTGACAAGGTTTCACGTTCTATATTCCCGGCCGCATCCTTCGCCAGCTTGGCATTTTCTAGGAGAACAATCGTATTAGCACCGGAAATTTTCGTCTTCCCAACTTCAACGCTCAGACACTTAATGGATACCAAAGGCGTTGGGGTCTTAGAGACATTCAAGTGGCACATCCAGATTTCAGCCCAACGTTTACGAGTCGGTATAAAAGATGGCTGCGAGCAGAGATAAGTGAAAGACAAAACATTGACTGACTCCGAAGCTGACTTTGCTATATTTAGAATAAGCTATGAGCCGTTAGGCTTCTCTAGGATTTTGTTCTGTTTTTCATGCTTCAAACGTTTTAAGGCTTTTATGCTCAGCTTATGTATTATAAGAAGTAATGTGCAATAAAGTTGAAAGATGAAGGGTTTCCCCTTCTGATTCTCCAATGAAACTCGTCTTGCTTTCGACTTTCTCGAACTTTGATATGTACCAAAATGTCAACCATGGATTGAATTGAAAGATTATGACCAAATCTCGAGGAGAGATTGCCTACATATTCCTTTTCAAGGAATCAGGTCAGAACGTAGTTCAGGCCAAGGTTCATTCGTGTGTTTTACCTCTCCTTCTACGCTCTAACTTTTACCTAGAACTGCCTTTTCAGGTTTCCAGTCTAGCGAGCATCTCTTAGGGATAGTAATGTTTGAGTTGATCCAGTTTGACCAAGGTATTGAATTCATTTCCGTTGAGATCAATGAGCTTAGCAGCACCCACAGATAGGATGGTCCTAATGATGTACGGCCCAGAACGCGTCGATCGAAACTTCCCGCAAGGATCAAATACCGGAGCTCGGATTTCCTTTGTAACCATATCCCCTTCAACTAAGTCCCTGGACTTCACTTTCTTGTTGAACGCACGAGCGATTCGCCGTTGATACCCTTGAACATGATACAAAGCACGAAGCCTTCTCTCATCAAATAGCATCGATTAGACAAACCTTCCGCTGAGCCACTCAGATTCCGTGAGACCACATTCTGCCATGACTCTCAACGACGGTACATCAAGCTCGAAGGGGAGTACTGCTTCCATTCCATAGACTGTGAATAAGGAGTTGCACCAGTCGAAGTTCGGATTGATGTTCGATATCCCCAAAGTGCTAGAGGCAGTTGCTCGTGCCAGTCCCTTGCAGACTCAGCGGTCTTCTAAATGATCACCTCGACATTCTTGTTTGCAGCATGGACTGCTCCATTCGTTTGTGGATGATAGACTATTGAATGATGGATCTTGAATTCCTCGAAGAGCTCCAAAACCCTGCCTTTGAAATGAGACCCATTGTCTGACACAAATGCCCGTGGGACACCGTATCGATAGATGATGTTTTTCCGAATGAATTGAGCAACTTGAACCGTTGTCAAAGTCTCATAAGATTCAGCCTCGACCCATTTGGTGAAATCGTCTATCGCCACTAGGATGAACTTGTGACCATTTAAAGTAGAAGGTCGAACCATACTGATGACATCGATGCCCTAAACAGAGAAAGGCCAAGGCAAAGTCATACCATACAGAGTAAATGGAGGAAGATTTTGTAAGTTGGCATGGATTTGACATTTATGACAACGTGGCAAATAGTCAATGCATTGAGATTCCATTGTAGACCAGTAATAGCTCTGCCTTAGGATCTTCCTAGCAAGCATGACACCTCTCATGTGAGGACCGCAGACTCCTTCGTGAATCTCTCCTCCATTATCCTTGCTGCTTCGGCACCGTTCACACACAGCTTGTGCATCCCACAATGAGACCTCCGGTATAGTTTCCCTCCACAAATGATGTACTGGGCAACTAAACATTATAAAGTGACTCGATCTTTCCTGGTGGCCTCAGGGAGAAACTATCCATGCTCTACAAAGTTCCAAATGTCATGGTACCCGGGCAAGCCATCCTCGACATCATCGATGGCGTTGATATGCTCGTATGCAGGCAATTTCTTTTGTTCAATCATGATCAGTCATAGCTTAACTCCTGTTGGAAGTTCGATTATTGAAGCCAAAGTTGCTGAAAGCATCACTGAACTTATTCTTCAAGAGTGGAATATGAGTGAAAGTCACTTTATTGAAGCAAGGAATCAGTTCTTCCAAATCTTGGTGATAGGGCTTCAACTTTTCCTCACGAACCTTCCAATCTCCATTGGCTTGAGAGGCCACCAGGTTTGAATCTCCAATTATTTCTAGCTTTTCGACTCCAAGAGCAATTGCAACCTCCATTCCGACAATGCAAGCCTCATATTTAGCTTGATTATTCATGACATCGAAGTTTAACTTGAAAGCAAGCGGATGTAGACACCCCAATTTGGCCTAGCGATTATTTCAAGTCCCACCTTGGGGACCATCCCGATGATGAATGGATACAGTGATTGCTGATTGATTTATCGTGAACCTTAGGACTTTTGGCAAGTACTTTTAGCCACTTAGAGGACCCAATTTAGAGACAAATAGCCTTTCATCTATCAGCCGTAAAATCGATTCCTTGGCCACCAGATTCATTCCTTGGCCGCCAAATCCATTCCTCAGCCGCCAGATCGTCTTTTTTCAGAATTCTGGAATGTTCTGTCAGTCGTTTGATATACGCACCAAAACCCTAGCAACCTTTTTCCAATTCTTTAGGGCTACGAAAGCAGATTCAATCAGAGATCTTGTTACCCTAAACTACCTTATTGATTCACACCATTTGATTGGCCGGAGTGAGTCACCAATTGCCTATAAAAAGTGGCCTTAGGGTTCCGAAATTAACATTCAATTCCTCCATCTCATACCTCCAAGCTCTGCAGAAATCATCTCTCATATCCTCTCTACAAAAGCCCTAAACCTTTGTGAGCAGCCACATTTTGAGCAATCAAACCACGAAGTACAAACCCTAATCCTAGGGTTTTGAGAAGAAGATCAGTCAATCACCCTCAATCCGAAGCAATCAAGCAATGAGGGATCAAGGTGGTGGGGCCCAGGGGCCTATGGTTTGATTCATCTACTGTTTTTATACTTTAATCGTAGTGTTTTAATTCCTTATTGACTCTTCATTCTGGTGTGAGGAAGAACATCGGCAGGGACATCATTCCCATGGCCGAGACATTGAACCAGTGGGATTCCACGGCCGGTGAATGGAACCACGGCCGTGAGATCCATTCACCGGCCGTGGAATCCATTTATCGGGACAGTCCGTTGTTTCTTATTTATTTTGATACAAGTTTTATTTATTGCCCTGGCTCACCATATTAATTGTTTAAAGGTGAAAACCACTTTACTTGTTTAGAATCAAATAAAGCAAGCATTAATCATATGTTGACTAATTATGGGCCAGTCTCATGACTGGGGAAAGAGAGGGGTGCCTAACACCTTGCCCTTAGTGTACTTTTGGCTCCTGTACCAAGAATCTCTATATGTTTTTCCTAGTTTTCTATAAACTAGGTGGCGACACTATTTTGATGATAACCGTTATCGTGTGGCAATGTTCCTAGCCATGGGAATATCCACGATCTTGGTTTATGAAGTGGAACCAAACATACTTGATCAATCTGCATGGTGATGCCCCATTTGGGAGGTGTCTACAGTTTTGGGCGACTCTAATGGGGATTTGAGAGCCATAGTCAGAAAATTTAACATAGGATTAATGCTTACTTTATCTAATTCTTGTATCATATGTATCGAGCAGGCAACCTCGTTGAGTTCACCTAATATCCCGGCATGTCATGGGCTATGTTAGGGGTTCCAGCAAACTCCTTACGGAGAACCCTTTGAGACTACCTGAAACCTTGCATGTTGTAGAAAGCCATAGAACTCTTTCCAAACTAGGACAGGAAATCCCAAACAGGTTAGGACTGCATGTTGCATCATATCTCAAACTCTTGTTTGATTCAATGATTATCACTCTCTAGAGTTTTAATTGCTATCACTACAACAAACTTAAGTTTCAATAGCATAATCTTATAGCGTTTTTTTTAAAATGCTATAATAGAGTTGCATTTATAGCGTGCACGGTACTGCAGGGAAACTTAACTCAATTACAACGCTCCACTTAACTCAATTATAGCGTTCACCCAACTAATAAGAAAGGCGCCAGTCTCAGAAATCCCTTCTCTCTCTCCCTTCTCTTTATCCGCCGATCTCACCATTCTCTCTCTCTCTCTCTTTCTCTCTCTCTCTCTCTCTCTCTCTCTCACACACACACACACACACACACACAGAGAAACACACACAAAGAGAGGAGAGCAAAGGAATGGCGTGATTCAAAGCCACTGCCTTCACCAATCGAGCACCAGCAGTACCACCATCCGGCCTGGATCCCGTCATCTCCAAGCCCCATCGCTTGTCTGACCTCGACCACAACTCGATAAGTCGAATAATTGCAATCTCAACGTTTATTCTTGATTTACTTTGGAGTTTTGATTCAGGGATCTATTTTAGGATTTTCAATTTGGGTTCTCGATTTTGGGGTTTTGTTTTGGGATTTCAATTTTGAGGGTTTCGATTTCCAGGTTTAGTTTGGGGCTGCTCTGCTTTGAACTTTGTTGATATACTCTGGGTTTGAACTTTTTATGGGCTTAATATTTGAGTTTGAAATCATATATAACACAAATCTGCCCACCACATGTTCAACATTTTTTCCCAATTAGTTTCAATCTGTCAAAACAATGGTGTGGAGGGTGTTTAAAAGGGACGGTTATGCAAACGGTAGAGGAGGGAAAAAATGATAGACAGAGGTACGCTTCTCGATTCGGATTTGAGTACTACGTATATCTTTTAATCTTGTTTTGGAGTTTCGTTCTTGACTTGTTAATTTGGTTAAGTAAAGACGAGGGAAGGAATCAAAACGGAACCGAAAGGAACGTTTGATCCTTGCACATGTAGCAGATGTCCATTTTCCTCTTCAGATTCAATAGCGGCAACGGAGTGAATGTATAAAAGTTTCGAATCTTTTATCCAAGTTCTTAACTCCAATTAAAGAAAACACGGGCTATACCTAATGCATCTAATGTAGAAATCTAGGGGTCTGGCACGCACGCCGTGTGCGCGGGTGTATGTAGGAGCAAGAGTGTGGGTGGGTAGTTGTTTTTGGGTGTGGGTGTGGGAGTGGGTGGCTGAGTTCAAGTTATTTTACTATTTTTGCCATAATATTTAATCGTGTTATAGTAAAAGCAGTTGTAAAATTTGGTATTTTACATCGAAAACCACTTTTGTGACAGTTTCAAAAATTTGTTCACGCTTGACACCAATTGGTGTTTTCCCTTGCCATATGAGAATAGATTAAGAAAATTTAAAAGAGTTAGTCTTGATTTTGACTGGATCCATTCCTACACCAAACGTCCTTTGTGGATTATAAGATACAGAGTTAGGGAGCGTTTCTTTGGAGCAAATCTTGTTCTTTGGATGTTATCATTCCACCTTAGTAAAGCACTTGTTAGTTTCTATTGATTTAGTTCTCCAACTTCTGTTTCACGTTTCCAATTGTGGTTTATTGGTAAGGTAGGCCGGATTCTTCATTTTCCATTAGAGAATGATGACGTTAGATATTTTTAAGTAGAGGGAGAATTTGAAGTTTTGAGCTACAGATCGTTTAGACCAGGTGAGTCTAATCTGTGATCACTTTGACGTAGTTTCAACAAGTAGGGTAAGTTTCAAACATTTGTTTGGTGCCTTGAACTTGCATCCAAACTCAAGTAAGCACTTGTCTTTGCACTTTATATTTAGCAAGGCTTCCAGTTTTGACAGATTTGGTAAAGCTAGGATGAATCCTGTCCTATATTTCAGCAACTTCATCTCATCTAAAGATGAGGAGAGGAGGACTAAAACAATTCTACTTATTATTTTGGGTTAGCTACATTTTGCTTCACACAAGGATTGTTCGGACACGAGTTTGTATGGAAACTTAGCTACATTTTGTGTCGTTTATTTCAAATGGATGGACTTAATTTTCAGTCTACTTTCAAACAGCTTTTAGGTGAGGCATGGGATTGTGGCCTTTACCAAGTTGGCCAGTTTTCGCACTGGGGCATCTGGTCTGAATGGAATGGGAAGGTCTGTACGAATATAACCTATTGATCATGTTTTGTAGTTCTCATGTTAGGTTAATGTTCAACAAACACGGTCTATTAACCTCGACAATAAAGACAGCAACAAAAGTATACATCCTATTTTGCGCTGTCTATTGAAGCAAATAGATTACCTCTCAGTCAATACTAGAGCCAGAAAAACTTCATCAGAAACTCACGTCAGTAAATTATCTGCCTCATAATTTCTTATTATTTAGTTGTAGTTATGATCTACACATGGAGATTCTGGACTCAAGAACCAATAGTCATGTTCTCATGATTGGTAGATAGTAAACCTAGTGATGAGAAAAATGCAACAGAAAGGACACTAAAAAGCTGTAGAAGTATGTAGATCTCATTTTGCTCTCTCTCTCTCTCTCTCTCTCTCTCTCTCTCTCTCTCTCTCTCTCTCTCTCCAAGCAAAAGAGATTAACACCCAGTCAATACTAAAAGAGTACTACTATTTGCACCGACGGTTTCCGTAGGGAAACCGTACCGACGGCGGCGACGGGCCGTCTCCGGCCACCGGACGGCCGATCCGAGCCGTCCAAAAATTTAAAAAAAAAAAACCGAGGGGCCCACGCGGGAATTAACGGCATCCGATGTGCGTAAGGTGCTTGATCTAAATACTCTTTTTTCGTGTATATATGTATAAGGCCGTCCGGTGGCCGGAGACAGCCCGTCGCCGCCGTCGGTACGGTTTCCCTATGGAAACCGTCGGTGCAGATATCATTTTCGATACTAAAATTGGAGCTGGCAAAACTTTGATCACAATTGGACATCAGTGAATTTTCTGCTCCTAAGAAAGATATTTGACCTTAAAGGCTTTCTTATCCAATCATTGCATCTTCCTGTTTACCTATTCTTTCCCCCCTTAATTTTTGTAACAACTCCGATTTTTAACGAATACAAATCTCGTTGTTTATTCGAAATTCTTTAATTTCTCTGGAATGGTTTTATAATTTTCTTGTTAATTTGTCGTAATTGCATTTTAACCCCTTAAAATTCATTTCTTGATTATAAGCCTTACTTGGCAAGTCTAGTTAGCTTCTAACCGACTAGTTGGAGAAACCGAACTACCAATTCACCTAGTTACAATTCTCTAACCATAGATGGACATTTTTGACCATAGCCTTGTAAACCTTTCTAACCCTAGACTAGAAAATCATTATATATTTTCTTTTATTATTTTACTACTTTTCTTTACCCTTTGGACAATAAAAGTTAGGGAAACTTTTATCCATTGGACAATAGGAAACCTAGATTTTCTATCAAAGATATTTTGTACTAGATTTGATAAAGTACTCATATATAGTTGTATATAGACTTATATTCACATGCCTAAAGGACATTTGGTTATTTTAAATATTATTCAAGTATATATATTGCTTTATACCTTTTATCCATTGGTCAAAAAATGCAAGGGAAAATATTATCCATTGGATAATAAGTTAGTCTTACTAACTACTACTAGAATTTATTAAATAAATCACTTCCTAGATTTTCCCATGTGTTTATATGCATTAAAGATATGTGAATATCTAATTTCCTAGATTTCTAAGTACACTAATAAATATATAAGTACTAGTACTTCTTGAATTATTTTAATAGGAAAAATCTTGGCAAAATATTTTATTTGATATTTGGAAATCTTGGTAGATTATATGGTACCTAATAGTACCTACATTTATAATTAAAAACTAGGAACATGTGTTTATTAGATTAGTTTATTAGGAAATTTTGATTTTATATTTTTTTTATGAATACTTGAAAATCTTAAAAGATTATATAGTGCCTTGTAAAGTATTTTACTAGATTTTCTAAGTACACAAATATATTTATATATGGGAACATGTACCTTTTGGCCTATTATTTTTCTTGGAAAATCTTAACCATAGGACAATAATTGGTAGGGAAAATTTTATCCTTTGGGTAATAGAAATGAGCCATGGCCTATAAATAGCAAGTTCACTTCAAGTCATTCTCACACCTTCACCTTCCAACTTCTCTCTAGGAATTCTCTCTAGGAATTCTAAGTGTTCTTAGTTCAAAAGTTCAAGTTTTCTTAAGTTTTCTTGAAGTTCTTGAGAGCTACCACCAAACCACCCCTATATCTTTAAAGTAGTCTAGTTTAGTTAGCAAAGTTGTTTCTAGGAAGAGAAAAACCATCTCTCTTCCTTTCGAAGCAATCCGGAGCCGTTACGCTGCTGAATCACAAAACCGACGACCTATTTCCAAAACCGACCAACCGCCAAAAAGTAAGGTAGAGTCCCTAGTCTACTAACTCTACGTATAGTATAGAACCGTATCTTGAAAAGTAGAATGTCCATATTTCAAAGCATGAATACCCTTAATCGTTTTCTTTAAGTAGATAAGGTTATCTATTGTTTATAGTAAGTTGAAATGCATGATTGTCAAACATCGGATTTTTCCTAATAAAAGCATGAACATGTTGGATAGTTATGAGTATAAATGTGTGAATTGCTTGTATTACTTGTTGATAAAGCATAAATGATTTTCACTCCAAAGGCGTCCGTACATGTGGCGTTATGCTTTAAGTTTGTAATTTGAGCATGTTAAACAATATAGAGTTAGATGATCTTGCTTGTTTAGTTTCAAGATTACAATGAGTGAATTATGATTATGTATGTGAAAAGTCCTACCGCGGAGTCATTGCATGAAAAATGAGACACGGAAATCGAGAAAGTAGAAACATGGCACTCAGGGTGCGAAAAATCAGAAAATGTGTTCCGTAGAAAGAAATATTTTTGAAACTATATAATGACCAGTTTTGGTGGCATTATGTGAGATGTGTGAGCTATGTGTGTGCCAGTGGGAACCTGGGACGGCGGAACCATTGTGAGGATACTCAGGAACCCAGAATGGCAGAACCGAGGTTGGGTGTGTGGCTTGGTCATCCGTGGAGAGGAGCCAATGCAAATGTGTGCAAATGGGAAACCGGGACGGCGGAACCATTGTGAGGATACTCGGGAACCCAGAATGGCGGAACCGAGGTTGGGTGTGTTAAATGATTTTGGAAATGTTGATTTGGCAAAGAAAAAGGAAAGTGGTGACACGGTCTACAATGAGTCGCGTAGGAGAAACACAGAGAACCACGGACACGAACGTTAGTTGAATAGTGAATATGTATGTGTTATTGTTAACTGTGTTTGCTAAATTTGCATGTACTACGATTTTATGATCGTTGTTTGTTCGTAAGATAAGAGTTAGCGGGTATAGGTTACTCTATTGAGCTTTTTAGCTCACGGTGTTACCTTTGGTGACCCTGACATATTATATTGGTGGTGACGCCGGTATAATGTGTCAGAACTTATAGATGAACAGGGTGAACTCTACACCTTGGAAGCCTTTGGAGCCAAGGAGCTAGCCAGGATGGAAGAAGCGGAGCAGTAGATAGGAATCCTAGTTCCCTCCCTTATTTGAATAAAAGTACTTTTTTAAGGTTAATGATGTAATATTGAGCCAGACTCTATTTAAGTTTTTCATAAAACTGTTTATTTAACGTACCCAAAATTTGGGGCGTTACAATTTTTCTTCTACTTTCTCTATTTTTCTTCTTTCATTGAATTCAACACTCAAACTAATAGCATTTCGTATCAATTTCAGTATCGTAACATAGCAAGGCAGTTTATCAAGGGTATAGATGGATTTGTTGGGGCTTTTGCTGAATGCCTTTGCAGGAGCCCTAATACCAGGTTAATACTCTTTCTTCACTTGTCTGCCTAATGCTCATTTTGAAGCGCATTCTATTGACTATTTTTGACTGCTTAGGTTAAAAAGGATTCCATTTGTTGATTGTGGTTGCATCTTTCCACCGCTCTCTCTTTATTTTTAACTCAACAAAATGTTCTCTGGAGCTCTCTTTGTTTTCGAGTTCGATGTTATATCTGGAATTCTGTGCTTTAAGGTATTTTCTGTTATACTTCTTTCCGTAGTCTTTCTTATTGGAATTGCTTATTTCCGCTAATATGCTAGGTAGGCGGAGGGAAACCGTCACTACAACAAATATGGGTTCTTATAGCATTCTTTTAGGAATGCTATTGTAGGGGTACATCTATAGCGTTCAGTGGGAGAAAAAGAAGGAAACCTTCGCGCCTTGATTACAATAGAGTTTCATTAACTAAAAAATAGTGTTCCACCGAAAACTAAGAGGCACCATCCCTCTTCGCCCTAATCCCATGCCCCTTTACAACAAAATTCAAAGATGGAGGCACAGCACATCTCCCCTCTCTCTCTCTCTCGATCAGACCTTCGGCCCCTGGTGACCAACAACTGCATAGCGACATCTTCCCCCACCGCTAGCACCACCAAGTTGCGACGGCTCCCGATGCTCCCGCCTCTAGATGCGCCCCTCGTAGTTTCCCCCACCAGGTATTATCTTCTCTCTCCCCTCCTTTGTACGCATATGTGTATGCTTATACTCGATTTGCTGATCCCTCATTTACAGTCCCTAATTTTCTGTTTTCCAATCTAGGGTTTTTTTAATTAGTGATTGCTGCCTTTGTTGGCTAGGGCATGTGCAGTGGGCTTGGGTGGAAAAAGAAGAAAAGGAAAAGAAATGGTGAAAGGCACTTCTGGATCTCCCAAACCTCTGTAAGTTTTCAAATAGGTAAATATATACGTATACTTATGTATGTATATATATATATATATTTAAGGAGAAATACCTGATATATGAGAGAGAGTATATATTACTACAACTTTATAAGGATGTATACAAGGGAGTAACTTCCATTTCATCTCAGTGCAGCCATGCATATTCATGAGCTTACCAGTATATTTTGGCTTGCCTTAGTAAGTCCAAGAATTGCTTTGAAACTGTAATCAGTAGTTGTTAATACTGGCTTAGTGCCAGACAAAACCTTGAAACAATAGTTTGTCTTCTCCTTTTGCAATGTTATTGTATGTACTTGTCAGAGTCAAGTGGTTTAATGAACAGCCAAGAAGTTTAGAAAATCACAAACATACATCATATGCTAATTTTTGGAACTCAACCAGCTGAGAATAGGACTGTTATAATTTTAAGATTGCAACATTGACACCTCATATTTAATCGATTCATTCTTCGTAAGTTGGTTAAATTTTTTATATGGGATCTATGGAACTTCTCTATACTGTAATGTTCTAGTAACTCAATTCGTTCGATTGATTAACGACTGCCTTATCAGTTCCTTTGGTGCCCAACCCACTTGTATAGCTGAATTGTAGATTGGAGACAGAGAGCAAAAGAAGGTGCCGATCCTCTTCCATATCCTCAGCCAATTAACTGCATCCTTTGTATTGTTGCATCAAATGTCAATGTTCATTTTGTTTATCTGCCTCCAACTATGAATTTCTTCCAATGAGTATGTTTTTTTCTCTAATGTACTTCAGTCAGAATGGGTTTAGAGGGACCAGGACTCACTGTTGGTTAGAAAGTGTGGTACTGTGTTGCCACTGTTGGTGGTCAATACATTTGGGCTTGTTTACAATCATTTTCTGCCTACGGGTGATTCTGAGCGGTACTTCTTTCCAACTCTAGTATCATAGTTTGACCTCTCCATCTCTCTCTACTCCTTCCACAATCTCAACGATTATATCTTCCCATATTTTCAGAGATCAGTGGCATGCCGAGAATGGACTTTAATACAGCGTAAAGAAGGAATATATAAAGCTGCCTCATTTGGCAACCTACTTTTATTTCTTTACACGGGGAAGGTATGTCATAGTGCTCAGTCATTCCTTTGGTGATATCTTCAAATAATGGGGTTGCAGTGAAAAGGGCTCCATAATGGGGATATGGATACCGGATACACTTTAAAGGAGAACTTTTGAATAGTGTAGTTCGTGAATATTGTGTGGGAAAGTGGACGGCCTTTGAGATTGAATAAATGCAAAAAAGAAAAAGAAAAAACCTCTTATAATGATGTGGAATTTTTGTAACCTGTGTTACTAAATGATAATTTTGATTCGAAGTCTTTTTTGACAATGTTGTGGAAGTGTGCTAATTGGTGACCTCCTGTCTTGATACTGGGCAGTAGTAGCGCTGCATCTCTGAGTTCTATTTAGAGTATGAATATTAGTTTTACTAGTCTACACTTAACTTTAACTTCATAACCTTGAATATGACACGGCTTCACAAAATGGTTACACTAAAATAGGTTGTCCCTTTATATATTAGTATAGATAGATTATAGTCATGCCTTGAAATATGAAATATGATGAGATTTGAAGTATGGGGTGTTGGTTATATGCTTACCTTTACATTCTGATGACCCTTATAGTTCATGAATTGTAGGTCAAAGGACAATTACTCTATCTTCAAAACTTATGTGCTTTGTTGTTCTATTGAGGCTGCTTGTTCTAGTGAGAGTCACAGAAGTTATATACGTAGATGAAGATTTGTGCCCTGTTCTATTGAGGCTTTTTTCATCAATTCACAACTTATGTGCTTTTTTAATTGCTTTCCTCTTCACCCTTTTGGATCTGTTGAAGGTCAAAGGAAAAAATGGAGAGGCAACTTCGCCACACTTCTGGTGGCTCGGCAATCATAACGAAGACACCACCGCAACCCAAGATGGCAAAACAATGGCCATGACACAAATCCACCCCTGCTATTGTAAGTTATATTCTGCATCATGATGCCGGTGATCCATTTATTCAATTATGCTTGCACTTTCATACTATGAGTAATACCTTCATGAATCATCAGCTTATTCTACACCTTTTGCTCAAAAATTTTGTACCACAGGAAATCAAGAAGATTAGAGCAATTCGAAGTGCTTGGCTTTGGGAGGAAAAAGAGACAAAACTCGAATGACAAACAAGCTTGCAATATAGGAAATTTTCAATAACTCATCTTGCTCACGGCTTCCATTTGTGCCATTGGAGATCTTGGTAGTACTGTATGGACTAGGTCATTGTAATTTTTGCAACTCTTTCATGTAATGAATATTTATCCCGATAAATGAATTTATTTAGTAACTTTCGCAGCATTAATGAAGTGTTTTAGATTAGTATTTGGGATTTTTTTCAAAAAAATTGTTTTACTATCCATGTTGAATGTGATTAATAACAATATTAAAGGAGGGTGCAATCACAAAAATGTTATTTAAAACAATCTCAAACATATACAGCATGCACAAAACGATATTAAAAGCATACCAAAGACAGCGTTCTTTAACGCTATTAAAAGATTGCCAAAGACAGCGTTCGTTGAACGCTATTAAAAGTATCTCAAAGACAGGGGCTAATACAGTGTTCCTGAGAACGCTGTCTTTAACTTTTCACAGCGTTTTTTGCACGCTATTATATGTGATTTTTTAAAAGTATCTCAAAGACAGGGGCTAATACAGTGTTCCTGAGAACACTGTCTTTAACTTTTCACAGCGTTTTTCGCACGCTATTATATGTGATTTTTCTTGTAATGTATAGAAGATGAATTCATACTCATTTTATTAAAAGTTTGTGATGAAGTCTATCTCTCTTGAGATAAAGAATAGTCCTTGCATAACTCTGTCTCTCTTTGAGATAAGTTTGAACTTGTGAAATGTTGACACAGTCCTATACTGGTAGGAGTTCTAAAAAAAATAAAAAACAAAAGTCTTCTTTTTTCTCTAGGTTTTATTTCTTTCTTTCTTGTTAGGATGCTTTCAAAAAAAAAAAAAAAAAAGAATCTTTCTTTTTATTTCTTTCGCTTTTAATACTTCCGAGGATCTTTTCAAAATAAAAAATTCTTTCCTTACTCTTTAGGTTTTCATAAATTTCTTTCTTTCTTTGTTTTTTTTTTTCTAGGATCTTATAAAGAAAAAGAAAAAGAAAAAGGAAAAAAGAAAAAAGAAAAAGTGGGGGTTTCATCAATCTTTTATCTTGCATGGTACACCGTATATATGATCACTTGATTACATAATTGTCGCATGATTGCTTGGTGTATTGCATTACTACCTGATCACATCACTTCATAGTACTAGTACTTTGATCAACCACTTGGTTGCATACATGGTACATGGGTTATTATATTAGGGGCAATGGGTGTGTCAAATAAGTGCACTGCACAATCACTTGATTTGGGATGTCTTGACATGAACGTAATTGAGCTTTTGTTTCTCTTAGATTTGCTTTTGGACTTAATTGTAACAGTTGTGGCAGCCAAAATCTCAGAAGCCCTTTCTTTCAGAAGTTGACAGCCTCGTGATCATAATGGAAAATCATGAGCTTACTCAACAAGTCAAGGACATCAAAGCTGCCTTGGCTAGCTCATGAGGAGATCAAATCCTTGATTTTGATGGACTCTGCCTTTTCCCAAATACCAAATTGGCAGATAAGTTCAAGATGCCCGATATTAAGAAGTTCAATGGGACTGGCAATCCCACCAGCCATGTCCGCCATATCATCAACACCCTGATGAACTCATTGCCCAACTTTTTTGAAGGACTCTCACGGGCAGTGCTCTCAACTGGTTTCTCACTTTAGACTTCACCAAGTTCAAAGGGTGGCAAGAAATTGCCAATGCTTTCATCAATCAATATGCCTACAATGTCCAAATTGAGGTAACCACTCGAGATTTGGAGATGCTAAAAGAAAAGCCAAATGAGAGCTTTGCCAATTTTCTTACTAGATGGAGAAAGAAAGCCGCACGGATGAAAACTCTTCCCTTCGAAGAAGACCAAGTCAAAATGGTGGTAAGAAATTTACAGCCACAGTTCCTGAGGCACATGTATTCCCAAGCAATTTCTACTTTTAAGTGCCTCTATGCTACTGGATTACAAGTTGAAGATGACCTTAATCAAGGATTACTTGACAATGGAGAAGTCAGCCACAAGGTAGAGACAAGCACAAATATGGTGGGATCTCATCACAAGCATAAGAGGCAATTTGTTCCTCTTGGAATGAAGTTAGAAGATGTGTTCCACACCTTAGAAGCAATAGGCTATCTGAAACCATTGCAACCAAAATTTCCTAGTAATCTTGCACAGAAGGGTGAGGAGTATTGCAAGTATCACCAAGTGGTTAGTCATTCCATTGAACAATGTGGGGCTCTCAAGAATTCAGTCCAGGATCTCATCGATCAAGGGATAGTTGATCCAACCAAGCTGCATGATTGAGAAGCGGCGGCCAAATTCTGTCATGTGTTTTGAGTCAATTTTTTTTAGTCTCAATTAGTTAATCTTTGGGTCTTTCTTTTGACCCTTATTTGCCTCTTTCTAGGGTTTGAGTCTCGAGTTTGTTCTCCTTTAAAAATTTGAGTCTTGAGTTTATTTTCTTTTGAAATTAAAGTCATTTTGTTCATCATGGATTTTAACCAACTCTTTGCACTCAACATGAAATATGAATCTCTCCCGGAATATGAATCTCCTTAGACATGAACTACAAATGCCCTGATTCTCTTTAGAGATACGTAGGCACCTTTGGGTCGGCCACATTTTTGAAAATGTTTTCTCTTGTGCTAATTTGCTGCCATGGAATACTCATGATAACATTAAGTGTTGAACACAATCCTCAAGGGTTTCAAAGTGATCTCATGATATCGCTTGAAACACATCATAAATCACTCAAATTGTCAAATGCAAAGAATGAGTTATGACCAATGTCATTCATGTTGAGTTGACGGGGAGTTGAAAACATTTGTGTGCTCTCATGGAGCCACTCATAAGAGAAACATGTTGTTGAAGATAGAAGGGAAAAAAATGAGCTCACTAGATTGAAAACCCTCATGGGCGGTCTAGGCTAAAGTTAGAGCATAAAAAAAATATATGAAAATTTAGCCATGTCTCCATGCACCCACTTTGAGTCTCAAGACTTGTCCTTGATTTTGAAAAACAACTTGGTAAATTATCAAAGCCTCTTAATCTCTTGGTTAGGATTCTAGTTGCTCTATCGCGTGATTTAAAATGAAGAAAGGCCATCATTTCTCTATCCAAACACTTATCCCTTGCTAGCCACATTGAGCTTCTTAATAGTTTCTTTCAAATAAAGCCTACTAGATAGCCATCCCCCACACTGGGGTAGATAAAAATGCAATGAGAGATGACTACAAAATGGAAAGTAAGAATCCCGTCACAGAAGGGGGTTTTGAAAGAAGAAAAGAAAAATATCATCCTTTCCAATCCAAAAATGGGGGCTTTTTGAAGAAACATCTCCCTCTCATACAAAATAGAGCGATTAGACGGCTGCTAGCTTTTAGAACCCAAGCATGAGTAGAAAGTAGGTTTGAGCCATTATATCCCTTTCTTTCTTAAGCCAACACCCTAACCTACAATATGGTCCATAATAAAGTCCTCTAAAATTGAAGAATGCGAATTAGCAACAAGGTCCTAGATACTAGGGGCATAACCAACGTGGAAGGTATGGACAAGGTGTGGGCACGCGCCCCGGGAATTTTTTGTGATGAAAAATTCGGGTGCAGCCCTCTTTGAAAGTGCGGTGAGATGCTTCGATTCAGAGTCGCCACTCGGGTTTTAGCGGTGAAACACCCAAGGAACCAAACTTGAAACGTTTTGCTACGTTGCTTGATTTTGAAAAGGCGTAGACTGGTCCGTCGTCACCTTCTATATCTGAGGTTCGGGAGCCAGCTTACGAGAGGGGAAGGGTTTTATGGCACCCCTCTCGCCCAATCCGGAGATCAGTCTCTATTTAGGCATTTTTGTAAAACATTTGCGTTTTTCTCTCATTAATCATTTTTTAGCCAGTTAGGGCGGGGGAACAGTTAATGGGATTTTAAGAATATAGCAAGTTGCAGTTATGTGATAAAATGCTTATGGAAATGATTTTGCTTGCAGCAACAAACATAGATTGAGAACAAGCACTGGGAGCAATTTGAATGAGTTGGAATACGCTGATCCGGAAGGATGTGAGCAGGCAGCACACCAGTATGCACCGGCTGGGCCACTGCACACTACTATGACCTACGCACGCCACTTCTTAATTGGCATACTTCACTTGTCATGGACTCACAGTCTTTGTTTGCAACCCTCTGGGCTCTAGAAAGGATCAGCGCACACCCAGGACCAATCACACTATAACGCCCCTAATTTTAAGTACGCTAAAGGATAATTTATTACAGAATTTAAAAAGAGTCACTGCTCATTATTACAACATAACTCTCGTAAGAGTATTTTAAACACAAAATAGGAAGCTAAGGGTTCCTAACTACTGCTCCTCTTGTTCCTCCATCCTAGCGAGTTCTTCGGCTCCGAACGCTTCCAAAGTGAAGAGTTCGCCATGTTCATCCATCAGTTCTGACATATTATACCGGTGTCGTCACCCATATAATACGCCAGGGTCACCAAAATGGTAACACCGTGAGCTACAAAGGCTCAATAGTAAAATCCTTACCCACATATCTTAACTTACAAACAATAGGTGATAATAAAACATCGATTTCCACATGATACGTGTCGAGACCCGTATTTTCGAAATTCGTTTAAAGGTTTATTAATAATAGAAATTGAGAAATTTATTAGATTTAGTTGGCTTGGGGTCATAGAGATAAGATTGTTAGTGGAGGGAGTGCAAGTGTGATTTGTGTGTATCCTAGTATATATATGTGTGTGTGTGTGTAGGGGATCAAAATCCCAAGTTCTCTCTCTCTCTCTACTCTCCCGTCCTCTCTCTCTCTCCCTCGGCCTCCTCTCTCTCTCTTGCTCTCCCACCAAAAATCACCACAAAAACTCGAAACCCAAGTAACCCAACCCTCTCTCCATCTTCCTCAAGTGCTATTGTGTTCGTAGCTTGTCCGGTTTGGCTCGGAGAGGAGTGTTTTGGGGCGTAGTTCAAGTTTGAGTTCAAATGTTCACGTGGCCCGATCTCCTTGTGTATTTGCTCTCCAACTTCGAGGTAGGGATTTCTTACTTATTCTATGTGTTTATGAGTGATTTTGTGTTTTGATCGTGCTTGGATCATTGTATTTCGTCGTTGGGTTTGTCTCAAAAATCTGCTGAAAGTTCTACCCGAAGCCCCGTGGTATCGATACGGATTAAGGGCCGTATCGATACAGTAAGCTTATCTTTTTAGACAGTTGATTCCGTATCGATACGGATTAAGCGCGTATCGATACAGTGAGCTTATCTCCAGTTTTGCACCTTTTGCTCCTCCGTTGATTGTTTTGAACCCTTGATCACTTCTAAACCTTTTTGGACACCTCCAAACCCATTTCAAGTTTGTTAAATTAAATGTCTTTAGTTAATCTAAGTTATCCTCGTCTCGTTGGCCTTCCATCGTTAATGAAAGAGTAGTAGCTTACTTGATTAAAACTTAATCAAAATGCAACGTATGAGATTGATAGTACTTGGGAATGATTATGGCATGATACGGTAAACGACATAGACACGTTTGGTATTGTAGCATGTTAGGATGGTTGGGGAAGCCGTATTGGGCACTATGGTACGATATAGTGATTGATGGATTGAAAAATGTACAGTAGAAAGGTTGTCGATTATCATAGGTTAAAAAGGTATAACGAGGAACGTTTAGTTGGACGATAGGTACTTGTCTAGAGGTCCGGATGAGAGTGGGGCAACCTATACCCTCGTGAATTGTCTTGTGGAGCCTCTAAATTCCGTTGGTGTTCGTTCTTTAAGATTTACGTTTAGAACCTAGTGGGTGGTGTGTTGTGGAATCGTTGTGGGTTCAATATGCGACGTAGGGCGTCATGATAGGCTATGTGGAATAATGTGTACTTAAAGTACTTATTAATGTGCAATGAGACATGGGCATGAGTTTGTAATACGTTGAATGGTGGTGAATGAAAGATTGCGAACTTGGGAAGTGTTGTTATCCTGTGTTTGGGTTGATTATGCATATGTGTTGTGTGAGTTATGAATGTTGAATTGAGGGTCCTGCAACGCAAGGTGTGGTAATGCGGAGACTCTAGAGGGCCCGCAACGCAAGGTGTGGTAATGCGGAAACCCAGGTGGAGAGAATTCACTGTAACGCAAGTGGTGGTAATACAGTTGAATGTCTCGCATGGTGAAGGGAGTTATGATCGACTATAGAAGTTCATGTTGTCGTTGGGCTGTTTCTTGTTCGAAATTGTAAGTGTTGAAAAAGGGAATAAATGATTGAATTTATCAATGTTTTGGAAAAGGAATGAACTTGGTTTTGGAAAAAGGATTTTTATGAAAATCCTCCGGCTATTCCCGAACGAATCAACGGTTCCGGTATTTGGGCACAAATCAACGGATTCCAGTATTCAAGCGAATCAACGGAGTTGACCCGTAAAGGTCAAGAGTTTTCTCAAAACTACATTGCCAATAAAAAAATGAATGTTTTCTTTTACGAAAAGAGGTCCATTGGTAATTGATAAGAAATGAGGAGTCTTATAATGGTTTGGGAAACTGTCGTGAGTTATCTTGGTGGACGTGTATTTAATGTTGCTCTTAGTTTGATGTATGAATGGTTAGGGACACCATTATGATGTATTGAATCTCGTAGTCATGGTCTGTCGGTTCCTTATGGTGCCCTTCTGTATCTCTTGTTCGTTGAGTCGAAACCATTCATTATCATTGCATGATTCATTACATTTACATATAGCTTGAGTATAGAATTCTCTACTGGGCTAGTGTAGCTCAGCAAAATCCTTCTTTTCAGGTTCGAATGTTGGGCAATAGACTACATGCAATGGTGTGCTTGGACATGAAGATTTTGGAAGCCGACTTCTTTAGTCACTTAATCTTCTTTTGTAATTGATTTACTTTTGTAAAAGATGAGTTTGTGACCAATTGTTCTTAAATTCCTTTGACTAAAGAAATTGTAATACTCTAAACAAATTCGTACTTGTGATTAAGTTGATTTGGGCCGCGGTGCCAAAGTTGTATATTTTAACTTTTGGGGACTTGCTTGTGAAGTTAAATAGTTGGAAACCTTTTTGGGTATTATTAAGTTATGCGAGAATCTTTTATCAAATTGGATTATTTATTTATGTTGAAAATCGAGGGCGTGACAAATTGGTATCAGAGCATTAGGTTTGAATACCTAGCGACCGTGGGGAGACATAGTCTCAGGGGTTCAAAAAAAATCGTTGCATATTTTTAACAAGACATGTGTGTGCTTGCATGATCGACGTTTGTTCACCGATGTGGCTTTGTATTCACATTTACTCAGATAGGTGGAATGTTGGTGACCCGTGTTTGGGAAAAATGGAAGTTTGACTTATGCGTAGTGTATGTGACAGCGTCTGTTGTTATTGTTGTTGTTTCCTTTAGCAGTCTTGTTCTTGGATTCTTGGTGGTAAAAATGCCTTTTAGGTGAACTGGAAAGCCGTGAAGGATTGTAGTGGCTATGGTTGCGACTTTTGTTATGGTTATGGTTATTGTTGATAGTCTTGGTCTTGAACCATTCGTAGTAAGGTACCTTTTTAGATTAGATATTCGACGGGAAAGAATCTGAAAGGTCGAGATTGTTGCAGTGTTTGTGCGTGGTGACGAGCCCAACATATGAGATATCTGTTAATATGTAATAAAAGTATTAGACTATTAGAAAGACTTGCGAGTTTAGTGTTTGATGTGTTTTATTCAAATTGCGCTAATTATGTATTAAATATTAAATGCTTTAAGTAGATTTTATGTGATGTGAGATGCGTTAAGTGTAAACGAGCGTAAGGTAGTATGTTTGTTGCGATAGAAGAGGAAAGGAGGAAAGAGAGTGCATGTTGAGGTGTGACAGGAGCCATAGTTTGTTCAGAAAGTGAGTGAGATGTATCATAACTAGAGGGTCTTGAATGTATGATGGGATAATGTCTTATTGTGGTAATGAATGTGTTTTGTTATTATTACGATATTGAGGTAGTGATTTTGCATATAGGTAAGGCGAGTTGAGTCCGCGTAGAAAGTCATAAGTATTTGAGGTTGACCTAAGAAGATGAGAGTTATAGGTAGGGTGTCTAGATAAGGTATGTGTCTTCTGGACACCTAGGCGACTACCGATGAGATCCAGTTGGAAGATGCGCTTGATCACCGCTCCTTCTAGATGGAAGTCTCGGAGAGTCAATTGGACCCTAGGATTATGTATAAGGGTTAGATCTCTAGGCTTGAGATAGATGGCTCTACGTAGGAATTTCGTAGAAAAGGGAAGTGTTATGGCGTTGTAGTCTTCATTGTTGAGGTGAATGTTGTGGTGGTGTCATTATGACGGGATGGTAGAAAATAGTAATAATATTGTGTGAAAAAAAAAAAATGAAGAAGAGGGAGACAAGACTTGAAGTGTACTATATCGATGTGGCTTGAGGCAAGTGATTGATGCTACTGCGTGGTGAGAGGCGGTGAAAAAAAAAAAATGAAGAAGAGGGAGACAAGACTTGAAGTGTACTATATCGATGTGGCTTGAGGCAAGTGATTGATGCTACTGCGTGGTGAGAGGCTTGTTTGAAGTGAGGGCAATATGAATGAGGATTGTTGTGAGTTGAAAGATTAGAGTGTAGAGATTGTGTGTGATGCGTAATTGGCGACGTAGACTAGACTGACGACAGTATAGAATGCATTGAGGTATGCTATTGAGGTGATAGATTTGAGAAAGACTAAGGCTTAAATAGTGGTAGTGATAGCAGTGATGGTGATAGGAGTCTTGGAATATAAAGAGAAGTATAGAAGGATTGTTGGCAACCCCGAAGTCTTGTGAGTATTCAGGGATAAGTTTGTCAATCGGTCTGTGTCGGTGTTTGAGTTCTAACATGAAGATATTTGAGAGTATCAGATGTTCGTTGGTGCAACTATTGCACACTTTGCGTAGGTGCTCTAGTGATGAGATATTAATAGGTTGCAATATTGTTAAAATAGAGGAATGATTAGAATTGATGATACGTGTATTTATGATGTGATGTTTAGGATTGTAAATGTGATAAATGCATGATTTGATTCGACCGAATGAATGAGGAAGCTCGAGATTGGTAAAGTGAATAGACGTGGTGTGAGGCATTGTGAAATCGAAAAGAACGATATAACTGTTGGGCCTTGAAAGCCATGAATTATGAAGTGTTGGACACTTAGTGAGTCTGTTGGATACGGAGCGAGTCTATTAATGCATGAATATGTTTGGTGTCGTGTAAGTTGTTAAATGGTATGATTGGTTTGTGGGGATATTTCGTGTATGAAATTCGTTGCTATTTAGTTGAAACCTATGTATTTGACTTGCTATGCAGTCCCAATGCGCGAAGTTTATTTTAGTATACAATGTAGGATAAATAATGAAGCGTATGTGGGTATTTGTTATGAGGAATTATTTTCGTGTAGTTGGAATATGGTGTATGTCTTTTCTTGAGTGGAAACAGTACTACGCGAGGAGTTAAGTTTAAAGAAAATGGTAGATTTGAGAGTTTACGTGAATGGTTCCAATATTGTGTCGTGTTGAGTTACATAGAAAGAACACATTACTGTAAGAGAAAATTTGGGTTTCTAGGACAGCAGTTGGCAGTGATGCCAAGTGGGATGAGAGATGCGGAAAAGCATTAGATCTTGGTTGCGTTTGAATGTTAGATAGATGAAAAGACATTTGAGATTTGTGCAGAGTTCATAGGGAATAGTTATGCGGGTAGATGGGGGTGTGAGTTGGAAATAAGGACTGACGGTTTGTCTTATGTGTTGCTTTTGGAGTTGAAAAGAATGTCAATAGTTTTAATAGGTAAGGAGTGTAATTATGGTGAGTTGGTGTTCATAACTGAGCAGGGGATGATGAATATTAGAAAGTCTTGTCATCGGGAGTTGGGTTCCTTAGTTTTAGTATTATAAGAATTATTCGGGGTGTCCTAGATTAGTAGTTGACATTGATTGGGAAGAAGAGAATGTGGAATTTAAAGTGTAGAGAATGATTAGAGGTGGGTGTAGTTCTTGAGGAGAAACCGGTGAGAATCATAGGAATATGAGATTGACTGTTGAATGGTAGGACCATACCGTTAGATTATGGAAAAGTGGCATGGGGTTATGTATTGTAATTGAAAACTTAGTCGGACTTGATTAGGTAAATTTCGAGGACGAAATTTTTTTTAAGGAGGGTGAGATGTCGAGACCCGTATTTTCGAAATTCGTTTAAAGGTTTATTAATAATAGAAATTGAGAAATTTATTAGATTTAGTTGGCTTGGGGTCATAGAGATAAGATTGTTAGTGGAGGGAGTGCAAGTGTGATTTGTGTGTATCCTAGTATATATATGTGTGTGTGTGTGTAGGGGATCAAAATCCCAAGTTCTCTCTCTCTCTCTACTCTCCCGTCCTCTCTCTCTCTCCCTCGGCCTCCTCTCTCTCTCTTGCTCTCCCACCAAAAATCACCACAAAAACTCGAAACCCAAGTAACCCAACCCTCTCTCCATCTTCCTCAAGTGCTATTGTGTTCGTAGCTTGTCCGGTTTGGCTCGGAGAGGAGTGTTTTGGGGCGTAGTTCAAGTTTGAGTTCAAATGTTCACGTGGCCCGATCTCCTTGTGTATTTGCTCTCCAACTTCGAGGTAGGGATTTCTTACTTATTCTATGTGTTTATGAGTGATTTTGTGTTTTGATCGTGCTTGGATCATTGTATTTCGTCGTTGGGTTTGTCTCAAAAATCTGCTGAAAGTTCTACCCGAAGCCCCGTGGTATCGATACGGATTAAGGGCCGTATCGATACAGTAAGCTTATCTTTTTAGACAGTTGATTCCGTATCGATACGGATTAAGCGCGTATCGATACAGTGAGCTTATCTCCAGTTTTGCACCTTTTGCTCCTCCGTTGATTGTTTTGAACCCTTGATCACTTCTAAACCTTTTTGGACACCTCCAAACCCATTTCAAGTTTGTTAAATTAAATGTCTTTAGTTAATCTAAGTTATCCTCGTCTCGTTGGCCTTCCATCGTTAATGAAAGAGTAGTAGCTTACTTGATTAAAACTTAATCAAAATGCAACGTATGAGATTGATAGTACTTGGGAATGATTATGGCATGATACGGTAAACGACATAGACACGTTTGGTATTGTAGCATGTTAGGATGGTTGGGGAAGCCGTATTGGGCACTATGGTACGATATAGTGATTGATGGATTGAAAAATGTACAGTAGAAAGGTTGTCGATTATCATAGGTTAAAAAGGTATAACGAGGAACGTTTAGTTGGACGATAGGTACTTGTCTAGAGGTCCGGATGAGAGTGGGGCAACCTATACCCTCGTGAATTGTCTTGTGGAGCCTCTAAATTCCGTTGGTGTTCGTTCTTTAAGATTTACGTTTAGAACCTAGTGGGTGGTGTGTTGTGGAATCGTTGTGGGTTCAATATGCGACGTAGGGCGTCATGATAGGCTATGTGGAATAATGTGTACTTAAAGTACTTATTAATGTGCAATGAGACATGGGCATGAGTTTGTAATACGTTGAATGGTGGTGAATGAAAGATTGCGAACTTGGGAAGTGTTGTTATCCTGTGTTTGGGTTGATTATGCATATGTGTTGTGTGAGTTATGAATGTTGAATTGAGGGTCCTGCAACGCAAGGTGTGGTAATGCGGAGACTCTAGAGGGCCCGCAACGCAAGGTGTGGTAATGCGGAAACCCAGGTGGAGAGAATTCACTGTAACGCAAGTGGTGGTAATACAGTTGAATGTCTCGCATGGTGAAGGGAGTTATGATCGACTATAGAAGTTCATGTTGTCGTTGGGCTGTTTCTTGTTCGAAATTGTAAGTGTTGAAAAAGGGAATAAATGATTGAATTTATCAATGTTTTGGAAAAGGAATGAACTTGGTTTTGGAAAAAGGATTTTTATGAAAATCCTCCGGCTATTCCCGAACGAATCAACGGTTCCGGTATTTGGGCACAAATCAACGGATTCCAGTATTCAAGCGAATCAACGGAGTTGACCCGTAAAGGTCAAGAGTTTTCTCAAAACTACATTGCCAATAAAAAAATGAATGTTTTCTTTTACGAAAAGAGGTCCATTGGTAATTGATAAGAAATGAGGAGTCTTATAATGGTTTGGGAAACTGTCGTGAGTTATCTTGGTGGACGTGTATTTAATGTTGCTCTTAGTTTGATGTATGAATGGTTAGGGACACCATTATGATGTATTGAATCTCGTAGTCATGGTCTGTCGGTTCCTTATGGTGCCCTTCTGTATCTCTTGTTCGTTGAGTCGAAACCATTCATTATCATTGCATGATTCATTACATTTACATATAGCTTGAGTATAGAATTCTCTACTGGGCTAGTGTAGCTCAGCAAAATCCTTCTTTTCAGGTTCGAATGTTGGGCAATAGACTACATGCAATGGTGTGCTTGGACATGAAGATTTTGGAAGCCGACTTCTTTAGTCACTTAATCTTCTTTTGTAATTGATTTACTTTTGTAAAAGATGAGTTTGTGACCAATTGTTCTTAAATTCCTTTGACTAAAGAAATTGTAATACTCTAAACAAATTCGTACTTGTGATTAAGTTGATTTGGGCCGCGGTGCCAAAGTTGTATATTTTAACTTTTGGGGACTTGCTTGTGAAGTTAAATAGTTGGAAACCTTTTTGGGTATTATTAAGTTATGCGAGAATCTTTTATCAAATTGGATTATTTATTTATGTTGAAAATCGAGGGCGTGACAATACGTGTATAAACAGCTACAAAAGACAATAACAATAACATATCCACAATCGTTATATAACTATCATTGGTGTCCAAGATTCTCCAAGTTCCTCCTACGCAACTTGTCATAGGCCGTGTCTCCATTTTCATATACAAGTCAACTTTTCAAAAAAATCTTTTGTTTAACACACCCAACCTCGGTTCCACCGCGTTGGTCTCCCGAGTATCCTCACAATAGTTCCGCCGCGCCGGTTCCCATTGGCACACACATACACACAACTCACATAATACCCTCGAGATGGTCATTATGTAGTTTCTAAAATATCTTCTTCCTCGGAAAACACATTTTCTTCCTCGTTAACCTCACCCTAGGTGTCATGTTTCTACTTTCTCGGTTCTCGTGTCTCGTTATCATACATAGACTCAGCGGTGTAGGACTTTCCACATAACCAAGCATTTTACAAAACTATTCCAACAAGATCATCCAACTCCAACTACTTAGCATGCTTGAATCACCATAAACGAACATAAATCATGCATTTCCAACATTTTAATAAGAGATAACATTATCTATTTTTAGAAAGAAAAGATCAAAGTTACTTCTAAATGACATTCTATTTTCCAACATACAATTTTATACAATACATAGAGTTGGAGTGTAGGGGTAAACTACCGTTCTTCTTAGAGGTGGTCGGCTACGGAGATTTGGTCGTCAGTTTTGAGATCGGCAGCGTAACGGCTCCGGTTTGCTTCGAAAGGAAGAGAGATGATCTTATCTCTTCCTAGAAACAACTTACTAACTAAACTAAGCTACTTTTAAAGATCTAGAGGTGGTTTTGGAAGTGGTTTGGTGGTTTCGCTCAAGAACTTTCAAGATCTCAAGAAAAACAAGAACTTTGGAACCAAGAACACTTAGAAATTCTAGAGAAAAGTGAGAGCTATGAGTGAAGGTGTGAGTTCAATGCTTGGAGTGGGCTTCTATTTATAGGCAAGCTCTCCCTCCTCCTCCTTCATGCGCCGCCCCCCCCCCCCCCCCCCTCTCTCTCCATCACATTTTTTTATTCCATAAAATCAAGTTTTTATGGAAGATCAAAGGCTAAATGGTAGGCTTGAATGGCTAGGTTAGTCCTTGGATTTTATTCTTGGAAGATTTGTGATAGAAAGGAGGTTTGTACAAGATTCTTGGTGTTAAACAATTGATAGTTGTACAAAGGAGGACAATGGATGTTAGGTTTTGCTTGGAAGAGTAAACAACCATGGATTGGAAGTACAATGGAAGATCAAAAGCCAAGGTACAACCAAATCCTCCTCTTTCTTTTCCTCTCTCTCTCCCTCTCACTCTCTAGCACAGTACATACACACATATATATACACATATATATATATACACACACTATTAGGTGCAAGAAAACAAATAAAATACTAAGTACTTTTGGTACTTGAGATAAAAAAGACTTAAAGGACTAAGATTTTCCCAATAAACTAATAAATTAGCACATGTGTACTAAGGCAATATTTAAGTCATCCAAGTACTAATATAATATATAAATAAGTACTAATGTACTCTAGGTAGAACAACTACCCATTAAGTTCATCAAATTGGGTACAAAACCCCAATATAGAATAATATCAAAGGTACCTAGAGAATCCTAGGTTTTCAAGTCTACTTAGTACATACATAATAAAATATTGGTACATCATCCCATGGGGATTTTGAAAAGGGCTAGTTTATTAAACCCATGTACTTGGTTGAAAGAACAACCTTTTACCCAATGGATAATAAATCTCCTAACTTTTATTGTCCAATGGACAATAGTAACTAGGGAACTTTTATGATAAAATAACCAAAATGTCCTTTTAAATAATTATAAAAGTCTATTTTTTATGGATCTTAGTACTTTGTTCAAATCTTCCATTGAATCCTTTTAATATAAAGAATTGGGTTTCTTTTATCAAATGGATAAAAGTTCCCCTAACCTTTATCGTCCAATGGATATAGAATAAAACCAAAATAATAAAAGAAAATAAATAAACAATTTCTTAGTCTAGGGTTGAAAAGGTTCACAAGGTTCAACGATGTCAAAAAGGTCCATTTGTGGTTAGGGAAAAGTAACTAGGTGACTTCCTAGTTCGGTTATTCCAACCAGCCGGTTAGAAACTAATTAGGCTTGTCAAGTGGGGCTAAAAGTTAAGAAATGATCTTTGAAGGGCTAAAGTGTAATTATGACATATTACAAGAAAATTAAAGCAATCCAAGCAATTTAAATTAATAACTCGAATAATAACAAATTTTTATTTATTGAAATTCAGAGTTATTACAACCTATCCCCCTTAAACAATTTCGTCCTCGAAATTAGGCGCACGCTTGGATTCGAACAGGTGAGGATAATTCATCTTCATGGTTTACTCCCTTTCCCATGTGGTCTCTCCAGCTCCTCGGTGTTTCCACAAAACTCGTACCAACTTGATGGTCTTATTTCGGATCACCTTCTCACTTCGATCCTGAATCTCTATAGGTTCTTCCTCATAGGTCGCATCTTCCTCGATGGAAATATCCTCCCAGATGAGAACATGTGTGGGCAATGCGAGGTACTTGCGGAGCATTGAAACGTGACACACGTTATGCACTCTATCTAGCTGTGGCAGCAAAGCTAGGCGATACGTAACTTTCCCGATCTTCTCCACGATGTTGGAGGGTCCAATGTAGCGCAGGGATAGCTTTCCTTTCTTCCCAAATCTGATTACTCCTTTCTTCGGTCTAATCTTCAGGAACACATGATCTCCCACTTCAAAGGATAAGGGTTGGCTCCTTTTATCTGCATAACTCTTTTGTCGGCTTTGAGCGGTCTGAATCCTTTGCCTGATGGTCTTGACCTTGTCCGTGGTATCCCGTACTGTAACGACCCTAATTTTTGGTCGTTAAAAATTTCGTTAAATATTTGAATTTTATTTTAATTGCCTTAATTTCCTTGTGGTTTGTCATAATTACGTTTTTGCCCTTCAAATTTGATTTCTTTGCGCTTTAACCCACTTAGCAAGCCTAACTAGCTTTTGACTATCCGGTTGGAGTAATCAAACTAGGAAGTCACCTAGTTACCGCAAAATGACCGTTTTGCCCCCCTTGGACACTTTGAACCTTTTGAACCCTAGAACAAGAGTTGATTATTCATTTTCTTTTTAATATTTTTGGTTTTATTTTTTGTCCATTGGACAATAGTTGTTAGGGAAACTATTATCCATTGGATAATAGAAACCCATTTGTTTATTATAAGTGTATACTTGTCAAAGTACTAAGGATATAAAAAAAATAGACTTCTTTAAAAGTACTTTTGACTATTTTATATTAAAAGTAACCTAATAGCTATTATCCATTGGATAATAGAGGTTAGGGGAATTTTTAACCATTGGATAAAAGAGTTGGTCTTTCAAAGTACTATGGTGTTAATTAGTTTAATACTTTTCATTTAAACCATGTGTGAAAGCACAACTTTTTTTTATTAAGAAAGGTACCAAGTACTAGATTCTTGTAGTACCCTTTAGTTATTTTTTAGTAGGGATTTGATTCTTCCAATTGTACAAGGGTACCATAAGTATATTATATTCTAGTACATTGAAGACTAGAATATTACCTCAAAGTACCATGTGCACAATTGTTGGTTGGAAGAGAATCCTAGCCAAAAAGACTACTTTTGATCTTAAGTACTAAAGTACTACTTTTTTATTGGTTTTCTTTCATTTTTTGTACCTTGACTAGAGAATGAGAGGGAGAGAGAGAAGAGGGCAGCCGGCCAAGGAGAAAGGAGAGAGGGGGGGGGGGGGGGGGGGGGGGGGGGGGGGGGGGGGGGGTTGGGGGGTTGGGAAGAGAAAGGAGGAGGAAGATTGCTTGTACTTGTCCATTGAACTCCCATGTACTTGAGATCTTTGTGCTTCCAAGCAAAATCTCAACTCCCATGTACTTCTTGGATATTTTACCAATTGTGCAACCATTGGATCTTGTACTCATCTCATCTCCACCATCTATTTGTTCAAAGCATAGATCTTTGGTACACCATAGCCATGCAACCCTAGGATTCTCCTTTGATCTTTCAAAAGTTGGCTTTACATGTGTCAAAATTTGAGAGAGAAAGAGAGAGAGGGGGGCCAGCCATGGAGAAGAGGAGAGAGAGCCAATGTTTTGCCTATAAATAGAAGTCATTCCAAGCTTCAAAACTCACACCTTCAAGCTTTGCTCTTCCTTCTCTCTAGAAACCATTTCTGGGCAGCCTACTGTCCCTTTGGAAATTCCCAGTTTTCTCTTGCTTAAGTTAGTTTTTAGAACCAACGTCCTTCGGGAAAATTGTAGAACACTTCAAGAGCTTCAAGTTAGGCTCAAGAACCACCCCAATCGGCCAAGAAATGACCAAGATATTGGCATCCGAAGTTCAGTAAAATCTCGGATTCCCAATTTCCTGACAGCTTACTGTCACTTCTTTCATCCCCATTTTTCTCCTACCTAACGTCATTTCTAGGATCGACTTCCTTCATGGAAGTTGTAGAGAGTTTCTTGATCTTCGATTTGGATCCAAGAACGACTCTATTCGGCCAAAGATTGACCGAGTTACTGCCGTCCGAAGTTCGGTCCAGATTTGGAGTATTCACCACCCGTAGGATCTTCCAACTTGCTTATTCGGCCCCGACTAGTTTCGGATCAAGGTAGGATACCCTTATCCCTATCCCTATGTATATGTAAGATCTCTTTATCTTCCATTTCAAAGTATGTTATCTTGAATTACTTTTCATGTCAATTATTTGTGTTTTGATCTTTAAAGATGAATATGAGCATGCATATATGAATTGCTTGCATTACTTGTGACACGATAAAGCATAAGTGATTTATCACTCCAAGGGCGTCCGAACATGTGGCGTTATGCTTTAAGCGTTGATTTAAACATGATTAGCATTATAGAGTTGGATGATTTTGTTGAATGATCATTATTGTGTATAAAGTCCTACGGCGGAGTCTTTGTATGTAAACGTGACACGAGAACCGAGAAAGTAGAAACATGGCACCTAGGGTGTGGTTTATGAAAGGATAAGTTTTTCCGAGAAAGAAAGTATTTTTGAAACTACGTAATGACTAATTTGGTGGTATTACGTGAGATGTGTTTGAAAACCGTAATGTGGCCGGACTTGGTAACCCATTACGTGGGTTGTGAAAACCGCAAAGTGGCCGGACTTGGTAGCCCTTTGTGAAGATTGCCAATAGGGCCGGACATGGTAGCCTTATTGGTAATATGGCTTGGTTATCCGTGGAGAGGAGCCAATGCTAGTGTTGTGTGCCAATGGGAACCCAGCGCGGCGGAACCATTGTGAGGATACTCGGGAACCCGGCGCGGCGGAACCGAGGTTGGGTGTGTGGCTTGGTTATCCGCGGTACGGAGCCAATGTCAAATGATTTTGAAAGGCATGGTTATCCGTGGTACGGAGCCAATGCAAAGGATTTTGGAAACATGGTTTTGTAAATGGAAAACGTTGACACGGTCTACGACGAGTCGCGTAGGAGAAATCGGGAAATCTTGGACACCAACGTTAGATAGTGAATGTGGATGTGTTATCGTCATTTAATTGATTTCTATGATCTTTTGTTTGTAAGTTAAGGGTTAGTGGGTAGGGTTACTCTATTGAGCTTTCGTAGCTCACGGTGTTGCCTTTTGGTGACCCTGGCATATTATATTGGTGGCGACGCCGGTATAATGTGTCAGACTTCATAGATGAGCAGGGCGAGATCTTCAGCTTGGAGGCGTGCGGAGCCGAGGAGCTGGCTAGGATGGAGAAGCAAGAGGAGCTGTAGAGTAGGACCCTTAGTTCCCTCTTTGTCATCCTATTTTGTATTTCAAATGCTCTTACGAGAGTTATGATGTAATAAAGAGCTAGACTCTATTTTGAAATTTCAATAAAATTGTTTTATTTAACGTACCCAAAATTAGGGGCGTTACATGTACTATGTCAGGCCCAATCAATCCCGTCTCTCCGGCATCTGTCCAGCAGATTGGCGATCGACAGGGTTGACCATATAGAGCTTCGTACGGTGCCATCTCAATGCTGGCCTGATAACTGTTGTTGTAGGCAAACTCCACCAACGAGAAGTGTTGCTCCCAGTTCCCAGAGAAATCCAAAGCACAGGTTCTCAGCATGTCTTCCAATGTCTGAATAGTCCTCTCCGTTTGTCCATCTATTTGCGGGTGAAAGGCCGTACTAAGCCTTACATCCGTTCCCAATGCCTTTTGCAGTCCCTTCCAAAAGTGTGATACAAAACGTGGATCCCTGTTTGACACGATTGAGATAGGTACTTCGTGTAGGCGTACAATCTCTCAAATGTATAACAGGCTCAGTTGTTCCACGTTCTTTGTCATCTTAATAGGCAGAAAATGCGCAGATTTGGTGAGTCGGTCCACAATCACCCAAATAGCGGTTTTTGACTTAACAGTCCTTGGTAGTCCAGTCACAAAGTCCATTGAGATGTGCTCCCACTTCCAAGTCGGTATTGGTAAGGGTTGAAGATCTCCTCCAGGTTTCTGATGCTCAGCCTTGACTTGCTGACACACTAGACAGGTAGATACAAATCGGGCTACATCCTTCTTCATTCCTTCCCACCAGTACGTTCTTTGCAGATCATGATACATCTTTGTACCGCCAGGATGAACTGCGAAATTCGAATGGTGAGCTTCTCGGAGTACAGCTTCTCGAAGGGTTCCGATGTTAGGTACGAATACCTTTCCCTTGAATCTCAAACTGTTATCCTTCTCGATTGTCCATCCTGGTAGCGCCTTTTCTTCTCGGATTTGATACCGGATTAACTCACAATCTTGCTCGAATGTTTGGGCTAGTAAGATCTCTCGGTGAAGTGCCGGTTCCGCAACTAGAGCGTACAATCGAGTGTTCCCGTTTCCTGACGATGGTCGCAAGTTGAACTCGTTGAGAGTGTCCACCCTTTCCCATTCCTTAATGGCAGTCTTGACCTTCTGTGCTCTTTCCTTTCGACTCAGAGCGTCAGCTACCACATTGGCTTAGCCAGGGTGATACTGCAATGTAAACTTGTAGTCCTCCAAGCATTCCATCCATCGACGCTGCCTCAAGTTCAACTCCTTCTGAGTGAAAAGATACTTGAGACTCTTGTGGTTGGTAAAAACTTCAAATTGTTCTCCCCACAGATAGTAATGCCAAGATTCGAGGGCGAATACTACTGCAGCCAATTCTGAGTCATGGGTGGGGTAGTTCTTCTCGTGCGGTCGAAGTAGTCGAGATTCGTAGGCAACGACCTTCCCATTCTCCATCAGCACACATCCCAAGCCATCTCTTGATGCGTCGCAGTACACCATATAATCTACACCACGCTCAGGAATGATGAGTATTGGTGCACTGGTCAGTCTCTTTTTCAACTCTTGGAAAGATTTCTCACAGCAGGCTTCATTCCAATCCAGCTTCACTCCTTTCTGAGTTAGCCTGGTCATTGGTTTGGCTAAGATTGAGATGTCCGGTATGAATCTTCGGAAATACCCAGTCAATCTTAGGAAACTTCTGATTTCGAACACGGAGGTCGGCTATTTCCACTTCAGCACTGCTTTGACCGTACTTTCATCCACAGCGATTCCGTCCTTGGATATTACGTGCCCCAAGAACTTAACCACTTCCAACCAAAACTCGCATATGCAAGCCTTGGCATAGAATTGGTTTTCTCGGAGAACTTGTAGTGCCATCCGAAGGTGTTCTTCGTGCTCCTCCTTATTGGCGGAGTAAATCAAGATGTCATCAATGAACACCACTACAAACTTGTCTAAGTAGGGTTGAAAGATCTTGTTCATGAGATGCATGAATACTGCCGGAGCATTGGTCAGTCCGAACGGCATTACTACAAACTCGTAGTGGCCGTATCTGGTGCGAAAAGCTGTCTTGGCGATATCCTCATCCCGAATCCTTAACTGATGATAGCCTGATCGGAGATCGATTTTGGAAAAGCAAGTTGCTTTTCTCAATTGATCAAACAGGTCATCGATCCTAGGCAATGGATATCGGTTCTTGACTGTGACTTGGTTCAGCTTCCAGTCTATACACAGTCGAAGCGTCCCTTCTTTCTTCTTCACGAACAATGCAGGCGCTCCCCAAGGTGATGTGCTCGGTCTGATGAATCCTTTGTCCAGCAGCTCTTGCAATTGAGTCTTGAGCTCCTTCAATTCGGCAGGGGCCATTCGGTACGGGGCCGTGGAAATTGGGGCGGTTCCTGGTTGGAGTTCTATGGAGAAATCTATCTCTCTTTGAGGTGGTAAGCCAGGAAGATCTTCTGGGAAAACATCAGCGTACTCGCACACAATGTGTGGTAATCCCAACTCCATCCTGTCGGCTTCTTCCATTTGGAGACTAGCTAGCCATCCAAATAATTGATTCTCCCATCTTGATCTCCTTGTCATCGAGCTCGTTGCTTCTCTATCCCCCTTAAAAAGGAAACGAGTCCCTTCTGGGGTGTAAGCAGTCACCGTCTTCTAATGATAGTCTATGACTGCTCGATGAGCCGATAGCCAATCCATTCCCAGGATTATGTCGAAATCCGCCATGTCAATTACTCTGAGGTCGCAGGTCAGGCGTAGATTGGCTACTTCTATCTCGCACCCTCTACACACTAGACTAACAGCTATACTTCCCCCCATTGGCGATGTTACCCTCGTACTCTTACTTAGGAATTCTGTTTCTAGTGCTAGAGCAGTTACACAAGCAGTAGATATGAATGAATGCGATGCACGAGAGTCAAACAAGGCTTGTATGCAGGTACTATATAACAGTAGCGTACCTTGGATCACAGAGGGATCCGGCTCTTGCTTCTCGGTTTGCAACGCAAAGATACGCCCTCCAGTGCCTTGTTGTGCTCCCAAGGGCTGCTTTCCTTTATTCTGCCCATTCTGCTGCTGTGCTGGTCCTCCAGAGTTTTGCTTCACAACGCTGGCTTGCCCAGGCAGTTGAGCCTTTTGGTTTTTGAAACTTCCATTCCTCTCCTTCTGGGGCTGAGGGCAGTCACGCTTGTAGTGACCCATAGCCTGGCAGTTGAAGCACTGAACAAATGCCTTGTTTTGGCCATTCCTCTGTGGTTCGCCACGCCCAGGCGTAGTGTTCTTCCCAGTTTGGTTGCTCTGACTCAAAGCAAAAGATTTGGTGGGATAGGGTCCACAGTTCTTGTTGGAAGTCTGAGTTCGGATCGGTCCGTCAGTGTTGCCTATCGCCTTCCTCCATCAGGTTTTGAAGTCATTTTCTTCACTCTCCAGTCGAAGAGCACACTTCACCACACCGATATAGGTGGGGAAAGCCTAAGCCACCACAGCTCTTTTAGCTGTTGTCAGTCTCCACTCAAACCTCCTCGCCTTCTTGTCCTCGGTTGCAACAGCATCCTGAGCATAGCGGGATAGTTCTTCGAACTTGGCCGCGTACTGAGTGATGGTCATTGTTCCTGGCTTCAGGTTCATGAATTCTTGCTCCTTGGCCAGACGAAGAGGCATGGGAAAGTATTTGTCAAGAAATAGGGTCTCGAACTCAGCAAAGGTCAGGGTGGCTACGGCATGGGTTGCCTCTATCAGATCCCACCAGTAGTGGGCTTCTCCTTTCAACTGGTACGTGGCTAAGGCTACACGATCTCCATTACGGGTGATTTCCAAGGTGTCCATGATCACCTTGACTTCCTTCAGCCATGATTCAGCCACGGTGGGGTTGGTATCTCCGTTGAAAGTCGGGGGTCGACGTTTGCAGAACTCATTCATTGCTCGAGTTCGGGTCATAAGTCCATCGTTATGGTTCTGGTTTTGGCGGTTAGCGTTCAAAGCAGTTATGAGTGCTTGCATAACTTGAGCGAGGTCAGGGTTGGGGTTAGGGTTAGAGGAGTCGCCGGTTTCATACCCTAATCCGCAACGTCGGTTCACCATCTATGAGCGAAAATTGAAAAGGGGAGGTTTAGGTTTAACTAAACTATTTTCTTTTGCACATGATAAGAAGCAATCAATCGCATAGTTTGCAACAATACTCTTTAAATTAAAGCAACTTTTCATAGATAAGTGGAATAGTACAAGCATAGAGTTTTACTACAAAATAAGTAGACTAGAACAAGATTTCCTACTACAAGCTGAGATGGTCCTACACATCATACTACATGGCCCTTCTAGCACTAGTGCTTGAAAGGCAACTCGAGCTATCAGAACCTTATTCTAATACTAACACTCTACGAGTCCAAAGAATTCTCTCAGCTGCTCCTTCCATTCCTTCTCTCTGATCTCGAGCCAACGCTCTCCCTCATGGCAAATCTTTTCAGCTAGCTCCCTAAGTGGTGAGTCCTGAGGGTCGATGGCCAGGAACTGGTCCTTGCTGGTGAAAGGTGTCATCATGACTATCTCGCATAACTGGTTGTCGGTCTCGGGGTCACGGATCCCTAGGTTAGGTATCGGTGTGAGACTCTCAGGTGCGAGTAGCACCTTGTAGTACAGGAGGTCAGCTACAGTAGTCTTGGCAGCGAAATAGCGGTTATCCATATCTACAATAAGGAAAGTTATATATTAGACTTAACGGTGGAAAGCGAAAATCGTACACAAATGAATACAAGTACACATATCAGATAGAAACACATGTTTTCATTACATAAACCAACAAGTACATAATAGACAGCTTATAAGCCTGAGCTTCCTACGGCATTCTGATTACAACAAAAGATCCTACTACTTGCTAGGCTTTTCTGACTAGTCTAGAAAATATGTGGGAATTCAACCCTATAAGCTCCTATGTAGGTCTCGTAGGGTGGTGGTGGCACATCTCCAGAGTCAGCGATTATGTCTAGGAAGTCGGGCATAGCCCATTCGGGCGGTAACTCCCCGTAAATCAACATTTCCTCATCGTCGGAATCCGAACCCATCGGCTCCTCCTCGGGAAATTCTTCAGGGTCCTCTTCCTCGTCGTCAGATGGTAAGTTTGGATTTGGCATTGGCATCAGATACTGCCAGTCTGCTTCGTTAATCGGTGGGTCATGGGATTCCTAGGGTTCTTCTTCTTCGGGGTCCTCTTCATCGGAATCAGCCTCGAGGTCCTCCTCGGGATCCTCTTCTTTAGGGTCTTCCTCAACTTCCATGTTGTTGGGAGGTGCTACAGCCACTGCTTTGGCATCATTTTCTTCAATTAGGAAATTCATGTTATCGGGAGGTGCGATTTGGACTAGGACAGGTATGGCTTCAACCACATCTTCCTCCTCCTCATTTATGGGACGGATAAGGGTGCCATGCTCCTGGTAGAAGTCATGAGTGTATGGGAAGGCATAAGGAAAGTAGGGATCCTCCACTAATTGGCTTGTCATGGACCTTATAGTGCTTGCGAGTTGGTGAGCTTCAGCTAGAAGGTTGACTTGGTAGGGACTCAAGTGATTCATCTACAATAAAGGAAACTATCTATTAGACTTATTACTAAGGCATGCATAATAACAAGTCTGTTATTCATAGCGTAACCAAAATACAACTTAGATAGTGGGGATCCTATTCCTTAACATCCTATATCCCGAAGGATTACAACGGCTATGGAATTTATTGGGGTGCTCCAAGTCTTCTTAGATCTTCAAAGTTTTTCCTACTTGTCAGGTTCCCTTCCTTGGCTACCCTCATGGCGTCTTCGTTGCTATCAGTTCTCCTTCCTCGTTTCCTATCTCGGAGTTTGGCATTGGGGGTAGGACACCAAAATACTCATAGAAGTTGGATAAAATAGGAAACATTTCTGGAAACCAAGGGTTCTTCTCGACGGGATTAGGGGTATTCTGTTGAACTCTAATGAAGTCAAGTTGTTTTGCAAGTACTGCGGCAATGAAGTTGGGATCTTCTAAGTGCTGGGCTGTTATTCTTTCTACGGTATTTCTAGGTTGATAGGCTTCGACTAACAGATCGATCGAAGTTTTCATCTAGAAGAAAAAGTTTTGTTAGTTAAGTTTTGAAAAAGTAGTTTTAGTAAAAAATATAGGGAAAACTTTTCAAGTTTCTATGTTCCACATTCGATCCTTGATTTAAGTCATCATCCAATTGTTCGGAAATTCCTAGCTCGGCGGTACTACCAATCCCGCGCCTTGCTTCAATCCGAAGATTGTTTTGACAGAATTTCACCCAATTTGGGATGGTAAACTTAAACTCGAAGTCACATTTATGCAACGGTTAAACTTATCTCATGGTCTACCCATTCAACCCATGGCCGAGGTTTTGAACCTAAAGCTCTGATACCAAGTTGTAACGCCCTTAATTTTAGGTACGTTAAAGGATAATTTATTAGAGAATTTAAAAAGAGTCACTGCTCATTATTACAACATAACTCTCGTAAGATTATTTTAAACACAAAATAGGAAGCTAGGGGTTCCTAACTACTACTCCTCTTGTTCCTCCATCCTAGCGAGTTCTTCGGCTCTGAACGCCTCCAAAGTGAAAAGTTCGCCCTGTTCATCTATCAGTTCTGACATATTATACCGGCGTCGCCACCCATATAATATGCCAGGGTCACCAAAAAGGTAACACCGTGAGCTACAAAGGCTCAATAGTAAAATCCTTACCCACTTATCTTGACTTACAAACAATAGGTGATAATAAACTATCGATTTCCACATGATACGTGTATAAACAGCTACAAAAGACAATAACAATAACATATCCACAATTGTTATATAACTATCGTTGGTGTCCAAGATTCTCCAAGTTCCTCCTACGCAACTCGTTGTAGATCGTGTCTCCATTTTCATACACAAGTCAACTTTTCAAAAAAATCTTTTGTTTAACACACCCAACCTCGGTTCCGCCGCGCCTAGTTCCCAAGTAGCCTCATAATGGTTCCGCCGCGCCGGGTTCCCATTGGCACACATTTGCTTTGGCTCCTCTCCACGGATAACCTAGCTACACACCCAACCTCGGTTCCGCCGCGCCGGTCTCCCGAGTATTCTCACAATGGTTCCGCCGCGCTGGGTTCCCATTGGCACACACATACACACAACTCACATAATACCCTCGAGATGGCCATTATGTAGTTTCTAAAATATCTTCTTCCTCGGAAAACACATTTTCTTCCTCATTAACCTCACCCTAGGTGTCATGTTTCTACTTTCTCGGTTCTCGTGTCTCGTTATCATACATAGACTCCGCGGTGTAGGACTTTCCACATAAGCAATCATTTTACAAATTTATTCCAACAAGATCATCCAACTCCAACTACTTTGCATGCTTGAATCACCATGAACGAACATAAATCATGCATTCCCAACATTTTAATAAGAGATAACCTTATCTATTTTTAGAAAGAAAAGATCAAAGTTACTTCTAAATGACATTCTATTTTCCAACATACAATTTTATTTAATACATAGAGTTGAAGTGTAGGGGTAAACTACCGTTCTTCTTGGCGGTGGTCGGCTACGGAGATTTGGTCGTTGGTTTTGAGATCGGCGGCGTAATGGCTCCGGTTTGCTTCGAAAGGAAGAGAGATGATCTTTTCTTTTCCTAGAAACAACTTACTAACTAAACTAAGCTACTTTTAAAGATCTAGAGGTGGTTTTGGAAGTGGTTTGGTGGTTTTGCTCAAGAACTCTCAAGATCTCAAGAAAAACAAGAACTTTGGAACCAAGAACACTTAGAAATTCTAGCGAGAAGTGAGAGCTATGAGTGAAGGCGTGAGTTCCGTGCTTGGAGTGGGCTTCTATTTATGGGCAAGCTCTCCCTCCTCCTCCTTCTTGCCCCCCCCCCCCCCCCCCCCCCCCCCCCCCCCCCCCCCTCTCTCTCTCTCCATCACATTTTTTTATTCCATAAAATCAAGTTTTTATGGAAGATCAAAGGCTAAATGGTAAGCTTGCATGGCTAGGTTAGTCCTTGGATTTGATTCTTGGAAGATTTGTGGTAGAAAGGAGGTTTGTACAAGATTCTTGGTGTTAAACAATTGATAGTTGTACAAAGGAGGACAATGGAGGTTAGGTTTTGCTTGGAAGAGTAAACAACCATGGATTGGAAGTACAATGGAAGATCAAAAGCCAAGGTACAACCAAATCCTCCTCTTTCTCTTCCCCTCTCTCTCTCTCTCTCTCTCTCTCTCTCTCCCTCTCCCTCTCACTCTCTAGCATAGTACACACACACACACACACACACACATATATATATATATATACACTATTACGTGCAAGAAAACAAATAAAATACTAAGTACTTTTGGTACTTGAGATCAAAAAGACTTAAAGGACTAAGATTATCCCAATAAACTAATAAATTAGCACATGTGTACTAAGGCAATATTTAAGTCATCCAAGTACAAATATAATATATACATAAGTACTAATGTACTCTAGGTAGAACAACTACCCATTAAGTTAATCAAATTGGGTACAAAACCCCTATATGGAATAATATCAAAGGTACCTAGAGAATCCTAGGTTTTCAAGTCTACTTAGTGCATACATAATAAAATATTGGTACATCATCCCATGGGGATTTTGAAAAGGACTAGTTTATTAAACCCATGTACTTGGTTGAAAGAACAACCTTTTACCCAATGGATAATAAATCCCCTAAATTTTGTTGTTCAATGGACAATAGTAACTAGGGAACTTTTATGACAAAATAACCAAAATGTCCTTTTAAATAATTATAAAAGTCTATTTTTTATAGATCTTAGTACTTTGTTCAAATCTTCCATTGAATCCTTTTAATATAAAGAATTGGGTTTCTTTTATCAAATGGATAAAAGTTCCCCTAACCTTTATCGTCCAATGGATAAAGAATAAAACCAAAATGATAAAAGAAAATAAATAAACAATTTCTAAGTCTAGGGTTGAAAAGGTTCACAAGGTTCAAGGATGTCAAAAAGGTCCATTTGTTGTTAGGGAAAAGTAACTAGGTGACTTCCTAGTTCAGTTATTCCAACCAGCTGGTTAGAAACTAATTAGGCTTGTGAAGTGGGGCTAAAAGTCAAGAAACGATCTTTGAAGGGCTAAAGTGTAATTATGACATATTACAAGAAAATTAAAGCAATCCAAGCAATTTAAATTAATAACTCGAATAATAAACAAATTTTTATTTATTGAAATTCAGAGTTATTACACACACAGTTTAATAGCAGCATATATACAGATTACAGACAGATGAAATTGTTTGAAACCATGAGAAGGAACAGAATACCCCATAAACAGTGTGGGGACATGAAAAAGAGGCCAAGACTAAGCTACGATGCAAGGGCCAGCCACTGGATCTTGGTATAACTGTCGTACGCCAGTCATAAGAGACCGTACGCCAGTTTTACTTCCTATCCAGTGCTTGGCTTTGCATCATCTGGGCTCTGGAATATGACCAGAAAGATTCTAGAGGCCTTCTAAAGCAAATAGAAGCAAGTATTGAAAGTTACAGCTAAGCAGTTCTAATGTACAGAAAGCAATAGACTGATTTTTAGCGTGCAATAAGGTGACAAAAGGAAATGTAAGTAAGGAACAAGTGACCAACGATCCCCGCGCTAGTGGTGCACATGCTGCCATTACTGGCGTACGACATGATGGTACTGGTGTGCGCCATTGTTCATCTCACACGATTGTCATTATTCGCCAACTTTAAGGTCAGGACTGGAATTGATTACCAGCCTAGACCTTACTAGCTCCCTTCAGGGGTCAAAACAGAAAGCCACACAAAGGTGGTATACCTTTGGTTCGGAGGTTGATGAATGGTTTGAGCCTTGAACTTGATGTTTAAGAGATGGATGATGAGAGAATGGGTGTGTAAGATGTGTGGGAGGATGTCTCCTTACTACTCTTTTGATGGATAAAAGAAGTGAGCAAGGAGCCAATAAGACAGAGAAGAGAGCTTGGAGCTTTCAATGTGGTTTAACCCCTTGCAAATGAATGCAAGGGGGTTATTTATAGCCAAAGGGGAGACTGAGAGGGAGTTGATTAGTTGGGTTAATGGGCTGGTTAGGTTAGCAAGTGAGCTTCCCATGCATTAAATGCATGGGACTAGGTGATGGGGGATGTAGGAGAGAGAGGGGGACGTCCCAAGAGGATATAATCATCAGGGGGACTGTTCCTTGTACTTGGGGAGCCGTAAAAGTCTCGAGCACGCTACAGAAAAGTGGTGATTTGACTGGCTTTGACTGGCGTACGCCGTAATGCTACCTGCATGCGCTAGTAACAACTGGGTCAACGGTCGATGACCGACACGTGGTAGTTTACCAGCACACGCTAGCATATGACTGGCGTAAGCAAGTTGGGTTTTGCTGAGTCCATTTGGTTCTGGCTTGAAAGGTTTGGAATGGAGTTTGGCATGGTTTGGATGAAGTTCGGGACGCTCAAAGCTCAAACACACCATTAATCCCGAGACACTCTTAATCATATTCATCATTGGGCAATCAATTGACTGTACATAAGCTAATCCGGACAGGTCAGAATAGGGTGTCTACAGTAGCCCCCCTTTAACGGCACTTAAATACACCATTGATGTGGTACAAGTAACGTCAAAGGTTTTCTAGACACCCATCCGAGACTGTCCAGAACATGAGAACTTTAAAGAACCAATTTTGATTCGAACTTCGAACGAATAGATCGCCGCTTTGTTGTCTTTGGCGGATAAACCACAAAATGTGGACTCTCCTGGGGAATGATCCAAAGCATGGACTCTGTTGGGGAAAGAAGATAGGTGGACAGGTGGACCGTTGTTGATTTGAAATTGGATGGCTTTTGCTTGAGGAGAGTCCACGGGAACCAATGTGAAACTGGGCCATGTGGGCCTTGATTTGGAAATAAGCTAGGACTTCTTAAGAGATTTGGGCTTGAGGCCCAATCGATTGTGGCGTACGGTACCACACCACTGGCGTACGCCAGGAATCTTGGTCAAACCAAGCCCAGACCCAGCCTAGCACGGCCCCATGTCGTATAAACTTCTGGGACAATGCAAAAATCGTTCTTAGTCAGTTTTAAACTCCCAAAGGCTTCCAAACTCTTTCAAATTCTCAAACTCGCTCAATCCTTCCTTCCCTACCATTATTTGCTCAAATCAGTGCATCCATGGCTGAGTCTAGTGAAGGTGGCGGCAATGACGGCGGTGGAGAAGACGAAAGGCAACCGAGGGTGGAAATCGAGACTTCGGGGCCACAAATCGACGATCAAACAATGGAGGAGGCTTTTTCAGGTACTGGTGCAGTGGTTTCAGGTAGCACAGGCGGCGGCGACGGCCATGCAATGGAGGCACTCGATGGCGACTGGCGGCGTACGCCAGGAACGACGGGGCGTACGCCAGACGCGGTGGGTTCAGAAGGTCCACGGGTCACTCGTTTGGATTTTCGGAGCGAGGTGGAGGGCCTAGTGTTGACGGGCATGGGCTCAATCGGGGTCGGCAACAGCGGCAATGGTGATGGTGATTGGCCGGAGACGCCGCTGAGAGATCCGGTGAAGGGCAAGGGTCTTGCGGTCACAGAGGAAGTTTCTGGAGGGGTACCCGTGGGGACGGCTGAGTTTAGGCTAGCGGTGGGGTCCTCGGTGCATATACCCATCACGCGCGGAGATTTTGCAAAGTTTGTGACGGAGGAGGAACTCGGCCGTTTGCTATGAGAGAATCCGGGGGTGGTAGCAGCAGTGGTTGCGGCGCGGTAGGATAGGTAGAGACAGGTTGAGAGGGCTCAGGAGGAGGAGCGCCTGGGAGCCAAGGCAGAGGGGGTTAGAGCTGAGGAGGAGGCCTTTGCACGAGAGGCTGAGTCGGCGAAGCAGGCAGAGGAGGGAGGAGCCTGGGCGCATGAGCGTGCCGTGATACTAGCTGAGTCCATACAGCAGTCGCCTCGCCCTCGTTTTGTTGCTGAGACTTACGTCCCACCAGAGCCGCACCTATTTGTTTCGTCCGATGTTGAGAGTTACGTGCCTCGACAGGAGAGCTACAACGCCGAGCTCATGCTGAGAGACCCTGAGAGACACTTGTCGGTGTCCTGGGCACAGGTATACCTCCAAAACTGCTGTATCTTTCCATTTTGCTTTATTGTATCCATATGCATTTGAATCATGCCTTGTAGCTTAGCATAAAGGTGTTTTGAATCATGAACATTGAGTGGCACACTTACCAATGCACCTTGAAACTTGATTCCACAGATAGAAATCCCAGAATAGGTGAACTTTGACTGTAGAATACTTAGAGCTCGACGCATGCTGTTTGACAATGAATTTGAATCGACTGTAGGTTGCCTTGAATTGATAGCGTAGCCATAGGACTTGAATTCAACTAGTGAAATGCCCTATTTGCTTGATTCGACCTCGTACAACAACCGGAAAGCTTGAATCGGTCATGAAAACATCGTCATATTAGCTTGCGAAATATCTTCAAACCGACTTGATTGTATTTGCCTTGTGAGATTTTCTTGAGTTGACTGCCGGTTGTACTTGATTTGTACATGCTGATAAACCCTTTCTTATTCTTATCTTTGTGACATACGTACAAAGAGGAGCAGCTAGCACAAGGGCGCATGGTGGTCCCGCGAGTTCGCTTGAGCTGTACAGGGAGCTGCCAGAGCGAGTCAAGGCTTTAGTGGATGCTGCAGGATTCAGGCCTTTTATCCTCACTTTGACGGCGATAAAAAGTGACCACGCCCTACTTACAGTGTTGGCTGAAAGATGGTGGGATTCCTCCAACACCTTCCACTTCCCGATTGGTGAGATGACAGTGACTCCGGCGGACTTCGCAGCTCTGACTGGTTTGAGGGTAGGGGGAGAGCCTATCCCGTTTGACTCAGGGATCCACAGGGATTCTGATGCGTTGAAGTGGTTCTTGGGTCGAGAGCCGGGTGGTAGTTCAGAAACGGTGCCACATGAGCAATTCAAGCGGTGTCTGAAGGACAGGGTTCCGGTCACTGAGCAAGAGGAGGAGCAGATGGCGAGAGCCTTTTTGCTGTACTTGTTTGGGGCTACGCTGTACCCGAATAAGCGGGCCACGGTGCACTTGACCTACTTGCCGGCTCTCTGAGACTTGCGCACTGCTGCTAGGTATGACTGGGGAGGAGCGGCCTTAAATGCCTGCTACGGCTTCATGGGTGAGTTCTCGCGAGGCAAGAAGGCGACTGCTGGATACTGGAGAGTGTGGGAGGTAAGAAACACAATTTGTAATTCCATTCGTCGCACGTTCTTTCCTTTGAATCATGAACGTTGACCTGATGCTTTGAATGTTTTAAAAAACTTGCAGCTATGGGCTTATGAGGTGCTGAAGATGTACCCTCCGGATAATAAGTGCCTGGACTTGAAGATGCTTCCGCGTGCCATGATCTGGGGCCACTGTACAAGGGCAAGAAAAAGTCGAGAGGGAGCCTCCATGCCTTCAGGGCATACCTTGACGAGCTGTCGGGTACTCAGGTAAAACATCACCTTTGTTAACTATCACTGCCTTTGAATTGCTTCAATGCTGCTGCTGATTGATTGTCTGTCATCTGGTTGTTGCTTGCTTTGCAGGTGGAGTGGGACCCGTGGAGAAATGCGGAGGCTGAGCCGGAGTACCTCGCACAGAGCAGAGTGGTGGCTGCGAGCCGAGTGCTGCTCGAGTCGGCTTTCGGGTGGCAGTGGTACTTGGGCGACCAAGTGACACGACAGTCCCTTGAATTGTCCAAATTTATCACGCCTGGGCCGCTTCCACCCCTCGCGCTTCCCACACAGGTCAGCAAACCTTGGCTGAGCTGCAGAGCTTCACCGTCCCGGCGGACCTTACTGCTTTCCTTCGGCCCGAGAGAAACTATGCAGTTTACCGGAGACAATACTTGGCGAGGCCACTGGGGGTGATGGAGCACATAGCTGTGGAGAGTGAGGCCTTGGAGGCTAGAGAGGTGAGGCGTGGCCATAGCAGCAAAACTGCTCACTCGAGGGAGAGGAGTGAATATGCTACAGCGGCCGGGCTTCCTCGACTTTCTTGGACACTGGCGGTGCGGGCTTCCTTGACTTTTGACAGAACATGTCCTGCTTTCAGCATCTCAATATATATGCAATATGTACAATAGATGCTAAAAAAAGCTAAATGCAATGCAGGGATAGGCTAGGGCGGCTCCTAGGAGGAAAAGCATGCGGCCTCCTCCGTAAAAGAAGATAGCACCAAGCTCCTCTCGACCAGCAGCGAGCGTACAGAGAGGAGTGCAGATCAGTCCAGCCAGCGAGGAGCTCCAGTTCCGTCGAGAGCTGAGGAAGAGGCCCGCGGAGAAGAGGCCTGTTGAAGGACCATCACAGAAGAAGAGGAGAGAGGAAGAAGAGGAGGAAGAAGAAGAAGGGCAATCATCCTTCAGCAGCGGCTCTGACTCTGCCAGCGATCCCAGGTTCCGGATGGACCCACGCGAGATGGAGAGTGAAGAGGATGACGACAAGGACCTGTTCGACGACTGAGGGCTGTCACTAAATCTCAGTCCACTTAGCTATCTTTTTGACTTGATACATTAGATTTTTGATACTGGGCATAAGGCCTGCGTGTCTTCTTGACTTTTGGGCGAGTGTGCCTTAGTACAATTTGGTTTTGCTCTGGCCGTTGTGCCATTTTGATACATTTCCACCTTTTGAGTTTGAACATGATAGTATAAAATATATGCATTTTCTGCTTACTGATTTCCTTTTGATGAAACTTTGGTAAAGGAAAAGAATAAACCGTCCGACGATGTGCAACATGCATTAATGAATGTTCTGAATTGACACAAGACACTCATGCTAACCAAGAGCTAGTTTAGCTCGAAGAAGAAGGGGTAGCAGTCTTAGGATACGACGCGTACCCTCAGACACATGGAAAAGAAGGGAATTTTGGGCGTTAACTGGCCAAAATCCAAAATTCTTCAAAGCGAAGGAAACTGACATTTTTGAGAGACTAAGTAGATGTACAATGACCTATACAAATCACGAGAACCAGCAAAAACGCCCCGATATGAGGAAAAATACCGACAAAAAGCTAAAAACGTCGCAAAAATGGACATAAGACGCAAAAGATGACTCGACATAGTCCCGAACTGAAACCGACACCCCCGCACAGTCACAAAAGGTTCATATGATGCGTACGGCATGACAAAACTTGGCAAAAGTACCCGGAGCTAACTTTGACCCTCTGTATCCTTGATTTTAACTTGAAATGAGCCGTCAGCGGTCCAAAATCTTCGTTAAGCACGACGCTTGACATCCGATGCTTGGACATAGTCCCATATACCCTTTATGACTTGTAGGAAACAAGAATTGGCCAGGACGAGCCCCGGAATTGAAAACGACCATGCTAAGGCAGCAGCTGCTGCAAACTGGTTTCTGGTGAACCTTATTGGCGTACGCCAGGAAGTTTACGCCGTACGCCAGTTAGTGGGGGACACATACATGTAACTAATAAACAAGCATACGCCATCTTTCTGAGATGCAGACCCACTTGTCTGACCAGTTGTCCTTTCTCAGGGGGTACCTTGTTTTTATCCTCACACGGTTTGCACACGGTTTTTGGGCTTTCAGAAGGCAGTGTCCTTGCTATTGTGTTAATTTTGGATACTAGCATGTTGTTTGCTTGGATCATGTGAAAAGAGAACGGATGCCATGGCCTATAAAGCAGAGATGAACATATTGTGGCGTTCTCAGCTCCACTGCTTCCCGTATTTTCATCATACTTCAGCTGTTCTCATGGAAAATCCCCTCCCAACTTTGCTCCGGCCATGGTTAGTGCAATTCTTGTAACGACCCTGATTATTAGTCGGTAAAAATTTCGTTAAATATTTGAATTTCTATTTATTACTTGATATTACTTTGATTTGCTTCATTTTCCTAGTAATTGTCATAATTACATTTTTGCCCTTCAAATTTGATTTCTTTGCGCTTTAGCCCATTTAGCAAGCCTAACTAGCTTTTAACCATCCGGCTGGAGGAACTAAACTAGAAAGTTATCTAGTTACTTTTACCTAACCTCAAAAGGACCGTTTTGCCCCTCAAGAACCTTTTAAGCCTTTTGAACCCTAGAACAAGAATTGATTATTCTTTTTCTTTTAAATATTTTTGGTTTTATTCTTTGTCCATTGGACAATAAAAGTTAGGGAAACTATTATCCATTGGATAATAGAAACCCCAATTCTTTATATTAAAATTGTACTTGGTTAAGTACTTGTATTTATAAAAAATAGACTTTAAAGTACTTCTTCGAATATTTTAGTATATAATTGACCTAATAACTATTATCCATTGGATAATAAAAGTTAGGGTGGTTATTATCCGTTGGGTAAAAGGTTAATCTTTCACCAAAGTACATTGGTTGATTAATTTAATCTTTTTCTTTAACCCATGTGTGTAAGTACATAATATTTTATTATGAAAGTACTTACTAGACTTAATAACCCTAAGATTCTTAAAGTACCCTTGGTATTATTTTATTGGGATTTTGTTCTTCCTAGTGTACAATAGTGCCAATGTTTATATTATTTTAGTACATGGTAGACTAGAATAAGGCCTTAGTACACATGTGCTTATTAATTGGTTTAAAAAGATAAACCTTCGTCTTTAAGTTTTCCTTGACTCAAGTACTAAAGTACCTATTGTTTATTATCTTTCTTGTACATTAGGTGTAGTACTTGAGAGAGAGAGAGAGAGAGAGAGAGAGAGAGAGAGAGAGAGATGGCCGAGAGAGAGGGGAGGGAGAGAGAGAGGTAGTCGGTCAAGGGAGGGAGAGAGAGAGGAAGAAAGAAGAAGGGATTTGGTTGTACTCACCTTGATCTTTCATATCTTTTCAAATCATTGGGTATCTTTCTTCCTAGCTAAGGAAACTAACCTCCTTTGTACTTCTATGATTGTTTTAACACAAGAATCTTGTACCAGCCCTCCTTTCTTCCACAAATCTTCAAGAATCAAATCCTTGGTCCACATCATAGCCATGCAAGCCTAGGGTTATTCTTTGATCTTCCAAGATTCTTGACAAGTGTCAAATTGAGGAAAGGAGAGAGAGGGGGGGGGGGGGGGGGGCGGCCATTGAGAAGAGGAGAGAGAGCCAATGTTTTGCCTATAAATAGAAGCCATTCCAAGCATTTCAACTCACACCTTCAAGCATTTGCTCTTCCTTCTCTCTAGAAACCATTTTCTGATTTTCCAGGCAGCCTACTGCCCTTTGAAAATCCTCCATTTTCTCTTGCTTAAGTTAGTTTTTAGAACCAACTTCCTTTGGGAAAGTTGTAGAGAACTTCGAAACCTTCAAGTTAGACCCAAGAACCACCCCAATCGGTGAAGAAATGACAAAGATATTGTCATCCAAAGTTCAGTGAAATTCTCGGATTTCCATATCCAGACAGCTTACTGTCTCTTCTTTTATCACCATTTTTCTCCTATCTAAAGTGAGCTTCGATTTCAACTCAAGAACAATCATATTTGGCCAAAGATTGACCAAGTTACGGCATCCGAAGTTCGGTCCAGATTCACCGCCCGTAGAATTTTTCAACTTGCTTATTCGGCCCCGACTAGTTTCAGATCAAGGTAGGATACTCTTACTCCCATCCCTTTGTATATATAGTTTTCTTGAATTCCTTTTCTTCTCAAGTATTTGTATTTTGATCTTTAAGATAAATATGAGCATGCATATATGAATTGCTTGTGGTATAGAATAGAGTTGGATGATCTTGTTGAATGAATTGTTGTTTTGTATGTGGAAAGTCCTACCATGGAGTCCTTGTATGTAAACGAGACACGAAAATCGAGAAAGTAGAAACATGGCACCTAGGGTGTGGTTTATGAAAGGATAAGTTTTTCCGAGGAAAGAAAATTTTTTGAAACTACATAATGACTAGTTTGGTAGCATTATGTGAGATGTGTGTGTGTGTGTGTGTGCCAATGGGAACCCGGCGCAGCGGAACCATTGTGAGGATACTCGGGAACCCGGCGCGGCGGAACTGAGGTTGGGTGTGTGTAGCTTGGTTATCCGCGGTACGGAGCCAATGCAATGTGTGCTAATGGAAACCCGGCGCGGCGGAACTGAGGTTGGGTGTGTGTAGCTTGGTTATCCGCGGTATGGAGCCAATGCAATGTGTGCCAATGGAAACCCGGCGTGGTGGAACCATTGAGAGGATACTCGGGAACCCGGCGCGGCGGAACCGAGGTTGGGTGTGTGTGGCTTGGTTATCCACGGTACGGAGCCAATGCAAATGATTTTTGAAAGGCTTGGTTATCCGCGGTACGGAGCCAATGCAAATGTTTTTGAAAGGTTGATTTGTAAGTCGAAAATGTTGACACGGTCTACGACGAGTCGCGTAGGAGAAACACGAGAATCTTGGACACCAACGATAGATGATTAACGAATTTGAATATGTGATTGTTAGTTGTAAGGTTGGTGGGTGAGAATTTCCTATTGAGTGTTGTAGCTCATGGTGTTACCTTGTGGTGACCCTGACATATTATATCGGTGGCGACGCTGGTATAATGTGTCAGACCTTGTAGATGATCAAGATGAACAGTTCACTTGGAGGCCTTCGGAGCCGAGGGCCAGAATGGAGGAGCAAGCGGAGCAGTAGTTAGGAGCCTTAGTTTCTCCTTTGTTAAATGAATGTAGCCTTGGATACATTTATGATGTAATAATGAGCTGGACTCTCTTTATTATGTAATAAATCCCTCATTAACGTACTCAAAATTCAGGGCGTTACAATTCTTGTCCGTTGATTGGTTGAATTTCCAATATCACGGCCTTGCTTCCTTCCGTTACCTTCGGCACGTACCGCTCCGTCCAACCTTCCTATGGGCCGCCCTTAGGTTCTGGGACGCCGATGTCCACGTCTTCCGCTTTGGCGATGACGAAATGTGCCCGACCGTTGAAGAATTCCAGGCATACCTCCGAACCTACTCATCCCCAACACTCGTCGTCCCACCGTATCAAGTGAGCATGCCCGGGCTGTTAGCCTCTTCGCTCAATATTTCTCGGGCCTTGGCGAACGCTATTCTCGAAGGTGGCCGAGTCAACATCATGCGGCTGATCGAGATGTATAGTCTAGATGGTGACTTGGACAGTGATGAAGCGCAGGCGCGCCGGCGCTTTGCCTTAGTAATCTGCTTGCTGGCCGCCTATCTGCTTGTTCCTGCCAACGGACAAACCAGCTCCTAGCTTGTAAGCGTAGCTGCTCAGATGGGGGCACGAAGAAACGTGATCCCACTTGTTATGGCGGAAACTCTTTTGGGTTTGGATTTGGTATACACGGGCCAGTCAGTTGTTTTTAATGGGAGCCCGCTTTTGCTCTAGGTAAACTCACTCAGCTCACCATTTTCTGGCTTTTCACACATTCTCATTTTACCTCAACGCTTGGCTTAGGCTGCTTCCTAACTCCTTTCTTATCTTTTCGCTCTGTTTTATCTGGTTTCTCACTTGTCTTTTCGCTCGTATAGCTGTGGTTGTTAGACAAATTAAATCTTCTGCACCCACCAATGGCGAGCTGGAATTTGTTTCCAAGGAGAATCCACCAAAGGGAGATGCGGTACCCTAACTTGGACATAGAGGGTTGGTGTGAGTTCATGCAGCAGATGCATCCCGATGAAATTGCCTGAAGGTGCCCTTGGTTGGATCTTCCGGATATGGCTGTCCATTCTGATGGATTCGACAGGATGGTTGTCGCAGGACTAACCAGCTTCACCTTTTACAATCCTGGGCGCTCCTTAAGAGAACAACTGTATCAGCACTGGGAACTTCCGTGTTCCCAACTTCAATGCTTAAATGCTCAACGGCTATCAGAGGCGCTGGGGCCTTAGGCTTCTCCAGGCAGAAGTGCCGGATTTTACCCCAAGGCTGAGAAATCGATATAGGCAATGGCTCAGAGCAGATGTGTACGCAAGAGAAATCATCGACTGACTCCGAACTACTTTGCTGTGCTTAGAATAAGCTGTGTGCCATTAGGCTTCTCAAGCATTTTGTTCTATTTTTCATGCTTCACTGTTTTAAGGCTTTTATGTTCAGCTTATGTACTAGAAATAATAATTTTGCAATAAATTCAAAAGATGAAGGGTTTCCCCCTTCTGATTCTCCAAAGCAGCTTTGATGTGACTTCGACCTTCTCGACCCTTTGATGCGGACCCAAAATGTCAAACCGTGGATCAACTTGATAGAGCGTGACCGGGTCTTAAGGTGAGACTGCCTACGTATCCCTTTTCAGGGAATCAGGTCAGAACGTAGTTCAGGCTAAAGTTCGCTCGTGTATTTTTTCTCTCCTTTACGCTCTAACTTTTGCCTAGAACTGCCTTTTCAGGTTTTCGGTCTAACGAGCTTTCGACTTTTGCCTATTTATTTTTGCCTAGACCACCTCCTTAGGTTTTCAGTCTAGCAGGCTGCTCTAACTTTTGCTTGGAATCGCCCACCTTTGTGGTTTTCGACCCAACGAGCATCTCTCAGGGATAATAACGCTTAAGCTGATCCAGGTTGACCAAGGTATTGAATTCGTTTGCTTTGAGATCGATGAGCTTAGCAACACCCCCAGATAGGATGGTCTTGATGATGTACGGTCCATAATGCTTCAGCCGGAATTTCCTGCAAGGATCGAACACCGGAGCCCAGATCTCCTTTGTAACCATGTCCCCTTCGACTAACCCCCTCGACTTTACTTTCTTATCAAACGCTCGGGCAATTCGAAGCTGATACCCTTGAACATGATACAAAGCACGGAGCCTTCTCTCATCAAACAACATGAGCTCGACAAACCTTCCACTCAGCCACTCAGATTCCTCGAGACCACTTTCAGACATGACCCTCAGAGATGGAACCTCGAGCTCAATGGGAAGTACTGCCTCCATCCCATAGACTATGGAGAAAGGAGTTGCACCCGTAGAAGTGCGGATTGATGTACGGTACCCCCAGAGGGCCAAAGGTAACAGCTCGTGCCAGTCCCTTGCAGACTCGGCGGTCTTCTTGATAATCATCTCGACATTTTTGTTTGCGGGCTCAACTGCTCCATTTGTTTGTGGACGATAGGTTGTGGAATGGTGGATCTTAATCTTGAATTCTTCAAACAGCTCCAAAACCCTACCTTTGAAGTGGCTTCCATTGTCTGACACGAAAGCCTGAGGAACACCATACTGGTAGATAATGTTTTTTCGAATAAACTACGCAACTTGAACCGTAGTCAAGGTTTTGTAAGATTCAGCCTCAACCCATTTAGTGAAATAATCAATGGCTACCAGTATGAACTTATGACCGTTTGAAGCAGAGGGCCTGATCATTCCGATAACATCAATTCCCCACACCGAGAAAGGCCAAGGCGAGGTCATGCCATATAGCTTGGACAGAGGAACGTGCTGTAAGTTAGCTTGGATTTGACACTTGTAGCAGCGCCGCACGTAATCGATGCATTGAGACTCCATTGTGGACTAGTCGTATCCCTGCCTGAGAATCTTCCTGGCGAGCATAACACCACTCATGTGAGGACCGTAAACTCCTTATGAATTTCCTCCATTATCCTCGTTGCTTCGGCACTACTAACACAGAGCTTGTGCATCCCGCAGTGAGACCTCCGGTAAAGCTTTCCCCCGCTGATAATGTACTGGGTAGCTAATCTTTGCAAGGCAATTCGATCCTTCTTAGTGGCCCCATCGGGAAACTCTCCGCGTTCCACAAAGTTCCAGATATCGTGGTACCGGGGTAGGCCATCATTGACATCATCAATGGCATCAACATACTCATAAGCGGGCAAGTCCCTCTGTTCGATCACAATTGGCCGCATCTTGACTCCTATCGGAAGTTTGATCATTGAAGCCAAAGTCGCCAAAGCATTGGCGAACTGATTCTTCAAGCGAGGAATGTGGGTGAAAGTCACCTTATTGAAGCGAGAAACCAGTTCTTCCAAATCTTGGTGATACGGCTTCAACTTTTCCTCACGAACCTTCCACTCTCCGTTGGCTTGAAAGACTACCAAGTTCGAATCTCCAATTACCTCAAGTTTCTCGAACCCTAGTGCAATGGCAGCCTCCATTCCGACAATGTAGGCCTCGTATTCAGCTTGGTTATTAGTGACATCGAAGTTCAACTTGAAGGCAAGCGGAATATGAGCACCGACAGGCGTGATCAGCAGCACTCCAATGCCGAACCTTTTTTGATTTGCAGCCCCGTCAAAATAAAGCGTCCATACTTCCTCAGTTACAATCAGTACGTCCTCGTCTGGAAAAGTGAAATCCACATCCTTAGGCCCCTCAACCGGGTGATCAGCCAAGAATTCCGCCATAGCACGGCCCTTCACTGACTTCCTTATGACATGTTGGAGATCGAACTCAACCAGCAGAAGCAACCAACGTGCTAGCTTATGGGTGAGCGCCGGCTTCTCGAATAGATATTTGATAGGGTCCATTCGAGAAATCAACTTCACCGAATAGGCTAGCATGTAGTGTCTAAGCTTTTTGGTAGCCCAAACTAATGCCCAACATGTCTTTTCCAAAGGGGTATAGCGCTCCTCGCATCCTACCATTTTCTTGCTTAGATAGTAGATGGCTTTCTCGACTTTGTTTTCCCCTTCCTATGCTAGCAAACATCCCATAGCTGTCGGAGTAACGGATAGGTAGAGAATCAGTGGTTGACCCGGTGTAGGCGGCATTAAGACCGGAGGGTTCTGCAAATACTTCTGAATGGACTCGAAAGCGACCTGGCACCTGTCTGTCCACTCAAATGGGACATCTTTCTTGGCAGTCGGAACAACGGCTCACAAGTGAGGGTCAGCTTGGCGATGAACCTGCTGATAAACTGAACCTTTCCTAGAAAACTCTGCACACCCTTCTCAAACCGCGGAGGTTCCATTTCGAGAATCGCCTTGATCTTGGATGGATCTACCTCAACCCCTCTCTTGGTAATCAGAAATCCCAACATTTTGCCTGCTGTGACCCTAAATGTACACTTCTGCGGGTTGAGACGCACATTGTATTTGCGAAGTCTTTCAAGAAACTGTCTGAGTGAAGGAAGGTAGTCTTTTTCCTCTTTTGCCTTTACAATCATGTCGTCCACATATACCTCGACCGTATTATGGATAAAGTCATGGAACAGGGTTGTTTGGGCCCTCTTAAGTGCATCTGGCGTTCTTTAATCCAAACGGCCTCTTTACGTAGCAGTAAGTTCCCCATTCAGTGATGAACGTCGTCTTTTCTTGATCCTCTGGAGCCATAAAGATCTGATTGTACCTGCAAATCCGTCGACTAAAGAGAGCAAGGCATGCCCCGCCGTGTTATCCACAAGCACGTCGATGTGTGGCAAGGGAAAACTGTCTTTAGGGCTTGCCTTGTTCAAGTCCCTGAAGTCGACGCAGACTCGGATCCTCCCATCTTTCTTAGGAATGGGCACAATGTTAGCAACCCATTTGGGGTATTCAGCAACCCGCAAGAACCCTGCATCAATCTGCTTGGTGGCCTCCTCTTTGATCTTCTGAACCCAGTCCAGCCTCATTCTACGAAGCTTCTATTCGACAGGAATTGCCCCTGGTACTAACGGAATCCGGTGCTGCACTATCTCGGCAACAATACCGGGCATATCTGCATGGGACCAAGCAAAAACTTCAAAATATTCCTTGAGTGCTTCGACTGTACCAACGTGGTTCTCCGGGGAGAGATTCGAACCAATTTGCATCATATGGGGGTCATCCTCATCTTTCAAATTTATTGAAATTACTTCTTCTTTTAGAGGCTGAGCATGCCTTTCGTCTTCCCTTTCGATGAGGGAACGCAACTCAGCCGGGATGTTCCCGTCAAAGTCGATTCCTTCATCGTCCGGGTCGACACAGTTTATATAAAAGTCAGCAAAGTAGTCAGAAGCAGGATCATTCATTTCATAACCCAGAGGGGTTACCAAGTACAGCTGACTCAAACTCGAAGTAAAAGCTATGACGTGGAGGGCCGAGAGGCACAAACTCCGACTCTGAGCTAGACTTAGACTCGACAGACTCTATGTCAGATTCAGAAGTATCATTAATGCATGTTAAATGTGAGAGCCCTCACGTTAAAAATAATTAGTACGATGATAATTCGTCACTAACTTTAATTATTGATCACGGACGAGGTCACAAGCACATTTTACAAGTCAATCGACCGGGCATTTCAAATCTCTATGTTCTGGATTTTTCTTTGAAATTTCGAGAATGGGGTTATTCTTAAAATAATTTATTTAGGGTACTGTGCAAATTTCATATTTTTCTGAGTCCGAAACCTGTACATTTTTTCGAACCGCGCGCGAGTCGCGCTCCGGAATTAACCATGCATGCATGGCTAGGTGTCAAGACCAAGCCAACACTTGGCACCCAATTAGCTTATTTATGTGCCAAGTGTATACTAGCATAATTATACATATATTAGTTATTAGTTACAAAAAAAAACTCAATGAAAAGAAAAGAGAGAGAGGAGAGCACGGCAGGAGAGAGAGAGAGAGAGAGAGAGAGAGAGAGAGAGAGAGAAGAAGAAGAAGAAGAAGAAGAAGAGAAGCCATTTTAGCTCCTCCAAGCTCTGGACCAGCCCTTAGACACCAAGGCTCTCCATCAAATCTTGAGGGTAACTTCTTAAACCTTCCTGTCAGCTTTCTGGATCATCAAAAATTCGTATTTTGAGAACCCTTCTGCTATGATTCAATTTTTTAAGTCTTCATAACTTTTAAAGTACGTTTAAAGACGAAGATTTTGGTACCAAGAACATGCAAAACCGATCAACACAGAATTAGTTATGAATTTTTGAATACTGACTGTCTCCTGTGTGTCCGAATTTGATTGTGTCTGTCTTCTTTTAAATTTATGGAAAATTTCCCTACTTGCATGGCTATGGTTTCTTTTCCAGGGACTAGAGGTTTAAGTTGGAAACATTTTGGCGTTGGAATCAAATCATTTGGATAAATATACAATATTTGGTCAATTTTTAAAGTAGAGTTGTCTGACAGGGACATAAACTGTGATCAATCCGTTTTCTTTTGTTTGCCGAGGAGACATCCTTTCAATTTACGAACATGATATTTTTACTGAGAATAATAATTTATGTTTTGAAACTTTGAGCATTGGTTTCAACATTTTTGGAGTTGAAATGAATTAGTTATGAATTTTCTACCAAAACATGTTTAGCTGCCCTGTTTTCCTGTAGAACAGCTTGTTCTTTTGAAATTTGGAGAATATTTAGTTGATAACTAATCTTTCAATTTTTACAGTAGATACACATGGATGTTACGCAAGTTTGGGCACTGGTTTGAGTATTTTTGGACCTTAAATGAATAAGTTATGATTTTTCAAAGAAAGTGTGACAGATTTTAGTAAATGAACATCGTATTGTTTTTATTTCTTAAAATACCTTGCATGCATAAGTTTTTGAGAGTTTTTGACAAAACTAAGTTTTTACCCAGAAATTTCATGTGATATTAAGGTGGAATTGTGTTTACCATTTTCCCATTAGAGGTTGTTGAACCTCCAATCCATTGTGTTGTGTTTCTACGCCAAAAATGGACTTTGTATAAAATTTTATTGGTTTTTGTAAAAATTATAGGATTGTAATTTTTGAATAATTAGGATACTTAAATTTTACACTTTGTAGTTAAGAGATTTAAAATGACTATTTTGCCCTTGGGATTTGATGTGTGCTAAAATGACCTTTTTAGTCACAAATGTTTTAAAACTGAGTTTTATACTTGAGTTTTGAGTAATTTAAGATTTTTGGATCAAATTTGATAAGATGAGAGATCTGAGTTCATAGCGCTTGGATAGATTGACCCTGGAACGTAAAATGACCGTTTTACCCCTAGTAACAGATCGGCTCTAAGCCATGACTTAGATGACTAGAATTGGATTATTCGGATTTAGTACATTAATTGTACTCATACTTGGACGTTTATGATATTCTCATTAGGTCCGTGTGATTGTTAGTATGAAATACGCGAAGACTCGAGTAGAGATTAGCCGCATCTTCAGGATCAAGGTGAAACATGCGTATCTTGTTTACATATGTTGTTTAAATATTTCATTGTTGAAATATTTTAGAAATGTTTTCTATAGAATCATGGATATTGATTAACTTGCTAAATGATTTGATGAAATGTATATTTTTCCTGTCGATACATCTGAACAAGTGTCCGTGCTTGAGGACTTTAAACAGACAAAGTGGATTTGGAGTTATAAGGTTGGGGGATATTAACCAGGTATCCTGATGGTTTGACGTCATTCCCTTTATACTTTAGAGGTCGCTCCTCTAGATTCTGGTTGAAACTTGTTCATGAAAGATGTGCGAAATCGACGAGTATTATGAAATGTGATATTGTGAATATCATGATGGTTTTCTACTTTATCCTGAAAAGTTGGATTTCATTCTGTGAATGAACTGATGGACTGATGACTGAGAATTATTGCTTTTAGCGTAAGTCTATTGAAAGACTTGAACTCATTTTATTATGGACTTGAGATTTGAATATCTTTGAAAGGAAGTATATTTTATATGTTTGGAACTGAAGAGTATGACTACGCTTTTTATAAGATGTTAGTTGTATCCATGATTTAATGTGTCTACTGGATATGCCATGTTTCACACGAGCTTTAGCTTATGGAGTTTTTCAAAAATCATACTTTTCAGGTTAGCAGCAATAGCTGGACTTGGCTTTTCTCTCAAGCCGGAGTCTTTTGGTGATATGTTCTTATGTGTATATAGTAGTATTGTTCTGATGTGAGTATAGAGCCGCGAGGACTTGATTTGAAGATTTACGAATTTTGATAGCTGGCTTGTCCTGGTCAGGTTATGCTATGATTATTTGCAGGTATTGTTAAGCAATTATTTTTATCTTTACACGTAGAACTCTGGAATATGTTGGAACTATTGAAATTGTGCTTTTGCACTTTATTGAATTTCTTAAGGAAAACTATTTTAATCGGAGGATTTTATAAATTCCCTAAACTTATCTTATTAGGATAGGCCTAGGGTGACGTAAACTCACTGGCCGGTCATTAGACCTTTAACCATGGGTTTGGGTCGTGACAGAAGTGGTATCAGAGCTGCAGTTTTTGGAATTTTAAAAAATCCAGAGTTATAAGATCACTGCACATTATATTGCACCTATGTGACTACTTGTAAAATTACTATGTTTGCTTGTAACTATTCAACACGTACGTTGAAATTTTCGGTCGATAGACCATTTTACCTTAGAATGACACTTGAGGTTTAGTTCAACACTTGACATGAATTAGCATGGTGATTAGTGGACACGGACACCGTTGATGGTTATGATTTTTCACGAGGGATATCATCTGCATAATATATTAGATTATTGCACTTTCCGAAGGGAATATTGTGAAATTTATAACCGATCAGAGAATTGAATTTTTGGTCGCTCAGATTAGACGTGTATTTGCTGAGTGGAGATTATTATGAAGAATAGATTGTGAAGTTCTTGTATTCCATAGAGATTTGGTTGTAGCTTTCCATATGGTGCTTGGAGTGATGGTCTTCCTTGCATTAATACTCGAGTCAGTATGTGGAATTGAAAATCTTTTGAAGGAAATTTTTGAATTAGAACTTTACCTTTCGAAAGAATGAGATGGATATTTGGAAATGTGAAAGTTGGCACAATTCGTTGGAGGAGAATTTTTATGATCGTTATTTGTACTAAGTTACATATGGAAAGTTTGATTGCTCATTGAGTTAGGTGAATTCAATGCTACAACCTAGGAATCCTAGAAAGCCTAGTATGAATTGAGGAAAGTTTAAAGTTGAAATTAGGGAACTTAGGATATGCGGACGATGTGGGATAAGAAATGTAATGAAATTCTATTTACTATTTTAGAAGGATAGTATGATTGTGGCTGGCAATGCCATTGAATTTGTGGGTTTAGCCCATGTAGGTAATACTTTATTGTGATTGAGAATATGAAGATTGAGAGGGTTGTAAAGGGAATGAGGCTTAATGGCCAGGTTGAGAACTGAACCTACGAATTTTGAGGCTTATGCTCTTGATTTAATAGACATTAGTAGATGGGTAAGGAAAGGGGGTTGTATTAGTTCAATGAGAACAAAAGAGGTTTGGATTGAGGAATGAAGGGAACAAGTTGAATAAGAAATTTAGTACGAAAAAGGTGAACAAACAACCAGATAAGAATTAGAGCGGTACTGTGGAAAAAAAAAATATGTGACATTTGTGAATGCAATCATTGGACGCTATGAGGGAGATTGACAAAAGCAAGGTGATTTTGTTTTGAGGTGATAAGAAAAGGACATGCAAATGGGAAGAGAACAGTCATAGTCATAGGCCACAGTCCCTAGCAATGGCAATGCCAAGAGCCATTGTGACATCAATGATAAGAGTGCGCAGCGGAAGTGTAGTGGAATGTGTAAGAAAATATAAAATGGGTGTAAATAAAAATATATAAATCAGAGTGGACCGCTAGTTCATGTTTTATTAGTATGAAACCCCTAACGATGATTCTTAAGAATGGTTACATGCATTGGAGACAAATTGAGGGAAAAAAAAAAAAAAGAGAGTGGCTTGGTGTGTGGTACTTGTGATAAAAACATGTGGAATTTCCTACCATTAGTGTTGCAGGTGTATGTTATGTGTGTTATAGGATGGTAAATGAAAGATAGAGTCGGGATCTTGGATTCATGAGGCGTGCATGGGTTAATGTAAGTTAGCTATATATACTTTACATGTAGCTAAGTTACCCATATATATATACTTTACATGTGTAGCTACCTGATATGTAGAAGTAGTTTTTCTATTTAGCTCGTAGGTATATTACTTGGTCTCGGTCTCTTTAATTTGTTGATTTAATTGGTGACGTACCCTGAGGGCATTTGGTATGAGAATGGGAAATATGGAAATTTATTACATAGAGATGAACACGTAATGTTCTAAGTGAATTATTAAGCTCTAATTCATGGTGCATGTGAAAATTTTATTTTGAGTGAAGCATTGAGCAGTAAAGTCAAATGTATATGACATAAATGAAACACATTTTTATTAAACTTTGACAATCTACCTTTGGATATTCGGTTGGAAGGGCGACTGGCCACCGCAACTTCACGTCGAATATCTGAAATAGAAACTCTTATACAAGATATGAGAAAAAGATTTTCATATTTCAATGGAATTGAATATCAATTGAATATCGATAGACACGTGATATCACAATTAAAGATTTGTACTTGTTTGTTGACTTAGCACCTTTAAAACATAAATTTTTCTCATGTGAGTTTCTATATAAAAATAAAAAAAATATTACTTTTAGACCTTCTTACTATATAGTGTACTAATAAGCAAGATTTTACTCCTTCAAGTTCTTTTGTAATGAAAATGGTAGTTTAACTATGATGATAGCTTCTCTTTGGGTTAGCTTATACAATTGTTTGAGGAAGGTTATGAGAAGTGTGCTTGATAATTTGTCATTGCCTGATATATCAACTTTGGGTACGTGTTTTTATGGTTTGTTAAGGAACTACTGAGATTACTAATAAATAGACAACATTTAGAGGTCCAACCTATTATCGTGATGTTGTATAGAATGTCTGAGTTAAAAAAATCTAATTGTCTCTTTAGGGTCAATTGCTCGGAATTCTCTATAAAAAAAAATAGTGTTGACTTTGAGTAAATCGTTGGTGTCGACGTGATTAGCCAGTAACTGTTGGGGGAAAGACATTAGTAAGCTATAGGAACATGAGCTGGCTTCAAGATTATCTTTGATAGATTATATATAGAGGATCGAAAAAGGAATTATGAAAGAAATTCGTTTTGAAGTAAGGAGAGAACGTTAGTTTTCTCTAGTCGTGAAATGTAGAAATGCCACTCGGCATAGCTATTGGAAGCAAGGAGTTCAGGTTTCAATTTGAGCATTGTGTTAGTAACTCTAAGTATGTAGTGATGATTATGATATTCGAAAGACCAAAATGATTATTTGGGATATGCAATATTGAAGAGTGACATGAATTATAAATTCTGAAATACGAGATTTCTAGTTGGCTTGCATATATTCTAATTTGATGGATTACTAGAAAATAAAGGGAACACGGGAGTAACTCATATCTCCTAGAAGGATACAACGTACATTCGAATTTTTGCAGGACTAGCAAATTAAATAGTATGGAAAGTCGGTTAAGAATAGTTTATCGTTGCAATATAGGAAACAATATAGGATACGTGCTGACTATTATATAGATGGAAAAAAAAAAGTAGAATAGTGCTGATATGATATGACAATAATTTCGTTGGTGGTTTTCATTATTCTCGATCATATAGAGAGAAGGTTGTCTATCCCTGATTCGGAGTTAGATACATCTGAATATAACGGAGGTAATACAAGAGTTTAGAATATTAACCATTGGAGGAGTCATTGAGTTTAAGGAGAAAGATATAGTTGGAGCTAAAAAAAAAAAAAAAAACCAAAGAAAATATGATGTGTGGATGTCGAGTTAGAGTAAACCCCAATAAACTAGATTGAAATTCTTAACGAGCTTGGAGAAGTATTCAGCCACCATTTAAGGCTAAGCTTGGACTTAGTAGGGATTCTTATCTTCAAAAGGGAGTCTTTTTTAAAAAAAAAAAAAACAAAAAAAACAAAAAAAAATAGTTACTAAAATCTGTTAAGAATAGGTTGATGGATCCTAAAAGAAATTAGGAGCAGTATGTATTTACAGTTAGATACGTCTTTTGTAACACTGGTTATTGGACGAGTTTTTGGGTGTATCATATCTTGAAGCACTAAGGTGGATGATGTAAAATTTGATGGATATATATTGGAGAAGTTTAGTTGTCTACGTCATACATTTCTTATAAACTAATGATGAGATTAGATGTGTTGAGAACACTTAAATATTGACAAAAATTAGCCACTGAAATTTCACTGATGCAAAATACAGCGATTTGAGTTTATGATTAGAGATTGAATTTCATTAAATCTGAATTTGTATGATTTGGGAAGATAGAGGATACTAAAGCCCTGTAATAGTAGTCCATTGGAAAATTCTTGAATGAGTTGAAAATGTAGTACGCCATTGTCGGGGAAAATGCCTGAGTTAACCATTATTTATGATTTATTCCATGTTTGTATATATATATAAGATCGATCGTATTTCCTTAAAGGTTTCACCTGTGAAAGGAGTTTTCAAATTTGAAAAGAAAGAAAGTTCAGTCCACGTTGTATAGGTCTTTTTGAGATCCTGGAGAGAATTGGCCTAGTTGCTTATCATTTAGCATCGACTCTAGAACTCGCAAAAGGTCATGATGTATTTCACTTATCCATGATAAGACGTTGCATTAGTGATCCCTCTCACGTGTTGGATCGACCTCCAGTAGAGTTATAGAAGGATTTGAGTTACGAGGAGAGGCCTGCTTGTGCCTTGAATTGGCAAGAGAAACGGTTTAAGAAGAAAAGAAAAAAAAAAAACAACAATGTAGTTTCGTTTGTGTGAGTTTGCTGGAAAACTAGTCTACTAGTGAATCCACGGAAGTTGACATGCACAAACGTTACCCAAGATTGTTCGTTGTAGGTATTTGGTGTGCAACCGATTACATTCTCTGTGTATGTATGTGTTAAGTTAATTTGGAGGACCAAATTTCTTAAGAGGGGAAGGATGTGAGAGCCCTCACGTTAAAAATAATTAGTACGATGATAATTCGTCACTAACTTTAATTATTGATCACGGACGAGGTCACAAGCACATTTTACAAGTCAATCGACCGGGCATTTCAAATCTCTATGTTCTGGATTTTTCTTTGAAATTTCGAGAATGGGGTTATTCTTAAAATAATTTATTTAGGGTACTGTGCAAATTTCATATTTTTCTGAGTCCGAAACCTGTACATTTTTTCGAACCGCGCGCGAGTCGCGCTCCGGAATTAACCATGCATGCATGGCTAGGTGTCAAGACCAAGCCAACACTTGGCACCCAATTAGCTTATTTATGTGCCAAGTGTATACTAGCATAATTATACATATATTAGTTATTAGTTACAAAAAAAAACTCAATGAAAAGAAAAGAGAGAGAGGAGAGCACGGCAGGAGAGAGAGAGAGAGAGAGAGAGAGAGAGAGAGAGAAGAAGAAGAAGAAGAAGAAGAAGAGAAGCCATTTTAGCTCCTCCAAGCTCTGGACCAGCCCTTAGACACCAAGGCTCTCCATCAAATCTTGAGGGTAACTTCTTAAACCTTCCTGTCAGCTTTCTGGATCATCAAAAATTCGTATTTTGAGAACCCTTCTGCTATGATTCAATTTTTTAAGTCTTCATAACTTTTAAAGTACGTTTAAAGACGAAGATTTTGGTACCAAGAACATGCAAAACCGATCAACACAGAATTAGTTATGAATTTTTGAATACTGACTGTCTCCTGTGTGTCCGAATTTGATTGTGTCTGTCTTCTTTTAAATTTATGGAAAATTTCCCTACTTGCATGGCTATGGTTTCTTTTCCAGGGACTAGAGGTTTAAGTTGGAAACATTTTGGCGTTGGAATCAAATCATTTGGATAAATATACAATATTTGGTCAATTTTTAAAGTAGAGTTGTCTGACAGGGACATAAACTGTGATCAATCCGTTTTCTTTTGTTTGCCGAGGAGACATCCTTTCAATTTACGAACATGATATTTTTACTGAGAATAATAATTTATGTTTTGAAACTTTGAGCATTGGTTTCAACATTTTTGGAGTTGAAATGAATTAGTTATGAATTTTCTACCAAAACATGTTTAGCTGCCCTGTTTTCCTGTAGAACAGCTTGTTCTTTTGAAATTTGGAGAATATTTAGTTGATAACTAATCTTTCAATTTTTACAGTAGATACACATGGATGTTACGCAAGTTTGGGCACTGGTTTGAGTATTTTTGGACCTTAAATGAATAAGTTATGATTTTTCAAAGAAAGTGTGACAGATTTTAGTAAATGAACATCGTATTGTTTTTATTTCTTAAAATACCTTGCATGCATAAGTTTTTGAGAGTTTTTGACAAAACTAAGTTTTTACCCAGAAATTTCATGTGATATTAAGGTGGAATTGTGTTTACCATTTTCCCATTAGAGGTTGTTGAACCTCCAATCCATTGTGTTGTGTTTCTACGCCAAAAATGGACTTTGTATAAAATTTTATTGGTTTTTGTAAAAATTATAGGATTGTAATTTTTGAATAATTAGGATACTTAAATTTTACACTTTGTAGTTAAGAGATTTAAAATGACTATTTTGCCCTTGGGATTTGATGTGTGCTAAAATGACCTTTTTAGTCACAAATGTTTTAAAACTGAGTTTTATACTTGAGTTTTGAGTAATTTAAGATTTTTGGATCAAATTTGATAAGATGAGAGATCTGAGTTCATAGCGCTTGGATAGATTGACCCTGGAACGTAAAATGACCGTTTTACCCCTAGTAACAGATCGGCTCTAAGCCATGACTTAGATGACTAGAATTGGATTATTCGGATTTAGTACATTAATTGTACTCATACTTGGACGTTTATGATATTCTCATTAGGTCCGTGTGATTGTTAGTATGAAATACGCGAAGACTCGAGTAGAGATTAGCCGCATCTTCAGGATCAAGGTGAAACATGCGTATCTTGTTTACATATGTTGTTTAAATATTTCATTGTTGAAATATTTTAGAAATGTTTTCTATAGAATCATGGATATTGATTAACTTGCTAAATGATTTGATGAAATGTATATTTTTCCTGTCGATACATCTGAACAAGTGTCCGTGCTTGAGGACTTTAAACAGACAAAGTGGATTTGGAGTTATAAGGTTGGGGGATATTAACCAGGTATCCTGATGGTTTGACGTCATTCCCTTTATACTTTAGAGGTCGCTCCTCTAGATTCTGGTTGAAACTTGTTCATGAAAGATGTGCGAAATCGACGAGTATTATGAAATGTGATATTGTGAATATCATGATGGTTTTCTACTTTATCCTGAAAAGTTGGATTTCATTCTGTGAATGAACTGATGGACTGATGACTGAGAATTATTGCTTTTAGCGTAAGTCTATTGAAAGACTTGAACTCATTTTATTATGGACTTGAGATTTGAATATCTTTGAAAGGAAGTATATTTTATATGTTTGGAACTGAAGAGTATGACTACGCTTTTTATAAGATGTTAGTTGTATCCATGATTTAATGTGTCTACTGGATATGCCATGTTTCACACGAGCTTTAGCTTATGGAGTTTTTCAAAAATCATACTTTTCAGGTTAGCAGCAATAGCTGGACTTGGCTTTTCTCTCAAGCCGGAGTCTTTTGGTGATATGTTCTTATGTGTATATAGTAGTATTGTTCTGATGTGAGTATAGAGCCGCGAGGACTTGATTTGAAGATTTACGAATTTTGATAGCTGGCTTGTCCTGGTCAGGTTATGCTATGATTATTTGCAGGTATTGTTAAGCAATTATTTTTATCTTTACACGTAGAACTCTGGAATATGTTGGAACTATTGAAATTGTGCTTTTGCACTTTATTGAATTTCTTAAGGAAAACTATTTTAATCGGAGGATTTTATAAATTCCCTAAACTTATCTTATTAGGATAGGCCTAGGGTGACGTAAACTCACTGGCCGGTCATTAGACCTTTAACCATGGGTTTGGGTCGTGACATTAAACGTGGAGTAAAAATGCAGTTATTAATACTACCAGTTGCTTTCACAATGAGAGAAGTTGGATCCTCAAGAGCGTCCTATGAGTCGGGCCCAAGCATCAGCACCTCAGCCTCTTCTTCCTTGCCAACCAAACCTACTTTGGAGAACAGCAACTCCAAGCTCCCCTGATCAAAAGTCTTCACCCAGTCGACCCTTTCTTTGATTGTAGCCAGCTGCTTCTTGAAGTCCTCCCTGGCTAGTTCTTCCTTAGCTATTTCATTCTCATCATCAAACCAGGTGTCTGCAGCAAAAATCTCAAAAACCCGGCAACCAGCTGCTGGTCTTTGGATCCCAAAATGGCTCAATCTGACCCGAGTAAGCGGTGCCACCTCCCTCACGGACAAAGTAGCTGTCAGGATTACGATAAAGGGTTCGAGATTTTCCCACGTCTTTCCTCTTTTTGGCACCCTTGGCAGGGGGAACGTATCCCAAACCAAAGTGGCCCTCGGTGAAAGGAAAACGGGGAACTCAGCGATCCCCTGCTGGTTGATCCCGAGTCCTAGACCAGGCATGAACGACATCCTCCTCATAATTTCGAGAGCTGTTGAGCTAATGATGAAGTCGTCATCCATGACAATGGATAGGACAGAGCCGGATGTCTCGAAAGTGAATCCTCCAAAGTCTGAGTCCTCTTCTCCATGCATTATCCCCAGAACAGGAGTTCCATCATCCTTAAGCTGGCGGATCCCAGAGTCTCTGCAGATAGTTAAAGTTCCGGTAGGGAGCCCCAGCATGACCTTTTGGTGAAGAGTTAAGGGTACAGCCATAATGTCTGACCTATGCAGCCAAGGCCTGCCCAGCAGCAGGTTGAACGTAGCAGGGATGTCAACTACATGAAACTCTACGTCCATCTGAAAGCCCTCAGTATCGAGCTTGAGCATCAAGGTCCCCTCTACCACATGGTGCGTATTGTCATAGGCTTTAACTGCCCGATTGCAAGGTGTAAGATCGTTCTTGCTGAGCCCTAGATGGTAGGCGACCCTCATTGGGCAAACATTGATGGCAGAGCCACTGTCAATCAGCACGGTCGGCACCCAGTGTCCCCTACATTTGATGGTGATGTGCAGTGGGCGGTTGTGAGCAGTCCCATCGACGGGCAGATCCCTTTCAGTGAAGGTGACAGAGTGCTTGGAGAGCAGAGGCAACACCAGATCGATCATAGCCTCGGGAGTGATGTCAGTTGGTACCTCAAATCGGGCTAAAGCTGCAGCTAATCTCTCACGATGCTCCTTTGATGATGATATCAAGCCCCAAACGGAGACGGCAGCAGGAATCCTATCAAGTTGCTTTTGGAGGAAATCCTCTTCTGGCGCCCCACCAGGAACAAGTGGTGTGTTCTTCTGAACCGGTGGAGAGGTGGGTTTTTGAGCCAAAGGACTAGACGAGCTTTCAGTCGATAGGTTCGGTGGCTGAAAGACTCGACCACTCCTCGTGACATTCGCAACATCCCACCAAGAAGACGTGTCAAGGGAGCCCCAGAAATCTGCGGGTATTTCTTCCAGCTTGCGCTTCCCTTTGTCGGCTGACGCTACCGTTGCTGCTGAGTCGTGCCCCGGACCACATCCCATAGCAAGTCTTCCATTACCATTCCTTCCCAAAAACTAGGTTCCTGTGCAGCAGTTTCCTCAAAAGGTAATCCTGGATTCGTGACGAACGGGACATTCAAGAAGCCCCCGTCCACTAAAGCAGAGTTAACAGTCCATACTTCGTCGCCCACATTCACGTCAACCACTTTATCGACATCCCAGAAATCAGCCGGCAGCGGGCTTTTGTTAAGATCGACGATCTCATCCACCTCCCACAAGTCATCGGGCGGTGTGTTGAAGACCATGATTGAACGGTCATCGCTAAGAGGTACTACTGGACACGGCATTGCCAACGGCACAATGTTGAAAGTCGGGCTAACGCCTAGCTTATACTTATGAACGGCGTCTGAAAGCGCATTAACCAGAGGTAGAATAGCTCCCAACTGGCGTTGTATGTCGGGGATAATCTCCCATTCGGCGTAACAGTCCAAGTACCGCTCGCCTATATCATTATCGGCATCGGCTTTCTCCATGTTGAAATCCTGGCTCCAGGCCAACTGCGCTTTATCGGGTTTCGGATCCCACACATACTCTTCTTCTGCTCCGGCCGCAGTCGGTTCAGGCTGATAGAAGAGCATAAATAGTGACAAGCCATCGAGCGGATCTGCCCTTGCTGCATTCCATTCTTCTTCCCATTGGTCCAACTATGCTTGATTGACAACCGGAGCCTGAGGGAACCCCATGAAATAGCGTTCGTTCCAATCATTGGCCAACTCTTCCCATTCTCTTGCTTTGTCTTCCATGTCCCAGCCAACTGCTAACATGTTGACATCGAGTTCTGCCGGGATGGCTACAACGGGTTTAGGGTGATGCTCTGAAGTTATATGGTCAGTGTGGTGGAGGCGGGATGGATTATAGTGGAGGTGAGGGTTATCTGGTTGACTTGAGGGTTGTTATTGTGCTGCGGCATGGAATTGGTGATTACATTAGGTTTAGCTGGGGGGTCTGGAAGGGTACCACTATCCACCAAGTCTTGTATCGCATGACGAAGGCGATAGCAAGAATCAGTGTAATGGCCTGGCATCTGATGGTAAGCATAGAAGGCATTCGGATTATGGCTAGGAAATGGATTCTGGGGAAGTGGGGTTGGATCCAGTGGCCTGAGGTGGCCGGGTTTGACCAACCTTTCCAATATCGAGGACAGTGGAGCCTTGAACTTAGCAAAATTTTGGGGTTGGTTGCGGTTACGTGGCTTTTGAGGGGTTTGCACTTGGTTGATGTCGGCAATGTGGTTGGAACCTTGCGTGCCATTGTTGCTGGCAAAAGTTGCGTTGGCGTAATTGTTACCACCAAACATAGCGGTGATATTACCCGTGTAAGCGCGAGGTTTGGACTTCAGGGTTGAGGTGGAAGAAGAAGCATCACTTCGCCGCAGAACTCCTGTTTGGAGAGCTTCTTCAATGGCAAGGCCAGATTCAAAAAAGGTATCGAAGTCGGCACCCTGGACTAGCACAAGATTCTTGGCCAAGTCTGGCTGCAGATTGCGGGAGATAATACGAATCCGGTCCTTCTCACTCGGCCAATCAGTCATGAGACCCGCCTTAGCCCTCCACCGTTTGATAAAGTCTGCGAAAGACTCCTTGGTATTCATTTTGGTTGACTTGAGCTCCCGGGTGGTCATCTTGAGCTGCGCGTTGTAGCTATACTGGGCGTTGAAGGCTGCACCAATGTCTTCCCATGTTCGGCGCTCAGAGATGTCGAGAGACAAGAACCATTGAAAGGCAGGGCCGGCCAGAGTTTGTGGAAATAGCTGGGCCATGGCCTCCTCTTCAACCCCATGCAGTTTCATAGCACCGTGATAAGCCAACAGATGGGTCTTAGGATCTCCTGTTCCATCGAACTTCGCAAAGTCTGGCATCTTGAACCTCTTAGGCAACCTAACGTTTGGAAACGGGCAAAGACGGTCCATGTCCAAGCCCCCGGCGCCTATTCTTTCATCTTTGGAAACTGTTTCTTTGAGTTTGGCTATCTTAGCAATCAGAGCAGCCATTTTTGGATTTGGAGCAGGGACCTCGGCCAGAAGGAGCTCTTCGGCCTCGGGTTGGTGCTCATTCCTTTCTCCACCTCCCGCGGGGAGCCTTTCTTCAATCAAAGCATGCAGATTGGCCATAGAGACATTGGCTTGGTCGGCCCTTTGTTGCATGATGGCCAAATTATGCTGGAGGTCGGCCAGAATATTGTCAAGGTTTGGAGGTGGGATATCGGCCATCTCCAGGGCTTCTGCCTTGACCAACTTCGGAGATATGGGCAGAGACGGAGAGGACAAAGGAGTCTCATGCGGAGTTGTCGGCGGCGAATCTTCCGTTGACACAATGCAGGCCAGAGCTTTCGTTGTGGCTGACCAAAAGACGAATCCCAAAACAGATTCTCAAGGAACCCCAGCGGATGTTCCCAAGTAGGTTTGGCTCTTGATTTCGGAGCTTCCCATGATTGGCGGCTAGACAGCAAAGTATAAGAGCTCAGTGACAGCCTGCAGCAGGTTTTATTTTGAAAAAGAAATTGAACAAAATGGGAAGTGAAATATGCCAACGTCGTCGGTGTCCTCCTGGACTTTAGAACTAAAGAGACTATTTTACGACATTCAGACGTTGCAATAGAATCCTCGAATTTTCTTTTCGACAGTGTATCCTTGATTGAATCGATTGACACTAAGAGATGTCAAAACAGTCTAAGCCTTTGACTACTCCTTTCTTGAAGTTTCAACGTTTGAGTTCGGAACAACTCGGTGTAGACGATGTGATACCATAACTGGGGTGGAGTAAGCAGCACTGTGCCGGAGCCTAAGTGGTGTAAGTGATTAGAACTTAACCTGGATGGTGTAAGTATCACGGCGTTCTCTCTGTTGTCCCTAGTTTTCTTGTTTGAAACTTTGATCTGGTTTAGACAAGGGTTTAAAAAGTTTTGATATCTCAAAGTCTCGTTGATCCAAGGACTTTGAAAATTGATAACGTGCACCATCAAGATGCACGACTCTTCATCGTTCCAAGGCAACGTCCTAATGGCTATAAGATAGTCTCAACAAAAGATAACCTAAAAGCTGCCCTAGCATGCCCCTACGCAGAACGGTATGAATGTATGTACAGGCATGCGATAAGGAAAGCAGTAACACATAAACAGTTTATGGGGGTTAGATGCAAATAATCCTACCCTGCAGGTTCCTGTCTTAATTTGAAAGGTTCTAGTGCTTTGTACGCATGTAGAGGCCGGTTTTGGTTTAAGGGGGTTCCTCTGACTAGAGCCGCGACATACCTCCCGCTGCAATGCGTTTAGCAAAGCAACGGTCAAGTGGTATTACGACTCACCATCGTCCAAGGTTGTTGGGCATTCGAGGACCCCGAGCTCCAGTAAACTGTGCCGGTTACCCAAAACACCTCAACAGGGCTAGCCAACATCGATGCAAATGGAGAATGCCGAAGAAGGATTTGAATGAGAGAGAAATGCAAAGTTTTGGAAAATGCCTATTGAAGTTTGGCTCATTTTTATTAATCAATACTTGGGACAAAACAACACAGGTGAACAACAGTAAAAGCCCCAGTTCAGATTGGTCGGATACTAAGATCCTGTTACGTTACCATTCTGTTCTTCAATAGCGCAAAGCGTACTGTTTTGACAAGCTTTTGAAAACTGTTCATCCATGTATTAATTACCAAATACCGATCAATGCAATGAGTCCCCAGCAGAGTCGCCACTGTGGCCACGCGCCCTGGGAATTTTTTGTGATGAAAAATTTGGGTGCGGCCCTCTTTGAAAAGCACAGTGAGACGCTTCGATTCAGAGTCGCCACTCGGGTTTTAGCGGTGAAACAGCCAAGGAACCGAACTCGAAACGTTTTGCTACATTGTTTGATTTTGAAGAGGCGTTGACTGGTCAGTCGTCACCTTCGATATCTGAGGTTCGGGAGCCAGGTTACGAGAGGGGAAGGGTTTTATGGCACCCCTCTCGCCCAATCCGGAGATCGATCTCTACTCGGGCATTTTTGTAAAACATTTGCGTTTTTCTCTCATTAATAATTTTTTAGCCAGTTAGGGCGAGGGAACAGTTAATGGGATTTTAAGAGTATTGCAAGTTGCAGTTATGTGATAAAATGCTTATGGAAATGATTTTGCTTGCAGTAACAAACATAGATTGAGAACAAGCACTGGGAGCAGTTTGAATGAGTTGGAATACGCTGATCTGGAAGGATGTGAGCAGGCAGCACACAGTATGCACTGACTGGGCCACTGCACACTACTATGACCTACGCACGCCACTTCTTAAATGGCGTCCTTCACTTATCATGGACTCACAGTCTTTGTTTGCAACCCTCTGGGCTCTGGAAAGGACCAGCGTACACCCAGGATCAATCACACAGTTTAATAGCAGCATATATACAGATTACAGACAGATGAAATGGTTCGAAACCATGAGAAGGAACAGAATACCCCATAAATAGTGTGGGGACATGAAAAAGAGGCCAAGACTAAGCTACGATGCAAGGGCCAGCCACTGGATCTTGGTGTAACTGTCGTACGCCAGTCGTAAGAGACCGTACGCTAGTTTTACTTCCTATCCAGTGCTTGGCTTTGCATCATCTGGGCTCTGGAATATGACCAGAAAGATCCCAGAGACCTTCTAAAGCAGATAGAAGCAAGTATTGAAAGTTACAGCTAAGCAGTTCTAAAGTACAGAAAGCAATAGACTGATTTTTAGCATGCAATAAGGTGACAAAAGGAAATGTAAGTAAGGAACAAGTGACCAATGATCCCGGTGCTAGTGGTGCACGTGCTACCATTTCTGGCGTACGACGTGATGGTATTGGCGTGCGCCGTTGTTCATCTCACACGATTGTCATTATTCGCCAGCTTTAAGGTCAGGACTGGAATTGATTACCAGCCTGGACCTTACTAGCTCCCCTCAGGGGTCAAAACAGAAAGCCACGCAAAGGTGGTATACCTTTGGTTCAGAAGTTGATGAATGGTTTGAGCCTTGAACTTGATGTTTGAGAGATGGATGATGAGAGAATGGGTGTGTAAGATGTGTGGGAGGATGTCTCTTTACTACTCTCTTGATGGATAAAAGAAGTGAGCAAGGAGCCAATAAGAGAGAGAAGAGAGCTTGGAGCTTTCGATGTGGTTTAACCCCTTGCAAATGAATTCAAGGGAGTTATTTATAGCCAAACAGGAGACTGAGAGGGAGTTGATCAGTTGGGTTAATGGGCTGGTTAGGTTAGCAAGTGAGCTTCCCATGCATTTAATGCATGGGACTAGGTGATGGGGGATGTAGGAGAGAGAGGGGGACATCTCTGCAGGATATAATCATCAGGGGGACTATTCCCTGTACTTGGGGAGCCGCAAAACTCTCGAGCACGCGACAGAAAATTGGTTATTTGACTGGCTTTGACTGGCGTACGCCGTAATGCTACGTGCGTGCGCTAGTAACAACTGGGTCAACGGTTGATGACCGACACGTGGTAGTTTACCAGTGCACGCTAGCATATGACTGGCGTAAGCAAGTTGGGTTTTGCTGAGTCCATTTGGTTCTGGCTTGAAAGGTTTGGAATGGAGTTTGGCATGGTTTGGATGAAGTTCGGGACGCTCAAAGCTCAAACACACCATTAATCCCGGGACGCTCTTAACCATATTCATAATTGGGGAATCAAATGACTATACATAAGCTAATCCGGATAGGTCAGAATAGGGTGTCTACACAAGGAAAAGTGGCAGCAAAGGGGCACAACTGCATCCCCCTTTTTAGAAGCGTACAATCTCCCATGAGGCGAGCAATGGTCACTTATCAATCCAACTCAAAGTAGTCAATTCACCCTAAAGCAGTAAACTCGCTAGGGTCATGGGTTCGTAGAACAGTTTTGCGTCTCTTGACGATTGAGTGGTTAGTTTGAATGTGAATTATGTAGGTAGAATGATGTGGTTTTGAAATCCTCAAGGAGAAATTTTTAAAATTGATTTTATCCTAAGCATTTTTGACAAAGTAATACACGCACAATTACTTATTTGCAAATTTTTACAGAGATAACATGGGTTTCCCATTTCATGAGAAGTGTAGCTAGAAGGTCCCTTGGCCATACAGTGTTAGCAGCATTGCTAGAGTGTTGCAATCTTTTAAATCTCTTGGATCTCATTGTCTTCTTTGTCGTAGCCATTTGGCTAGTATAGAGTTTGTTGTCATCTTATGGTGTAAGAGAAGCACTAGCTTGAGTACGCAAAAGTTGAGACGTCCCAAAACACTTGTTTGCATATCACCACAATCACATGGTTGCTTGATGTGTAGCTTGTGCAGTTGCATTGGCCTGTTGGCCCACACAGTTGATTTGTCTACCTGAGCACCCCACTGTTTAGTCTTATCTAGACATCTCCATGGGCCTTTTTGGCCCACGCATTTGATTCGCTTTCATGTCTTTGTGGTTGTTGTGGTTATTTGGTCTTACATTGGTCTCTTGATCTAGTACTTGATTTTTGTCTTCACTACTACATGTTGCTTGCATTATGAATGTGTTTGATTATCCGTTGGTGTGACGCCTCTTGGCTTTGAAGAGAAAAAAATAGGTGCTATCTCTTGATACATTAGGTTTCTCGACCACTATGCCTCTTGGCATTTGCATCTCTTGATGTATTGGGTCTCTCAACCACTATGCCTCTTGGCATTCCATCTCTCGATGTATTAGGTCTCTTAACCTATACACCTCTCGATGTTGTGTCCCTTGATGCCTGACTCTCTTGACCTACATGCCTCATGGCCTTGCATCTCTTTGATTTGTTGTGTCCCTCGACATGTTGAGCCTCTTGGCCCCTAAATGATGTGGTATTTGTGGTGTACTGTGTCTCTTGACATATTTTGCCCCTTGGCATCCTTTATTGTGGTATGACCTATTTTACTCTAAGCATTCTATTAACAAAACAATGTGCACATGCGTCTTACACCGTTGTGTCTTGAATAATGTGGCTTGCAATGGTTGATGTCTTTGTTGCATGTCACTTGACATAAGCTAATCACATGCCCTACGATTTGAAGCATGAGGTATAGTAAAATAAGTGTTACATTCTAAATTCCAAAAGAGTGCGCAGAAGTCAAAATTATGTCTCTCGTCTTGTACGTTTCATGGCATTGTATCTCTTGATGCATTATGATAATGTTTGTGAGTCACTAGACTTATTATGCCTGAGCATTCCCATGAATGAAACCTAGTGCTACAGACATATGATTTACTAGTTGAGTGTATTTTGTTATCAAATATACCCTGTGTTTGCATTTAAAATAGGTGGCTTCCAGACAGAGTATGTTGCTCAATTGCCTCCAGATGGCGTGTGTTGTTGAATTTGCTGAAGGAGGCGATGAAAAACTCCTAAGGTGTGCATATGGATCACCCCGTTAGTGGAGGCGATGGAAATCTCCCTGACACCAAGTTAAATTTGCCAAATGAGCCGATGGAAATCTCCTAAGGCATGCAGAAGTCCCAACTATTAGGCAGCTCTACTCATCCCCAGCAGCTCCACCCTAATTACATCAATTCTATCCAGCTCATTCGCAAGGATAGGCTACCCAAGTGAGCTCCCCTAAGTTGAAGTAAGGATGATCATGAGAAGCAATCGACTCACCCACTGTGTACTAATCTACCCTAAAAATACTAAGGATGTTCTCCGCAAAATTTTCCTCGCAGCTCTGCGCTCCTTCAACTACTCCCTGTCAAAATCCTAGCATAGCTCAGGCACGTTGCACTATGGCTTTTAAAGCCCAAAGGTACGTCTACTTTCCATAACCCCATGCACTTTTAGTTTCTCTGTTGCTCCAAACTACAGTTGGTCTGAATTTCCCTTGTGGAATACGTAGGCAGCCTCCAGACCCGACCATAACTAAAACCTTTTTCAAAAACCCTTCGAATAGTGGTTGGACCAAATTGAGTTGCTTTTACAGCTTTGACCCTTACTTAAACATGTCTCATGATCCGTCTAAATTCAGTCAAAGAGGGCATCTGTATACACCCCAATTTGGCCAAACAATTATTTCAAGGCCCACCTTGGGGATCATCCCAATGATGAATGGATACAGTGATTGTTGATTGACTTCTCATGAACCTCAGGACTTTTGGTGAGTAACTTTAGCCACTTAGAGGACCAAATTCAGAGCTAAATAGCCTTTCAGACAAAAATACAGCATCCTAGGAAAATATATCTATCAGCCGTAAGATCGATTCCTCAGCCACCAGATCCATTCTTCGGCCACTAGATCCATTCCTCGACCACCAAATCCATTCCATTCCTCGGCCACTAGATCCATTCCTCGGCTGCCAAATCCAATCCTCGGCCGCTAGATCGTCTTTCTCCAGAATTCTTGAATGTTCTGTCAGTTGTTTGATCGACGCACCAAAACCTTAGCAGCCTTTTTCCAATTCTTTAGGGCTATAAAAGCAAATTCAATCAGAGATCTTGTTACCTTAAACTACCTTATTGATTCATGCCACTTGATTGGCCGGAGTGAGTCACCAATTGCCTATACAAAGAGGCCTTAGGGTTCCGAAATTAACATTCAATTCCTCCATCTAATACCTCCAAGCTCTGCAGCAATCATCTCTCATATCCTCTCTACAAAAGCCCTAAACCTTTGTGGGCAGCCACATCTTGAGCTATCAAACCTCGAAGTACAAACCCTAATCCTACGGTTTCGAGAAGAAGATTAGGCAATCACCCTCAATCCGAAGCAATCAAGCACTGAGGGATCAAGGTGGTAGGGCCCACGGGGCCTATGGTTTGATTCATCTTCTGTTTTTATAATTTAATTGTAGTGTTTTAATTCCTTATTTACTCTTCATTCTGGTGTGAGGAAGAACATCGGCAGGGACATCATTCCCACAACTGATACATTGAACCAGTGGGATTCCACGACTGTGAGATCCATTCACTAGCCGTGGAATCCATTTATCAGGATAGACCGTTGTTTCTTATTTATTTTGATGCATGTTTTATTTATTGCCCTGGCTCACCATATTAATTATTTAAAGGCTAAAACCACTTTACTTGTTTAGAATCAAATAAAGCAAGCATTAGTCATATGTTGAATAATTATGGGCCAGTCGTGAGGGGGGGGGTGCCTAACACCTTTCCCTTAGTGTACTTTTGGCTCCCGTACCCAGAATCTCTATATGTTTTTCCTAGTTTTCTATAATTAGGTAGCGACTCTATTTTGATGATAACCGTTATCGTGTGGCGATGTTCCTAGCCATGGGAATATCCACGATCTTGGTTTATGAAGTGGAACCAAATAAACTTGATCAATCTATATGGCGATGCCCCATTTGGGAGGTGCCTACAGCGGAATATGAGCACTGGTAGGCATGATCAGTAATACCCCAATTCCAAATCCTTTCTGATTAGCAACCCCATCAAAATAGAGAGTCCAAACTTCCTTGATCACCGTTAAAACTTTTTCATTAGGGAAAGTGAAATCTACATCCTTAGGTCCATCAATTGGGTGATCAGCCAGAAATTCTGCCATGGCACGTCCTTTTACTGATTTCCTTTTGACATATTGGAGGTTGAACTCCACCAGCAAAAGCAACTATCGCGCTAGCTTATGAGTAAGCGTAGGTTTTTCGAATAGATAAAAGATAGGATCCATCTGAGAAATCAGTCTTACCGAATAAGCCAACGTGTAATGCCTCAGCTTTTTGGAGGCCCAAACAAGCAAATAGCTTTCTTGACCCCATTATCCCCTTCTTGTGCCAGCAAACATCCCATCGCTGTTGGAGTTACAGACAAGTACAAAATTAGAGGTCAACCCAGTGTAGGAGGCATCAGCATCAATGGGTTTTGCAAGTACTTCTGGATTGACTCAAAAGCAGCTTGGCACTTGTCTGTCCATTCTAACGGAACATCCTTCTTGAGTAGACGAAACATTGGCTCGCAAGTTAAAGTCAACTTGGAGATGAATCTGTTTATGAACTGAACCTTCCCCAGAAAGCTTCATACTCCTTTCTCGGTTTGTGGTGGCTCCATCTCAAGAATTGCCTTGATTTTAGACGAATCTACCTCGATTCCTCTTGCAGTGATTAGGAATCCCAACATCCTGCCTACCGTGACCCCAAATGTGCACTTCTGCGGGTTGAGACGCACTCGGTACTTACGAAGTCTTTTGAGGAACTGTCTGAGTGCCGGAATGAAATCCTCTTGTTCCTTTGCCTTCATAATCGTGTCGTCGACATAGACCTCAACTGTCTTGTGGATGAAGTCATGAAACAAGGTTGTTTGGGACCTTTGAAAGGTGCAACCAGTGTTCTTTAGTTCAAATGGCATCATCACATAGCAATAGGTCCCCCATTCAGTGACGAATGTTGTCTTCTCTTGGTCTTCCAGCGCCAAGAAGATCTAGTTGTATCCAGAGAATCCGTCGACAAATGAAAGCAAAACATGCCCCGCCGTATGGTCCACAAGCACATCGATGTGTGGCAAGGGAAAATTGTCTTTGGGGTTTGCTTTGTTCAAGTCCCTGAAATCAACGCAGACTCGGATCCTTCCATCCTTCTTAGGAACAGGCACAATGTTGGCGACCCATTTAGGGTATTCTTTGACCCTCAAGAAGCTTGCATCAATCTGCTTGGTGACTTTTTCCTTGATCTTTTGTACCCAGTCCGGCCTCATTCTGTAGAGTTTCTGCTCGACAGGTGTAGCTCCAGGTAATAGGGGAATCCGATGCTCCACTATTTCAAGATCAGTGCCAGGTATATCATTGTGAGACCACGTGAAGACTTCGAAAAATTCCTTGAGTAGTTTGATCAACTCGATGCGATCCTCCGGGGATAAAGTTGAACCAATTTGCATCATATGGGGGTCATCCTCGTCTTTTAGATTTACAGAAATTACTTCTTCTTTTAGAGGCTAAGCATGCCTTTCGTCTTGTCTTTTGATGAGGGAATGCAATTCAGCGGGAATGTTCCCATCAAAATCTATTCCTTCATTGTCGGGGTCGACACAGTTTATATAGAATTTAGCAAAGTAGTCGGAAGCAGGATCATGCATTTCATAAAACCCTTCAGGGTTGCCAAGTATAGTCGACTCAAACTCAAAGTAAAAGTTACGACGTGGAGGGCCAAGAGGCACAAACTCCGACTTTGAGCTAGACTTAGACTCGACTGACTCTTTGTCAGATTCAGACATAGCATCAATGCAAGTTAGACGCGGTGTCAATTTTTAATACTACCATTGGCCTCTACAATGAGAGAGATAGGATCCTCGAGATTGTCGGGCCCAGCATCTGTACTTCAGCCTCCTCAGCATCACCAACCAAACCTACTTGGGAGAAAAACAGCTCCAAGCTCCCTTGATCGAACGTCTTCAGCCAGTTAGTCTTTACTTTGATCTGAGCCAACTGCTTTTTGAACTCCTCTTTAGCCAGCTCCTCATCCTCACTATCAGACCAGGTGTTAACAGCGAAGACCTCGAAACCAGGCAACCAAGTATGAGTTTCTGGATCCCAAAACGGTTTGACCTGTCCCATGTAAATAGTGCCTTTGCCTTCACGTACAAAGTAACTATCCGATTTTCCTTGAAGGGTTTGAAGCCTTCCCATACCTTTCCTCTTCTTGGCATCTTTGGCAGGGGGAACATATCTGAAACCAAAGTGGTCTTTGGTGCAAGGAAAGATAGGGAATTCAGCGATCCCCTGCTGGTTGATTCCAAGTCCTAAGCCAGGCATATAAGACATCCTCCTCATTATCTTGAGGGCAGCTGAACTTATGATTAAATCATAGTCCATGGTGATGGCAAGGATAGAGCCAGACGTGTCAAAAGAGAAACCTCCAAAATCGGCATCCTCCTCCCCATGCTAAATTCCTAAGATCGGTGCTCCATCTTTAGTATGCGGGTGGATACCAGAGTCCCCGCAGATTGTCAAAGTCTCAGAAGCAAGTCCCAGCATGACCTTCTGAAGAAGAGTAGAGGGTACGACGATGATGTCCGCCCTGTGAAGCCACGGCCTGCCCAACAGTAGGTTGAAAGTAGCAGGGATGTCAACAACATGAAACTCGACATCCATCTCAAAACCCTCCGCGTCGAGTTTGAGCATTAGCGTTCCTTCCACCACACGGCGAGTGTTATCGTAGGCTTTGACTGCCAAGTTAGACGGTGTAAGATCCTTCTTGGTGAGACCTAGGCGATAAGCGACCCTCAAAAGGCAAACATTGATTGCAGAGCAATTATCAATAAGGACAGTCGGCACCCAATTTCCTCTACACTTGACTGTTATGTGCAATAGGCGATTATGAGTAGCTCCATCAACAGGGAGGTCCTTCTTGGTGAAAGTGACAGAGTCCTTTGAAATGAGTGGCAATATGAGAGCAATCATGGCCTCCAGAGTAATGTCAAGAGGCACCGTGAGATGAGCAAGAGCTGAAGACAACTTCTTGCGATGCTCTTTAGAAGTACATATTAGGCCCCAAACAGAGATTGCCGCAGGGATCCGCTCGAGTTGCTTACTAATGATGTCGTCCTCCGGAGCTCCACTTGGAGCTATAGGAACGGTAAGAGGAGTATTCCTTTGAGTAGTAGGGACATTGGGCCTTCGAGCAGGTGGATAGGATGAGTTTCCAACTTGAAGATTAGGAGTTTGGAACACTCGGCCACTCCTTGCGACATTGGCAACGTCCCACAAAGAAGACATACCATCGAAATCCCATAACTTAGCAAGAACCTCTTCCAGTTTGCGCTTTCCCTTGTCGACTGAAGCTACCGTTGATGATGCATCTTGCCGCAAAGCTAAATTCGTCGCCAAATCCTTCATAACCAACCCCTCCCAAAAAGTAAGGTATTGAGCAGCAGCACCCTTGAAAGGTGTTCCCGGGTTGGTAACAAATGGAACATCCCAGAGACCTCCATCCATCAAAGCAGAGTTGAGAGTCCAAACTTCATCATCGACAGTTACGTCCACCACTGTATCGACATCCCAGAGATTAGCTGGCGGCAAGTGTAATAACTCTGAATTTCAATAAATAAAAGCTTATTTATTATTCGAGTTATTTATTTAAATTGCTTGTATTGCTTTAATTTTCCGGTAGTTTGGCATAATTACGTTTTAGCCTTCAAGTTTCATTTCTTGCGCTTTAGCCCCACTTAGCAAGCCTAGTTAGCTTCTAACCATCTTGTTGGTGAAACTAAACTAGAAAGCCATCTAGTCACTTTTCCCTAACCTCAAATGGACTGTTTTGCCCCTCGTGAACCTTTTGAACCCTAGACTAAAGAATTGATTATTCTTTTTCTTTTAATTATTTTTGGTTTTATTCTTTGTCCATTGGACAATAATTGTTAGGGCAACTATTATCCATTGGATAATAGAAACCCCAATTGTTTATATTAAAAGTATACTTGGTTAAAGTACTAGTTTTATAAAAAAAATAGACTTTTTAATTACTTTAAAGTACTTTTTGGATTATTTTAGTATATAAGTTGCCTATTATCTATTATCCATTGGATAACAGAAGTTAGGGGAATTTTTACCCAATGGATAAAAGGATAGTCTTTCAAAGTACCATGGGATTTATTAAACTAATCTTTCCTAAAACCCCATGTGACTAGGTTCACATTACTTTATGAGAAAGGTACTTAGTACTAGATTCTCCTAAGTACCTTGTAAAGACCCATAAAATCAATGTAAATTCCGAAAATCGTTTGTTGGGCATGAGAATAGTTTTATTATTAAAGTCGTGCATATGTTCGTGGGGGTGTTTGGATATACGTATCCGATTGCGTGTCGGACTCTCGGAGAGTAGTAAAATGCAAGTTTTGATGTTATAATGTTGTTTGGAGGTGTTGGTATCAAGTTGGGTTCGTTTCGGAGTCCGTTGATCATTTTTCATTTTTCTGCCTAGCCGGTACCGGTACTGGCTTTTCCCCAGTACCGGTACCCACTTTTCAGAAGTTGTTCAAAATCGATAATTTGAAGGCTCCAGTACCGGTACTGGGAGTCGTCCAGTACCGGTACCCGCTGCGTTCTTTCTGTAATTTACAGCACGCTTTTTGGGCTTCTATAAATACCCCTTTATGTCATATCTCACTCCCAAAACCCACGAAACACACTTGAAAACATCCCCTCTCACCTACCCAACCTCAATCTCACCCAAGATCCTTGATTTTAACCTCAAATCTTCAAGATCCAAAGATTTCCAACCTCAAAATCACAAGATTCTTGCATTTGGTGAACCAAGGGTGAGTTTTGTGTTCTTGTTCTCTCTTTTTGAAGCTCTATCACGTTTTTCTCTCTCTCCTCTTGATCATTTGTTGATCTTTGCTTAATATTCATGTTTTTGGACTTTATTTGCTCTAGATTTTGTGTCCAAGCTTGGGTGAAGCTCGTCTTTGAAGGATTCGAGTTTATCACCTTAGATAGACTTAGGGTTTTGCTCAAAACCCATCTCGGTAGGGATTTCTCTCTTTTTCTACATGTTTGCGATGGTTATGCGTGATTTTGAGTGTTTATTTGCCATAAATGGTTGAATGGAATATTTTATGACTTGTGAATTGTGTATTCTTCGAAAGTAGTACTATGGACTCGAGTGTTATGATTCATGTGTTATGTGTGATGTATCTGGGTGTTGTTGTGAAGCGAGGGGTGGAGAATATTGTGTCGCAAGGTGTGGGAAACACAAATTCGCGAGGGGTGGAGAATATTGTGTCGCAAGGTGTGGGAAACACAAATTTCGCAAGGGGTGGAGTACATTGTGTCGCAAGGTGTGGGAAACACAATGTCATGAGGAGTGGAATCTATTGTGTCGCTAGGTGTGGAAACACAATTCTGTAAAGGGTGGAGGATTGTTGGGAGTTGTATGTGTGTATGTGTGTATATGTACATAAGCATGGTATGATATATCGTAAATGGTGCTAACGTACAATTGTTTGGATTTGACGTCTAATTTGGTTTGCTGTAGTCATGCTTATCATCTCATTGCATGTAGAATTTTGTAGAGAATTTCCTACTGGGCTCGTATAGCTCAACAAAATCCTTCTTTTCAGGTTCAAATGCAGGGCAGTAGGTTGCGTGACTTGGTGTTTTCGGAAACGAGGATTTTTGGAAGCTAACATGATTTAGTTACTCGCCCATCTTTGTTTTGGTTTACTTTTGGATAGAGATGGTATTGTAACTAATTTTCGTTATTTGATCTCTTGGCAACAGAATGTAATATCCTTAATACTTTGCACATGTACTAAACTTAATTTGGGCCGTGGTGCCAAAGCTGTAATTTCTTAAACTTGTGGTCCCTGTTGTAATTAAGCAGGCGGGAAATCTCATTTTGGGTATTATTCATATTATGCGAGAACCTTCTTTAAATTGGTTATTTATTTATGTTGAAAATCGAGGACGTGACAAATTGGTATCAGAGCGTTTAGGTTTGAATACTTTGAGACCGTGGGGAGACTTCTAGTCTCATGGGTTCAAAAGTCACGCCTTTTGCATAAACATATGGGTGTTTGAGTGCATTGACATTACGTGGATTACTTGACATTGCATCTCAATATGATGGAATAGCGTAGAGTTGTTTCGCTCGTGTTGGGATAGCCGAGGGGCTTAAACCCTATTGAATAATGTTGTCATTGATGAGTTTCTCTCTTTTTAAATTTGTAGTGTGATGCCTCCGAGAACGCGTGCTAGAGCCGGTGAGGCCGAGAGTCGGGGTGGTCGTGGTCGCGGTCGGGTAGGCCGTGGCCGTGGTCGTGGTCGGGGCCGAAGGGAACCAATCGAGGATGAGGTTAGCTTTCATGGCGAAAATCCGAGTGGGAATCCGGGGGGAGAGGCCGGACGTGGTCAAGGAGAGGAGGTGCCAATTGTTCAAAATCCCTTTGCTAGAGACTTTGTTGCGGCTCTTGCGGCCGCTAATCTTCTAAACCCAGCTCCTACGGAAAATGCTGATAGTCGCGCATTGTTAGCCATGAGAGAGTTCAGCCGTAGAAATCCACCAACATTCGACGGGTCGAGCAGTGACCCTCTCGTGGCAGATCATTGGTTGGCTCAAATTCGAAAGCTTTTTAGGGCTCTTGGGATTACGGAAGATGACTTGCGAGTCAACATCGTGGCTGTCCAACTTACTGGGGAAGCAAATGAATGGTGGGAGTCGGTCTTAGAATCAAGGAAGGACGCGAGGAGAGCGGCAAGGACCGCGGCTCAAGCAAATGAGCCGGATGTGGAAAATTTGACATGGGCCGAGTTTGAAGTGCTCTTTGAGGAACAATACTTTCCTGAAACTAGTCGGGACCAATTGAGGGAGGAGTTTGAAAGGTTAGAACAAGGGAATATGAGTGTGTCAGAGTATGCCTTGAAATTTCAATCATTGTCCCGTTTTGCACCAGAGTTAGTGGCAACCGAGGAGAGGAAGTGTAGGCGGTTTGAGAGAGGTTTACATGAGAACGTGAAAAAGTTTGTTATGGCTCAACGCAAGGGGAGATTTTCTGAGGTCGTGGAGTGCGCAAGGAGTATTGAGACTCCTAAGGAAGTGTCAAGAAGTACTAAGGCTTGGGAACCGAGGCAACCGGTAGGGGGTACGAGCTCTTCTTCGGGGAGTTTTGGCAATCAGGGGAGGAAGAGGCAACGAGATCAATTTTCCGCTTCGCAGGGTCCATCAAATTTTAGGCCTCCGTCATCCTTTTCTTTTGGGACCAGGGGAAATTCAAATAGACCTCCGATAGTGTGTCATGAGTGCGGCCAAGCGGGGCATATTCGTGCTCAGTGTCCACGGTTATTGGGTACGTGCTATACTTGTGGAAGGAATGACCATTATGCGAGGAATTGTCCGCTTGGAAAAGGGACACGAACCGAGTCGGGTTCAGTGCAGCAACCGAGGAGTGGTCAGAGTTCAGGTCGACAATCGTTTCGGGGTACTCAGAGGCAGCAACAGCCTCATTTTCGTCAGACCGCGTCAGCTCAGGGATCTCAGGTTGAGAGAGGGGCAAGTTCTTCAGCACCTACCCAGGGCTCCGGTCAGCGAGGTGGACATGTTCAGAGTCAGATGACTCAGGGTAGAGCCTTTGCTATCACTTCAGCAATCCCGTCTCCACCACCACCTGTCACTTCTCAGACCCCGGAGGCTTCAGTTGTGAGGGGTACCTTTCTATTGTTTAACTCCTTTGCTAGAGTATTATTTGATTCTGGAGCATCACATTCATTCATCGCTGCATCTTTTGCGTGTGCATTGGAATTGGAAATTGAAAGTATCGACCCTCCTCTGTATGTTGAGACACCCATAGGGGGTAGATCGCCATTAAACCGTATTTGTCGGAATTGTGAGCTTATCATTCGAGATCGTCATTTTACCTTTGACTTCATCGTATTGAACATGTCGGGATTTGATCTTATTTTGGGAATGGATTGGTTATCCACATTTCACGCTACCATAGATTGCTTCAAGCGTCGAGTCCGTATCTGTCCACCTGGGGGTTCTTGTTTTGAGTTCTTTGGGGAGCGTCGGGAGCCGTTAGAGCCATATTTGTACGAGCCTAGGGGGCAAGAATCGATGTACGCCTTATTAGCAAACTTGGCCCTAGATGAGGATTTGTCAGCACGCGGGGAGTTGCCCCTGGTGGTTTGTGATTTTCCGGATGTATTTCCCAAGGAATTACCTGGTTTGCCACCCGAGAGAGAGATTGAGTTCACTATCGATTTACTTCCTGGCACCGCTCCCATTTCCGTACCTCCTTATCGTTTCGCACCCGCTGAGTTGAGAGAGTTGAAGATTCAACTACAAGAATTAGAGGATTTGGGGTTCATCCGTCCGAGTACGTCGCCGTGGGGAGCACCGGCCTTGTTTGCTCAGAAGAAGGATGGGTCACTTCGATTGTGCATCGATTATCGTAAGTTAAACCGTGTTACTATAAAGAATAAGTATCCAATGCCTAGAATTGACGATTTGTTTGACCAACTTCGAGGCGCGACTTGTTTTTCTAAGATTGACTTGAGGTCCGGATACCACCAATTGAAGGTTCGGAGGGAAGACATTCCCAAAACCGCATTTCGTACACGTTATGGCCACTACAAATTCGTTGTTATGCCCTTTGGGTTGACGAATGCACCGGCGACTTTTATGGATCTAATGAATCGTATCTTTCGTGCCTATCTTGATCGCTTCGTGCCTATCTTGATCGCTTCGTGGTGGTTTTTGTTGACGATATCCTTATCTACTCGTCTTCGGAGGAGGAACACCAATCTCACCTTTTTATTGTTCTCGAGCTTTTGAGAGAGCATCGTCTGTACGCCAAATTGAGTAAGTGCGAGTTTTGGTTGTCAGATTAAGTTTTTAGGTCACGTTGTGTCGAAGGATGGAGTGTCCGTTGATCCGGGGAAGATAGAGTCCGTAATGAATTGGCAACGACCGAAGAGTGTATTCGAAATTCGTAGTTTCTTGGGTTTGGCCGGTTACTACCGTCGTTTTGTCCTTGATTTCTCTCGTCTAGCAGCTCCAATGACCAAATTGACTCGTAAAGGAATTCGCTTTGTTTGGAATGACGCGTGTGAAAAGGCCTTTGAGGAATTGAAGAGAAGATTGACTACCGCGCCGGTTTTGGTTGTGCCTGAACGAGGAGTTGGGTATTCCGTGTATTGTGATGCTTCGAAGGAGGGGTTGGGATGTGTGTTGATGCAATTGGGACGAGTGGTAGCATATGGATCGCGGCAATTGAAAACCCACGAACGGAACTACCCTACCCATGACTTAGAACTTGCGGCCGTTGTCTTTGCTTTAAAGAGTTGGCGTCATTATTTATATGGTGAGAGATTTGAAGTCTTTTCCGATCATAAGAGTTTAAAGTACTTGTTTTCTCAAAAGGAGCTTAATTTGCGACAACGTCGATGGATGGAGCACTTAGAAGATTACGATTTTGAGTTGCAATATCACCCGGGAAAGGCTAACGTGGTAGCGGATGCGTTAAGTAGAAAGTCAACACACCTTGCAAATCTAGCCATTCATGGGTGGAAGATGACAAATGATTTGGGCGCCTATGCTTTGTATTTCGAAGAAATTCGAGAGAGAGTCACCCTATGTAACTTAACGGTTCAATCGACCTTGTCAACTCGAGTAATTGAGACCCAACAACATGATGAAGAAGCGGAAAGGTTTCGTACTAAATTTCTTAGCGGCGAGACTCGAGAAGGGTGGATGATTCATGCTGATCAGGGTTTGAGATACCAAGGAAAGTTGTTCGTACCTACTTTGTGTCGGGAGGAAATATTGAGAGAATTTCACCATTCACCTTTGGCTGTCCATCCGGGGGGAACGAAAATGTATCACGACTTGCGTAGACAGTTTTGGTGGCCGGGAATGAAGAGAGACGTCGTCATTTTCGTGTCTAAGTGTCTTACATGCCAACAAGTAAAAGCCGAGCATCAACGGCCCGCCGGGGAGTTACAACCGTTGCCAGTGGCCGAATGGAAGTGGGAGAACGTGACAATGGATTTCGTTACCGGACTACCGAGATCGCCGAGGGGTCATGATGCCATTTGGGTGATAGTTGATCGATTAACCAAGTCAGCGCACTTCTTACCTATCCAGGTTTCGGACTCAATTGATACGCTTAGTCGTCTGTATATCCGTGAGATTATCCGCCTTCATGGAATTCCCATTTCTATCGTGTCGGACCGAGATCCAAGGTTTACCGCGCGTTTCTGGCAAAGTTTGCAAGCTGCTCTCGGCACCAATCTCTTATTCAGCACTGCGTATCATCCTCAAACGGATGGGCAATCCGAGCGAACGATCCAAATTCTAGAAGATATGCTTCGGGCTTGCGTCTTGGACTTTCGGGGTAGTTGGGAAGATCACCTACCATTAGTTGAGTTCGCATACAATAACAGTTATCAATCTAGTATCGGGATGGCGCCGTATGAAGCCTTGTATGGGAGACCGTGTCGATCACCCATTTGTTGGACCGAGTTGGGCGAGGCTACGTTAATTGGGCCGGATTTGATCAAAGAGACCTCCGAGAGCATGAAGGCAATTCGTCAACGTCTCCTTAAAGCGCAAAAAGGGACTACCGAACAAGTCAAAGTGATTCGTCAACGATTATTAACCGCGCAAAGTAGGCAAAAGAGTTATGCCGATCGTCGTCGCCGACCATTATCGTTTGAAGTGGGGGATCATGTCTTTCTTAAGGTGTCACCGCGTCGGGGGTTATCTCGTTTTGGGAAAAAGGGCAAACTTTCGCCTCGTTTTATCGGACCGTTCGATATTATCGAGAAAATTGGGGAAGTGGCATATCGGTTGGCTTTGCCGCCGAGGCTAGCGGGCGTTCATGATGTATTCCACGTGTCGATGTTACGAAAGTACGAACCGGATCCGTCACACGTTTTAGAGTGGTCCGAACTAGAGTTAGAGGCCGATGCATCTTATGGGGAGGAGCCAATTCGTATCCTAGACACACGTGAGCAAATTTTAAGGGGTAAGACCATACCGTTAGTGCGAGTTCTTTGGAGTACTCTCAGAAAGGAGGAGTCGACGTGGGAAAGGGAAGATGAAGTTAGAGAGAAGTATCCGCATTTGTTTCCGAATTAACCAATGTGAGTCTTAAAATTTTAAACCCAATGAATATGGATTTATCGTTTGGTGATATATGTTTTGACATGAGCATATGTACTAGATGCTTGATATTGATTGGCTTGAATTATAAATTTCGAGACGAAATTTCTTTAAGGAGGATAGGATGTAAAGACCCATAAAATCAATGTAAATTCCGAAAATCGTTTGTTGGGCATGAGAATAGTTTTATTATTAAAGTCGTGCATATGTTCGTGGGGGTGTTTGGATATACGTATCCGATTGCGTGTCGGACTCTCGGAGAGTAGTAAAATGCAAGTTTTGATGTTATAATGTTGTTTGGAGGTGTTGGTATCAAGTTGGGTTCGTTTCGGAGTCCGTTGATCATTTTTCATTTTTCTGCCTAGCCGGTACCGGTACTGGCTTTTCCCCAGTACCGGTACCCACTTTTCAGAAGTTGTTCAAAATCGATAATTTGAAGGCTCCAGTACCGGTACTGGGAGTCGTCCAGTACCGGTACCCGCTGCGTTCTTTCTGTAATTTACAGCACGCTTTTTGGGCTTCTATAAATACCCCTTTATGTCATATCTCACTCCCAAAACCCACGAAACACACTTGAAAACATCCCCTCTCACCTACCCAACCTCAATCTCACCCAAGATCCTTGATTTTAACCTCAAATCTTCAAGATCCAAAGATTTCCAACCTCAAAATCACAAGATTCTTGCATTTGGTGAACCAAGGGTGAGTTTTGTGTTCTTGTTCTCTCTTTTTGAAGCTCTATCACGTTTTTCTCTCTCTCCTCTTGATCATTTGTTGATCTTTGCTTAATATTCATGTTTTTGGACTTTATTTGCTCTAGATTTTGTGTCCAAGCTTGGGTGAAGCTCGTCTTTGAAGGATTCGAGTTTATCACCTTAGATAGACTTAGGGTTTTGCTCAAAACCCATCTCGGTAGGGATTTCTCTCTTTTTCTACATGTTTGCGATGGTTATGCGTGATTTTGAGTGTTTATTTGCCATAAATGGTTGAATGGAATATTTTATGACTTGTGAATTGTGTATTCTTCGAAAGTAGTACTATGGACTCGAGTGTTATGATTCATGTGTTATGTGTGATGTATCTGGGTGTTGTTGTGAAGCGAGGGGTGGAGAATATTGTGTCGCAAGGTGTGGGAAACACAAATTCGCGAGGGGTGGAGAATATTGTGTCGCAAGGTGTGGGAAACACAAATTTCGCAAGGGGTGGAGTACATTGTGTCGCAAGGTGTGGGAAACACAATGTCATGAGGAGTGGAATCTATTGTGTCGCTAGGTGTGGAAACACAATTCTGTAAAGGGTGGAGGATTGTTGGGAGTTGTATGTGTGTATGTGTGTATATGTACATAAGCATGGTATGATATATCGTAAATGGTGCTAACGTACAATTGTTTGGATTTGACGTCTAATTTGGTTTGCTGTAGTCATGCTTATCATCTCATTGCATGTAGAATTTTGTAGAGAATTTCCTACTGGGCTCGTATAGCTCAACAAAATCCTTCTTTTCAGGTTCAAATGCAGGGCAGTAGGTTGCGTGACTTGGTGTTTTCGGAAACGAGGATTTTTGGAAGCTAACATAATTTAGTTACTCGCCCATCTTTGTTTTGGTTTACTTTTGGATAGAGATGGTATTGTAACTAATTTTCGTTATTTGATCTCTTGGCAACAGAATGTAATATCCTTAATACTTTGCACATGTACTAAACTTAATTTGGGCCGTGGTGCCAAAGCTGTAATTTCTTAAACTTGTGGTCCCTGTTGTAATTAAGCAGGCGGGAAATCTCATTTTGGGTATTATTCATATTATGCGAGAACCTTCTTTAAATTGGTTATTTATTTATGTTGAAAATCGAGGACGTGACATACCTTTATCTATTTTTCTATTAGGGTTTTGATTCTTCCTAGTGTACAACAGTACCATGGATATATTATATATAAGTACTTAGATGGTTAAGTATTGCCCTAAAGTACCATGTGCTAATTTGTTAGTTTAATAGAAAATCCTAGCCTTTAAAGACTACTTTTGATTCTAGGTACAAAAAGTACTACTTTTTTATTTGTTCTTCTTGCATTTTTGTACCTTGGCAAGAGAGTGAGAGGGAGAGAGAGGAGAGATGAGCCGAGAGAGGGAGAGAGGAGAGGGGGGCTGGTTGGGAGAGAGAGGAGGAGGGAGATTTGGGCTAGTACTTGACCCTTGTACTTCCAATCTTTGGATTCTTACTCTTCCAAGCCAAATCTTAACTCCATTGTACTCCTTTGTACATTTTAGCAATTGTTTAACCCTAGAATCTTGTACCAAGCTTCTTTTCTACCACATATTCTTCCAAGAATCAAATCTGGTACCAACATAGCCATGCAAACCTAGGATTTTAGCCTTATTCTTCCATGTGAACTCTACTTTTTGGAATAAAAAAATGGAGGAATAGGAGAGAGAGAGGGGGCCGGCCAAAGAGGGAGAGGGAGAGCCCTTGCCTATAAATAGAAGGCCATCCAATGCTTCAAACTCACACCTTCAAGCAATTGCTCTTCTTTCTCTCTAGAATTCCAAGTATTCTTGTTCTTAAGTACAAGAACTTTCTTTGTTCTTGAGTGTTCTTGAGCAAACCACCAAACCACTTCCTAATACCACCCATAGATCCTTAAAGTAGCCTACTTTAGTTGGTAAAGTTGTTTCTAGGAAAAGAAGTACAACTCTTTTCCTTTCGAAGCAAACCGGATGCCGTTACTCCGCCGATTTCAAAACCAACGACCAACTTACCGTAGCCAACCACCGCCAAGAAGAACGGTAGTTATCCTACTCTACCAACTCTATATATTTTTAAAGAATCGTATGTTGGAAAATGAAACGTCTCTTAGAAGTAACTTTGATCATATCTCTTTTAAGTATATAAGGTTATCTTTGTTAAAAGTCGGAATGCATGGTTTGTTTTCAAATATTTTCAAGCATGCTATGTATGTTAGAGTTGGATGATCTTGTGAAATAATCTTATGAGATGCATGTTTGTAAGTGAAGTTTTACACCACGGAGTCTTGCATGATAACGAGACACAAAAATTGAGAAAATAGAAACATGGCACCTAGGGTGTGGTTTAACAAGAGAAAGGTATTTTCCGAAAAAGAAGATATCTTAGAAACTACATAATGACCATCTCAAGGGTATTATGTGAGTTGTGTGTGTGCCTATGGTAACCCGGTGCGGCGGAACCATAGTGAGGATACTTGGGAGACCGGCGCGGCGGAACCAAGGTAGGGTGAGTAACATGGTTATCCGTGGAGAGGAACCAAAGTAAATGTGTGCCAATGGGAACCCGGCGCGGCAAAACCATTGTGAGGATACTCGGGAACCCAGCGCGGCGGAACCGAGGTTGGGTGAGTTAAAAAGGAGTTTTTGGAAAAGAAAGGTTGTAATAACAACACGGTCTATAATGGATAGCGTAAATCTTGGACACCAACAATAGTTTGATAACGAATGTGGACATGTTATCGTTACTTGTCTTTTATAACTGCTTATACACGTATCATGTGGAAATCGATGCTTTATCATAATCTATTGATTGTAGCTAAGGGTTAGTGAGTAGGATTTTACTATTGAGCCTTGTAGCTCATGGTGTTGCCTTGTGGTGACCCTGGCATATTATATGGGTGGCGACGCCAATATAATATGTCAGATCTGATAGATGAACAGGGCGAACTCTTCACTCTGGAGGCATATGGAGCAGAAGAACTCGCTAGGATGAAAGAACAAGAGGAGCAGTAGTTAGGAACCCTAGTTCCCTATTTGTTTCCATTTTGTACTTAAAATACTCCTACGGGGGTTATGTTGTAATAATGAGTAGTGACTCTCTTTATTTCTGTAATAAATTATCCCTTTAACGAACCTAAAATTAGGGGCGTTACAGCAAGACTTTACCTATATCGACAATTTCATCGACTTCCCAAAGATCATCGGGCGGCACACCCTGTAAGACCATGACACTGCAGTCATCACTGGGAGTAGTAACGAAAGGAGAAGGTTGCTCCACAGAGATGATGTTGACGATGTGCCGTGTTTGAGATTGAGTTTACTAAGGGAAGCATGGCACCAAGTGGACGATGTACATCGGGAATAACTCCAGTACTCTTCATTGATATTGCTCTAGTTTAAATTAGCTTCAAGACCCAAATTTATTTGCCCGCATCGGGCTTTGAATCTCATATGTATTCTTTGACTTCCTCCCCGGGTTGGTCCAGTTCAGGTTGATGGTAGAGCATGAACAAAGATAGACCATCCACTGGATCAGCCTGCGTCACATTCCATTTGTCTTCCCATTGGTCTAACCATAACTAATTGACATGGGGATATGTTGGGAAACCCATATTATATTGCTCGATCCAATCCTCGGAGAGCTTTTTCCATTCTTCAGCCTTATCTTCCATGGCCCAACCGGTTGCCATCATATCAATGCTTAGTTCGGAGGGAACGAGCACGATTGGTTTAGGGTAGCTTTTTGGGACAATGTAGTGGGTAGGATTGAATATGGTGGAGCTTAGACCTTATTGAGTGGAGTTTGAGTTGGTTTGAGTAGAGGCTAGGGATATCTGTCCAATTTGAGGGTTAGAGTTATGTTTAGGCATAGAGTTGGAAATGATGTTGGGCTTGGAAGGTGGGGTTTGGATAGTACCATTATAAATTAAATCCTAAATTCCATGACAAAGGTGATAGCAGGAATCAATGAAATGGCCAGGCATTTGGTGGAAGGCACAGTAGGCATTGGGATTATGGCTTGGAGGCGAATTTTGAGGTAGAGGGGTTGGAGTCAAGGGCTTGAGATGGCCAGATTTGACTAACTTTTCCATCACCGACGATAGAGGGGCCTCGAAGATATCAAAGTTCCGGGGTTGTTGGTTTCAATTTCGGCTTTTTTGTGGAGCTTGGACTTGATTGACATCGACAGCATGGTTGGAATTATGAGCAGGGACATAGTTTCCATTGGAGGTTGCATTGGTGTAGTTGTTGCTGCCAAACAAAGCAATGCTACTTCCTGTGTAAGCACGGGGCTTAGCTTTTGGAACTGAGGTGGAAGAGGTAGGCTTGCTTCTTGGCAGAACCCCAGTTTGCAGTGCTTCTTTGTCTCAAAGTTGGCCCCTTGAACCAACACAAGGTTCTTAGCATAGTCGGGCTACAAGTTGTGGGAGATGATGCGGATTTGATCTCTTTCACTCAGATGATCAGTCATGAGAGCGACCTTGCTCCTCCACCTCTTGATGAAATCTAGAAAGGACTCTTTTGCATTCATTTTAGTGGATTCCAATTCTTGGGTGGTCATCTTGAGCTGAGAGTTGTAGCTGTTCTGAGTGACAAAAGCTGCCCCAATGTCCTCCTAAGTTCTTCTTTTGGAGACGTCGAGAGACGGAAACCATTGGAAAGCTGGACCAGAAAGTGTTTGCGGGAACATTTGCGCCATTGCGTCATCTTCGACTGCAAGCAATTTCATTGCACCATGATAACCCAAAAGATGAGTCTTGGGATAGTCAGTTTGTCGAACATAGTGAAGTCCGGCATTTTGAACCTTTTGGGTAGCTTGGCATTTGGAAAGAGGCAAAGTCGGTCCATGTCCAGTCCTTCAGCGCCAACCTTTTCAGATTTGGAAACAGCTGCTTCTAGTTTAGCCATCTTAGCAATTAGAGCTGTTATTTTCCGATTAGGTATAGCTACTTCGGGGTGAGGAATTTCATCTGCAGGATTGGGATTAGGTTTTTCTTCTTCGACTCTTTCCCCTCTTGCTGGGAGTCGCTCATTGATCAATGTGCACAAGTTGGCCATAGAAGCCTAGGCCTGATCGGCTCTTTGTTGCATGATGGCCATGTTATGCTGGAGACCTGTCAAAATACCAGCCTGATCCTGAGGAGCCTCTGCCATGATGAATGCCTTAGTGAACTTTGGTGATGACGTCGGAGAAGGAGAACATGGAGAGGTCTCGTGTGGGGTAGTCGGTGGTGAATCTCCTTCTGACGGTGAACCAACTTGATTTTCCTTTGCAACTGACTGTGGAGTAAGACTAGCAAGTCTTCTTCTGTACGGACCTGGTGGATGTTCCCAAGTAGGTTTGGCTTTTCTTTTCGGAACTTTCTTTGATGGTGCAATGGTTCACGGCTAGACAGTAAAGCAAATGAAAACTCAGTGGAGTCCCTGCAGTAATTTATTTGAAAGAATTAAAAGAATGGAAAATGCGCATGTCAACGTCGTCAGTGTCCTCTTAGACTGTATAACTAAAGAGAGTCTGCCTAGTGACATTCAGACGTTGCCAAAATCCTCGACTATTCTTTTCAGAGATGTATCCTTACTTGAATCGACTAACACTAATAGATGTCAAAGTGGTCGAAGCATTTGACTATTCCATTCTCGAAGTTTCAACTTTTAGATTTGGAACAACTCGGTGTAGATGGCGTGATCCTTAACCAAAATGGCATAAGCAGCACTGTGCCATAGCTTGAGTGGTGTAAGTGAGTAGCACTTTTAACCTGGGGGGTGTAAGTATCACGGTATTCTCTCTGTTCTTACTAGTTTTCTGTTTGAAACCTCGATCGGGTTTTAGACAAGGACTTAGAAAGTATTGATTTCCAAAAGTCTCTGTAGAGACCCGAAAATTTCTTTAAATATTGAAATGTTTGTTAAGGGAAAATTTGAAAAATATGATTTTATTGGTGATTATTTGATTCGAGGACCGAAGTGAAAGAAGTGAGACTTGAGGGAGTGTTTGTGTGATTTGAAAATGTGGGAGTATAAATAGTGGGTGGGTGTGTGTAGGGGATTATTTCATCCCCAAATATCTCTCTCTCATCCGTTCTCCCTCTCTCACTAGCCGGCCTTCTCTCTCTCTTCTCTCATCTCACACAAAACTCCACTCCATCTCTCAAGATCTTCAAGAATCAACCTCCCTCCGGCCTTGCAATCTCGTTCCTAAGCTTGAAAATCCTTGGGTTTCACCGGGTAAGGCTTGAATCGAAGTTTTGAAGTTCGAGGAGGCTAGGGCTTGCTCAAACCTTGTAGATCTCGGTTATCGCCGCAAGGTAGGGACTTCTTTACCTCTTTTATATGTTTATATGATGATTTGATGCAAGAATCGAGCTTCGTTTGTCTCCCTTTGATCATCTCGAACGCTGTCAAAATCTGCAGAAAATCGCCCAAATCGCGTAGGGATCGATCCCTAAACATGGGGGATCGATCCCCCTTTGTTTTTTGGTCCAGTAGGCCCAGGGATCGATCCCTGGTGATGGGGGGATCGATCCCTCCCCTCTCTGGAAGTTCTGCCCGTCTTTTGAGTTTCAGCCCAACTTCAAACAGCCATAACTTCATCACCCGATGTCCGTTTTATTCAAATCTTATATCGATTTGAAGGTCTTGAAGTCAGCTTTCTATTGCCACCAACATCATCTAAAAATTCCAAGTACACAGAAAGTTATGACCATTAGAGTGGAGGTGTGTCGGTCTCCCAACATCCGTTGGCTACCCCTAAGATCCTCATTCTATTGTTTCGACTTCCTATGATTAGTGGATGATATTCGTGACCCATTGGCCTTCCGTTAGTGAGGAACGACTAAGGAATTACTTAGCTAAAGCTTCGTTTAAATACTTTCTATTGATTGTTGGCACTTGTGAATGTTTATGGCATATTTGTGATAACGTGGCATATTGTATGAAGTCTCATCTACAAATGTGAACATGGGGAAGTCTTAACTTGCATATTGTGTGAGAAGGTAGTAGTTTGAGTCGGAAGTTGGTTTAGGAAGTCTCGTAACGCAAGGGGTGGTAATACGGAGACTCAGACGGGTCACGTAGCGCAAGGGGTGGTAATACGGTGACTCAAGTCGTTAGGGATCACTGTGACGCAAGGGGTGGTAACACGCTAATCCTCGTGGTATTATACGGTAACGCAAGGGATGGAAATACCGATGGTGGAGATTTGGGATAGCAAGTCGTGTTGAGGTAGTAGAGTGGATGAGTCTTGTGAATTGTATGGTCATTTGTGATAATGGCATATCCTTAAATGATCGAAATGAATGTCAATACACCTATGAGTTCATTGTTATCTCTTGATTGAACTATATCTCCTTGTTATCTCATTTGCACTCGGCTTCATATTTATACATAGAATTGGTAAAGATTTTCCTACTGGGCTAGTGTAGCTCAACCTAATCCTTCTTTTCAGGTTCAAACACTGGACAATAGTCTGCGCGCATTCATGTGCTTGGATGTGGAAGACTCTTAGAAGCTAATTTCATTGAGTTACTTAATCGGCTTTGTAATGACTTCTTTTTTATCAAAATGAGTTATAACTAATTATCAATTTCTTTGGATTAAATCGTTTTGTAACTTAGTAATTGGTTGTACGTGTATTTAGTCTTGTTTGGGGCCGGAGTGCCAATGTAGTATATTTTTAAACTTGGGGACTTGTTTGTAAAGTTAAACAGGTGGGAACTCTTTTGGGTATTATATACTTTATGCGAGGATCTTTTATTGAAATGAATTATTTATTTATATTGAAAATTGAGGGTGTGACAGTCTCGTTGATCAAAGAACTTTTGAAAATTGATAACGCGCACCATCGAGATGCATGACTCATCATCGGGCCATGATAGTATCCTAACAGGCATAAGACAGACTCGACAAGAGACAACCTAAAAGCCACCCTATCATGCTCCTACGCAAAATGGTATGTATGTATAGTGCATACGATTGGGAAAGCAGTAACATATAGAGAGTATATGGGGGGTTAGATGCAAGTTATGTTACCCTGCGGGTACCTATCCTAGTTTGAAAAGTTCTAGAGCTTTGTACATGAAGAGACCGGTTTTGGTTTGAAGGGGTTCCACTGACTAGAGCCAAGATATACCTGCCACTACCCGCGTATTGCAGTGCAATGGTCGAACGGCAAAATGACTCATCATTATCCAAGGTTGTCGGGCATTCTAGGACCTCGGGCTCCAGTAAACTGTGCCGGTTACACAAAACACCTCAATGGGGCTAGCCAACATTGATGCACATAAAGAATGCTAAAAAGATTGATTAAGGAGAGAGAATCGCAATGTTTGCAAAAATGCCTTTTAAAATGTGGCTCACTTTTATTAATCGATACTTGGAGAAAAAAACTACTCAAGTGAAGAATCGAAAAAGTCCCAATTCGGATTGGTCGGATGCGGAGATCCTGTTAAGTCACCATTCCGTTCTTCAGTAGCGCAGAGCGTACTATTTTGACAGACTTTTGAAGGACTGTTCTCGAGAGTATTAATTTCCAAGTATAGATCAATGCAATAAGTCCCCAATAGAGTCGCCACTGTGGGCACATGCCCCTAGGATCTAGTTTAAAAATTGGGTGGGCCTTTTTTGGAAAGCGGCGAAATGCTTCGATTCAGAGTCGCCACTCGGGTTTTAGCGGAATGCACCTAAGGAACCGAATTTGAAATGTTTGCTACGTTTTGATTGGAAAAGGTTTTGTAGACTGGACCATCGTCACCTCGATATCTGAGGTTTGGGAGCCAGGTTACGAGAGGGGAAGGTTTTTATGGCACCCCTTTCGCCCAATCCGGAGATCGGTCTCTACTCGGGCATTTTATAAAATATTTACATTTTTCTCTCATTAATCATTTTTTTTAGCCAATTAGGGTGGGGGAACAGTTAAAGGGGATTAAAATTGTAACAAGATTGTAGTATGTGATAGAATGGCATGTTTGCTTTATTGAAACAACTAGTATAGATAAATAACGGACTTCTGTGAGTGTTTTAAACAGACAGAAACACACTGGTCCGGAGTAACGTGCACAAGAAGAAAACCTGCATGCACTGGCCGAACCACTACATGCAAACCTGACCTGCGTATGCCACTCCAAGACTGGCATACGTACACCAGTAAGTCTAAACTCACAACTCTTGTTTTCAACCCTTTGGGCTCTGGAAAGGACCAGTGCACATTCAGGACAAATCACGCAGTTTATGAAGCAGAACATATACAGTTACAGACGGTTGAAATAATTTAGAGCCATAAGATAAACAGAACACCCCATAAACAGTGTGGGGGAATAAACAGAGGCCAAGGCCTAGTTGCCATGCAATGGCCAGCCACTGGATAAGGTATGACTGTCGTACGCCAGTAACAGGATACTGTACACCAGTTATCTCTTCTTATCCAGTGTTTGGCTTTACACTTTTTGGATTTTGGAACACAACAAGAAGGATCCCAGAGGCATTCCAAAATAGCAGAAGCACATATTGAATACTACAATTACATAGTTCTCAATACAGAAAGCTACAAACTGGCAATAATATGATAAAATAGAAAAAAGAACAGAAAATAGCTAAGCACTGATCCTTACTCCAGTACTGCACGTACAACCATGACTGACGTACTACTCAATACTACTGGCATGTGCCACTGTTAGCTATATACGATTTTTGAGACCTTGTCAACTTTTGGACCAGGACTAGTATTGATTACCAGTCTGACCCTACGAGCCCCCCTTAGGGGTCAGAACAGAAAGCTTTGCAAAGGTGATGTACCTTTGGTATTGAGTTTGATAGTGTGTTCACTACAAGAAATTTTGTGTTTGGAGACCAATTAAATTGTCACAAAATGCACATTTTTTGTCGACAAAAGTTTAGAGACGAAAAAACTTTTGTCACCTATAGGTTGTCTCAGAAAGTACCGTGGTGACGAAAATCATGTTTCGTCACCTATAGTAATTTTTGGAGACGAAATTTATTGTCACCAATTTATCAATTATTCGTCACCCTTGTCCAGTTTCGTCACTAATAGTAAATGAATAATGACCAAGAAAACTACATAGGTGACAAAAATTTTCGTCTCCAAAGAATTTAATTTAAATATTATAAAATAGTAAATGTGACAAATAATTTCGTCTCCTATAATTGTAAAATTAAAGCCAATTAATGACAAAAAATTTCGTCTTTGAAATGCTTCTTCAAAAATCCTCTTTAGTGACAAAAAAAATTTGTCACCCATTTTTCATATATTAGAAATATAGGTGACAAAAAATCGTCTCGCACTCTTCTAAATACGACATCCTATGCATTTTAGAATCCAATAGATCTCAAACAAGAACTATAATACATTTGAATTGCACTAAATAGTAAGCCCATTCTATTTTACCATAATATCCAACACATCGTCATACCCAACATTCATCCACACCAAAATAATCATCCACACTTAGGATGTAATGCATCCATGTACGAATGTCAAAAATAACCAAACTAGACCATATACGTTGTTCATCATAGTTCTTATCCTATGAATCCTCAAAAAAGAAGAGTTCTCGTAGCATTATCAAAAAAAAGTAGACTCTGAACTTCATCCAAAAAGAAGTCTTCATAGAAAAGCATATATCATCTTCTGCTACCAACCTTCTACATACTCAATTTGCAAATTAACATAAAATAAGATTTAGAAAAAATTGGTACGATATTGTTAATAGAAATACGAAACATCATGTAAACTTAAGTTTTATGCCAAAATCAATGAACTGAAGTAGCCTTCATTTTGTGCTTCATAAACATTGACACGTATGCAGCAAACAACCTGACAATAGAACTGGAACATTACTATTTGGACGGACAATGGACAGAGTATGCAGCAAACAACTTGGATAGATTATACTTCAAGTAGAAAAATCTAATGCCAAAAAATATAACCGAAGTTGAAGACGAAGTGCAACTGAAACATAAGTGCTTTCCTCTTGTCCATATGTGCTTTCCTTTTGTGCAATTGAAACAGAACCCAAGTTAGAGATGTTATGCTTGAACTGAAGTTTGTGACTACTCAAGTGTCCATACCAGCTAAAGTGTCAATACCTAACAAATTTTCATAACTGCTGCAACTCAACATATCACCAGCAAACAACAAAAAATAGACCACATTGTACTGCTGTAACTTAAACATAGAACCCTAAACCAAAATAGCCCACAAAACTGGTTCATAACAAGTCTAATGCTGTAGCAAGTAAAACAAAAAAATGCACAACAGAACATACTTGAAACAGAAATGCATATGCAGAAATTTAAACCTACTAAACCTACCCTGAAACCAAAATAGCAATTGGGGGTCTTATGACTAAACTTTTGCGGGTCTTACTGGGAACACTTCTCAAATCCACTAAAGGTGTATTGGTGTGAGTTATGTGTGTGTTGTGTCCACTAAAGGTGTGTTGTGTCCTCTAAAGGTGAGGATTTCATTACTGGTGTGTGTTGTGCGGGTGCCAAGTCAGTTGGAATGCAAAAAACAGCCAAAAACCATCAGCAAAGATCAACCAAGCAATCCAGAAAATTAAGGGCAGAAATACAAAACAGAAGTCTAGAGTAAAATGGTTGGCTTTAAGAGACCAAAACTCTAAGTACTTCACCAGAAAATGTGTTCCCATAGAGCTAGAAATACAATTCTAAGTCTTAATGATTCTAGTGGTTGTTTGATTGATGATCCTAAGGTCGTGAAGCAGAAGATTTTGGGTTACTATGCTGCGTTATTAGGGACTGCTTTCGATGGAAAAGTGGATGCTATGCCTACTCTTAATCTAGCCATTCAATCTAAGGTTCCAATTCACTTCAGAGATCAGTTGATTGCTGCAGTTACAGAGCATGAAATCCCCCTATCCAAGTTCTTTGGTTAAGGACATTGAAAGCACTCTCATGGCATTTCTTTAGTCTGGATTTGAGCTCAAGCATTCAAGGGAAAAAGTGAAGTGGGATCAGCTCTGTTGTCCTAAAGAGGAAGGTGGTTTGGGATTCAAAAGGATTAAAGAATGGAATAGGGCCGCCATGCTGTAAGTTGAACATAGAACCATAAACCAAAACAGACCACAAATCTGGTTCATAACAAGTCTAATGCTGAAAAAGGGCAAAAAATCAAACCAACAAAAATATATAGCCCACTCCAAGTTTTCTCATTAAGAATATAAATAGGGAAAGCATGATGTACTAACCAGCAAGTTATTAACCGGTGAATCCTTGTTGTTTAAGAAACGCCATAACACTAGCCAAAGTCTTCCCCTGTTCCTCTTTTGCCAAGGCAAGCTCGTCTATCTTATTGTTTGCTGCTTCAATTCCTTCCGTTTGCTCTTGAATTTTCTCAGCTTGCTCTTGCACCTTTCCCTCAAGGTGTGTTACATACTCCCCATTCACAGTCCTAATAGAGGAGGAATGCCTAATGCCAAGTCCCTTCACATAGCCTGACCTTGCCTTAAGACCTTTAACAGAGAGCTTCTCTTGCGTAATCAGTATTGCACCATCCTGCGCATTATGTTCAATCTCTATTTGTACCATCTTATCCTGTCATTTTAAAGTAAATGCCAAATTTAAGTTATGACAATTTAGTAGAGACAAGTTCTAATAATTTAGCAGACTACACCACAAAAGTACTTGATACACGTACATAGAGAACTTTGGATTCTGAAGAGATCCATTTTTGTGTGTCCTCATTAAAGTGGGTGGATTTGTACATCTCTATTACCGCGGGCACAACACCTCCATTATAGTGCATCTGATATATTATTTTCTCATCAAATGAGTTAATAAAGCATGTTCATATTTTTAAAAAAAGTGAAGGCCCATATAATGGAAAACTCACCGCAGCGGCAACCCTAACTGGGAGTGACTTTGATCCACATCTATGTTTTGTCTTAGACCAAGACCTGTTTTTTGTTTTTTTATATAGGCAAAAGAAACATATATCGATAAAATAGAAAAAGGAGTTACGAAGAGAAGAAGATATAGAATCTAGAATGGCAAATTCCTAGCATTGCCACGAGAAGCACCTATGTACTGAAAATGGCACATCCAGTCCAAAAGCCTAGTATCTATCTGTCATGTTGTTCTATATGAATGAATGAAGTGTTTCCTAGCATTATGAATGCAGTTCAAATACCTAACATTATGTTTTTTCATAAGTACATTGTTTGGACTTAAGTTCACTGAGTTAAAGTGAACTTCACTCTATGTCAACAGTGAAGTCAGAAATTGGTCTAGTTATGCCCAAGAGGAAAAACCTCAAATAAAACAGAGCAAAAAACCTTAGAATGCCCTTGAAATTCTGTTGGTCCTTTCTTCCCAAGTGAAACAGACCATAGCATCTAGAGCAAGCCTTCTAAGAGTATTAGGTGAATCTCTCTTTTCGAAATTGGAACGGAACCACAAGCAACTTTCTGGAAGTAAAGAGTAGGAGCAGCAGGGATATATCTCAACTTAGCAACAACGTTCTAGACTTGCTTAGAAAAGGCGTGCTCAAAAAGAAGATGATCAATAATTCGTCAATTAGCTTAAAGAGAGAGCAAATAGAAGTATCAATGACACCCCAGCTAGCTATGACCAAATGACATCACGTACAAAAGACCGCATTTACTACTAGTATACAAGTCTGCCACTAGATTATTCCCTCAAACTCTACACGTCCAAGCAAACACTTGCACCAATGAGACGACTAGAATTGTGGTTGGACTTGGGGGTTCATGTTCCTGCTTATATATAGTTTGAACATACTCCAATTGAGAACTCAAACCACACAGGCCAAGATGAGTCTCGTAAACAGCCATAATCTATGGATGAAAGCTAATAGAGCTTTTCTTTTCTTTTATCCCTTAAACTATGCAACTTTTCTCTACTTCGTTCCTAAACTATTAATTTGGCGATTTCATCCCCTCAACTATCTCTCCGTTACCTATGTGATCCACTACATAACTAGGCTCAGCATTTGGACGGAAAAGAACCTCATGTGCTTATCACGTGAGATCCCAACCCATAAGACAAGGGCAAAATAGACATTCCAAGTCTCACAACCCATTGGCGCCAACTACACCTCTGTTTCCCTCCAAATGTGGAATATACATAATACACCCATTATATGCATAACTTGCCAGGAAAAACAGAGTAAAGGAAACCCAAATCTATCTCTCTCTCTCTCTCTCTCTCTCTCTCTCTCTCTCTCTCTCTCATGGCTTCTTCTTCCTTTGCAACTACCCAATATGCAGCAAGTGTGTCAACCAAAGTGCACTTTCAGTGCACTAAAAACTACAGATTTCCAGCCCAGATTTGAACCAAAAATGAATGTTTTTGTTGAACCAAAGTGCTGATTTTTGTGCTTCATAACCTGGATGGAGTATGCAGCAAGTGTGTTAAGCAAAATCCAGAAACTGGGTACATTATTCAAGTGTCCAGAACCAAAGCAGAACTGGGTATATTACAGAAGCAGAACTGGCCGTAACTTGCACCAGTATATATTCAAACAAAGTATAGATTTCAAGGTTGGCTTCTAATGAAAACATACCACCTGAAAAACTCAAGCTAATAATCCTACAGTTGTGAGCATACATGGATGAAAGCCACGATGAAGGCCTAATGGCCCTAATCCATGACAGAATCAACCCAAAGATGAGAGCCATAAAACAGTTGCAAACTAAGGCATCACTAGCCATGAAAACAACCATAATGCTATGATCAATTTGTTTCCTGGCCCTGTGGTAATCTATATGCTATGATCTTTTCAACTAAGGGATGGAAGTTGGTGAAGTGCTTGGAAAATGGAGTCCATCTCCATGGGACTTCTTTCAATTTCTTAGAAGGGTTGATATAAATAGAAGATGCCACAAAAAACAATATCCAAAACAAGCCTAAACAATCCTAAACTTAAGGGGCACTACAAAGAGCTCCCAGAATCAACAACAATAGGCACAAGGGCAGAAAAAAAAGGCAAAAAGACAGCAGCAAAAGCAGCATTAGAAAAGGGGAGAAAATCAAACCTGTTTGAGGTGTTTTTTTCTGATCGCTCCTACAAGACCACAAACCAATAGAGAAAACTATAAGGTTTTCAAGTTTAGGATGTGGTTTTTTCAATAAAATCCAAAAACAACATGCTATAAGAAGAACCATGACTATTTCTCTGGTGAACGAGATTACCAGCCATTTTAGAACAGTCCACTTCTTAGTGACTAAGCTCGTCCACTGCTCTGGATTGACACCAGCTGGTGGGTTGTTTCTAGCATACTCTTCCCCCCTCGTTTCTTTAAGTTTCTTGTACTTTTTGTGCAAAACGAAGTTGTGATTGCTCAACCTCCGTCCACATTGTGTTGCCACTGCCTTTTTAACATCGACTGGATCTCCTTGCAAGTCAAACTTATCCTGCAATATTTGATAATTTTAGCAATAACTTGATCCTAATTTACAGAATTAATATGTAACACCCTTAATTTATGGGGTGCTCTTGTGTCATATTTAATAACCTAAAGGGGCTAGAATGCGGTTTTTTTTTTTTTTTTGAATTGTGCATGTGTGCCGTGTGTGTGTCTTTTAAAACAAAGGAAAAAAAAAACCCATCAGGGGAGTTGTTCCAACGTAGAGAGAGAGAGAGAGAGAGTAGCGGTGGGGAAGAACAAGGAATAAGGAAAAGAAGAAGAAAATTAGGGTTGGTTGAATTGAAGCTAAATTAGGTAATTTTCACTCCTTAAGCGCTGAATTTCATATCTCCCATGTTAGGTTTCATGTTCTATATCTTATATGCTCTGAATTGAAGCCATGGGAGGGGGTTTTTGATGTTGGAGTTGAGTTTTATTCCAGAAAATTCGTGTATGCTATGAATATGCATAACTGTGTTTGAACCAAGCTGAATCTGTCCTGTTTTGACGAATTTTTCTCATCAACACGCCGACCATGTTATTTTATGGTAATTTTACTGTAGATGCCTCTGTGTGTGTAGTTTATGCTGTAAAAATTTCAGAATTGTCTGAGAAGTGTGGAAAAAGATAAAAATCATGAACTGAACTGGTGTCTGGTTCGCGTCTGTGCTGGCAGCACAGACACGTGTTGGAAAACGGACATATCTCCTAGCTCGGGTATCGGTTTTACGCACCGTTTCTTGATTCAAAAACTAGACTCGTGTGTCTTCCTGAATATGTATGGGTTGTGTCGTGGTTATTTCTAGATTATAGCAGTTTTGAAATTAAAGTTCAGGTTTTGGTACTTCTGAAATTCTGGACAGCTTTTGGCTTGTGTTCTTCATGGAATTCCTCAAGTTTAAGCATGTTGGGTGGACATGGGTTCTCATGACTTTTAAACATTGATCAATTGGTGATGTTTTGGTGTTGGAATTATTGGAAAAGATTGAGTATGTGATTTTTAATGAGCATTCGATCGCAGGCTGTTCTGCTGGAACTGTGATTTCTGTTTTAGATGTGTAACTTCATTTGAGCGTATCTTGGTCATTCGGACTCCGTTTAGGGCAAATTTTATACCGAGATTGATGTTCTGAGAGTGTACTTTCTAATGGTTGTAGTCTCGGAATCTAACTCTAAACCTGTAGAATACTACTATAGTCAGAATTTGTTTGGTGGTTCTGCTATATAGTGTGTTTATGAGATCTTTGGCTTTGGAGTGCGAATTGGTGAATCTACTTGTGTTCGGCATTTGTTATGTAGTTGAATTCATGCAACATATTGTTAATGCATTTATCAAGCCTTTCAAGTATTTCTATACTAAAATATTTGGCTTATGGATAGGTGACGAGTCGGCAAATCAAGGAGCACCGAAACCATAGTTGTACTTTCTTTTGGAGTACAAGGTGAGTGTTTGATTCATTTGAGTGCTGGCCAAGGGTGGGGTGTGACATAATACCTTATTTGTAAACTAAGAACTACTCTAGGTTGACAGTGGCGAGTTTGTGCTATTGTAAAAAAATCATGTACAAGCCTTCATTTGTATAGTACTATACCCCATTAAAAGCTCAAACTAAATCATGAAACAAAAATAGTTAGGTGAATAAATTTAGAAACCTTGTAACTTTGGTACACTACACCCTATTAGGAGCTCAAACTAAGAGTAGCTGCAAATGAAAGATTAACTGCTGGAAATACTCAGAGTTTACCATTATGCGCTGAAGTATAGGCGCTTTCACACTCTCATCTACTGCCTTCCACCTAGGGACGCCAACGTCTATCACATGTGTGCGAACCTCGACACCAATCCTTGAGGCTAATTGAGCAGCATGCTTTCCTACAGACGCACGGAATAGTTGTGGAATGGGAACTGGAAGCTTTCCTTGTTTGTCAATGAGTCGCTGAGCCTGAATGACTCGCGTAGGTCCACGGGTTGGTCTATTGATTTCTGTCACAAAGACATACTAATGAGTTGGTAAGTCAACAAAATTAGTTTTTTTTTGGCAGCACTGCTGCTGGTCTGACAGAACAGCCGTAGCAGTAGGCTCCACACAACAGAGCAGCAGCAGCATCTATAGGAAACTGCATTTTGCCTTGGCTTGGAAAACAGCAGCCATAATAGAAAACAGTAACCAAAACTCAGTGACTTCACAATGACAAACTGGCAGTAAGGGACACTATTTGTATCCTAGTCCTCTTAAGCATTTACAAAAGAGATGGTAGTACATGGTAGTAACTGATAGCTGGTAGCAATTCGGACAGTCCATTTGCAAATGGATGGAACATCAACAGCAGCAAATAACTAACTATTGTAATTTCAGCAGTAAACAGCAGTAGCAACAGCAGTAAGCATCAAAATATAAAAGCAAATAGCTATGTACAGCAAACAGCAGTAAGCAAAGAGCAGTGGCAGACATGACAGGCAGGCACAACGCAGCCACACTTCTTCTGGCAGCAGAATATAAAAGCTATCAAAAGAAAACAGCTATGTACAGCTAGAGTCATTCAAAGCAGCCAAGCAAAGACCAGCTGATCTGAATATGCTCAATGAGACCAGTTACAATAACAGCTGCCAGAACGGCTAATATACACAGTATTAGCAGAAAAATTCAGCACATTGAAGTATCATATACCTGGGACACAAGCACATGCACTTTCCAATAGCACACAAGCACATATATGCTAACAATGGAATTGACAAGAAGTTAAAGTAATCGCAGGTGAATAGGTGTCCTGAGCACAAACCTCTGGGGACATCACATTACAAATGCCCACCAAGCTATCACAGCCATGCATAGAAACAATCAAAGAATGAAACCCTTGATACACAACCAGCTATCACATTACTTTTTCTTTTTCATAAGGTTATCAGTCAATTGTATTTTTTCCACAAAAAGTGTACCAGTCATAATTTTATTTAGACTACATAAAACAAAATAATGTAACTGTAAAAATATACTATATATTACATTACTCACCGCCATTGTTCTCAGGTAGCACCTCATTTTGTGGCTGAGCAATGGCCTGTAGTGAGGCCTGGCTTTCCATGCTAGGATGTGGTGTTGATCGGGTGACCCTTTCAGAGATCAAAGTTGCATCACATTGTGGCACTGTATGCGATTGTGCTGGTAGACCACCTGGTGGTATCTCTATGTCCTATAATAATATAATACAAAATGTACCAGCATTAACACATATTGCACTTCATTCATACGAGAAGACAATAGAAAAAGTACGAGAAGAAAAGATAAAAAAAAGATACATTATTACCTCTTGCTCGAAAGAGTCATCAGACTCACTGTTATAGCCATGACCATCCTCATCATTTGATAGTATATAGTCAGGGTCATCCACCTGATCAGCCCTACCACGCTTCCCATTATCATTTGCACACTGGAACCGAGCCGATCCCATCATAGATGTTGCAATTTTCTTAACCCCAAGAGATTCCAATACCTCTTTGTTCCTCTTTATTTTCTCATCTCTTATCCTCTCATAATGTGTTTTGTAATGAGTTGCTAGAAAATTAGGCTGAAGCATTACTTTTCTTGTTTTTTGTTGGTAGGCACTTTTTCTCCTCTGGACTTTTTTGCGTGACGATGAACTATACATAAACAACATTGTTTTAAACTAATGCAGATTAAGAGCAGCGTAAAACAAAATATCTAATGCAAACCCATAACGTCAAAACTAAGCATATGTAAAATACATACAACGCTCCACATACAATGCTTAGAAGAAGTACATATATCTACCCAAAAAAAGAAGAACTACACATCATAATCTATATCAGCATCGGATATTGCATGGTCTTCACCAGCTTCGTCATTTATATCCTCTCCTATTATTTCAAGCTCTTCATCAACTTCGTCATCTGTTAGGTTTTCTATTGTTTCATGTAATGCCCCAACTCCTGCAATAACCTCAACTTCAGCGTCTTCCCTACGGAACCGAATATTACCTTCAATGTCAATTGGCACTCCTAAGGTCATACTTCCTTGTTGGAAGGCGTCGGTACATTCTGGAGGATCTAGTGGTTCACCATCTCCCACCTTTGGTACATCAAACACACCCCTTTGCTTGACCAACTGCACAACTTGCCAAGGTTCGCCCCATTTTGTATCATTTAGGTAGAAAACTTGCTTTGCTTGGCTAGGCAAGATGAATGGGTCAGATTGACACCACCGACTCTTGACATTAATGCTTGTGCAATATTTATCAGTTCGTATAGTGCCATTTCTACCTATGTTGCCAGTGTTGTACCACTCACATTGAAACAAAAGGACTGTATTCTCACACATGTACTCGAATTCCCAAACTTTGATCATGTGACCATAATAGTTGTGCATCTTCCCCTCGTGGTCTCCATGAGCAAGCACACCACTATTTTGACTCCTACGGCGGTCATCTACTTCTCTCGTACGGAACCTAAACCCATTAGTTATGCAACCGTAGTACTCCTTCACTAGGAAATTGGGACCATTTGCTAATGACCATAGTTCATCGGTCGCCTCTGTTGACTTGTTAGCCCTCAACTGATTTACCTAAAATAGTATATATAACCATGAAAAAGTTAGTTATGCTAGGTAAATTTAAGTTATGGTTTATTTAATACTAATGACTAGCATCTCTAAAAGAATTCGAAGTATCTTACTTTCTCTTTGAACCACTTGGGAAAGACTTTTCGTTGCACACTGGTTATGTTTTGTCCATTTGGAACATGCAACAGATTTTTGTGTTCCCTATTCAAAAAAGAATGTCATTAATAGCCGAAATACTATTATTGTCATCAAAGCCACTTAAAAAAGTCAACTACGTACTCTAGATACTCCTCTATCTCAGGGCTGTTTAACAAAATGAACCAATGGGCTATGTCACAGAGTTCTTGTGACATCTCGCCATTGCTTGTGACTAGCCCAAAAGGACGAGCTGTCTCTGTGAATACTGTGTAGCCTTTACGACGTTCGCCAAAGTCTTCATTTCGTTGAGGTCGATTATGCACGGTTTCAACCTCATCAAGATACATCGAGCAAAAAGTAATGCACTCCTTGACAATGTAAGCCTCTGCAATTGAACCTTCTGGTCAAGCTCGATTAGAAACAAATTGTTTCAGAGTTCCAAGGAACCTTCAAGACCAAGACCAGTTAAGAGAAAGATAACACATGTAAAACAATGACCTTTTTCAATCAATAATTATGTTTCTTACAATTACCTTTCTATTGGGTACATCCACCGATAATGTACTAGTCCTCCAAGTATGGCCTCACGTGGTAGGTGAACAACTAAGTGGACCATCACGTCAAAGAAGGCTGGAGGAAAGATCTTTTCAAGCTTGCATAGTATGAGCACTATACGTTCTTCTAATTTCTCCAATTCATTGCGCCTCAATGTCTTAGAACAGAAGTCTTGGAAGAAACTACCCAACTCAAATAATGTTGTACTAATTTCCTTATCCACAAAACCACGCATCCCAATTGGAAGAATCTATTGTATAAGTATATGGTAGTCATGACTTTTTAGGCCAGTTAGTCTACCATTAGTTGAACTTACGGACCTTGATATGTTTGTTGCGTAGCCATATGGATACTTGACCGATTTCAAAAATTCAAAGAAAGCCTCCCTCTCTTTAAGGGTTAGTGCAAAGCTCGCACAAGGCTTGACATACGATCCATCGGGACGTTGTGTCAACCACAGATCTTTTCGTATGCCCTTATCTTCTAAATCCTTTCGTGCCTTGTCTGTGTCCTTGTTCTTTCCATCAATGCCCAACATTGTTCCAACAATATTTTCACTAAAATTTTTCTCACAATGCATGACATCAATGTTGTGTAGAAGTTTCCTATCCTCCACATACGTTAGTTCATACAAAATACTTCTCTTTGTCCAGTTCGGTTTGTGACGTTTCCTTTTCTTATTGGCTGGATTCTTTCCCAAGATGACCTCGCTTACATTGTTCAACTGCTCTCGTATCTTTTCCACCGGCAACTCTAAAGACCTCTTCCGATTCTCGGGCTTACCATTATAGGCCAACCTCTTTCTCCGTTCTGAATGAACTTCAGGCAAGTAGGCTCGATGATTTGTGTATGCAGTCTTACTTCTCAATGACTCAAAATATGGTTCATCGTTGCAAGTATAACAAGAATAATGGCCCTTTGTTCTCCACCCTGAGATGTCACCCAATGCTGGCCAATCATGTAGTGTCCACCAAAAAGCTGCACGCATTTGGAACCACTCACAACTCGCTGCGTCGTAAGTTAATGTACCAGTGTGCCACAACTCCTTCAACTCATCAACCAAAGGTCTCAAATAAACATCGATATCAATCCCGGTTTGTTTATCCCCTGGAATAAGCAATGTTAGCATGAAGAACGAATCTTTCATAACCAACCATGGTGGTAGGTTGTAGGGAATAAGAATGACATGCCACATGCTATAAGAGTTGCTCATGTTACCAAAAGGGTTGAACCCATCAGTTGCTATTCCTAGTCTCACATTGCGAGCCTCACAAGCGAACTCAGGATGCTTAACATCAAACTCCTTCCACTCATCACTGTGGGCTGGATGCCCGAATTCCTCACCATCAGTAGGATTATTCATGTGCCATCTCATGGCCTTGGCTATCGCTCTAGACATGAACAACCGTTTTAATCTCGGTGTCAAAGGGAAGTAACGCAAAATCTTAGGCGCAATCTTCTTTCCCCTAGTACAATTGATTTTGTACCTCGACACATTGCACTTTGGACATCTATCCAGTGCTGCATTTTCCTTCCAAAAGAGTATACAATCATTTATGCAGGCATCAATGAGCTCGTATGACAATCCTAAGCCCAACAATATCTTCCTTGCCTCGTATGTGTTCTTGGGAACTAAATTACCTTCTAGTAAAAGTTTAATCTGGAATTTCAAGAACATATCAAGCGATTTATTGGTCCAATGGTTTGTTACCTTCATATTAAATACCTCAATGACAAACTTCAACAGATTATAATCTTTGCTCCCTGGGTATATCTCACGTTGGGCATCATTCAAAAGTTTATCAAAGTTCTGGACTTCCTCGTGATGTTGGGTTGTATCTATTGGTTCCCCTCTTATTCGATCTTCCACCAACACATCAATACCACCTAGATCACCATCTCTCATTTCATGACGCCGAACATCATTTGATTCACGGGTTTCTCCATGCTCATTCCAAATGGTGTAACTTTGCATAATCCCATGCTGAAGCAAATGAATTCGCACATCTTCTGGACTTGTTCGGTAAAAGTTTACACACTTTAGACAATGACATAGAATATTACCTAGCGCATCAACAACTGCTCTTGCAAATTGAATAAACAAAGTAACGCCATTATAATACAGTTGACTAATTCTTCCATCTGCTGTCACGCCCATTTTCATCCAATTTTTGTCCATGTCTGATAGCAAATGCAAGTACATTTTAAGTAATCAAATTAATGTCATGTCATGCATCACATAGTAATTAAGTTGCTTACTATGAATGAGGTCTTCGGATTGGATAGATTTGAATAAACAAAAATATTAGAGTAGACCTACTTACGAAGCTAAGGCAAAGTACAAAGTTCAATCTAATAATTTTAGAGTAATTTGATTAATGAAAGTATTTAGTTTGACTGTGACTAAGTATACAATGGAGTAAAATTCGGAAGCAAGGGAAAAGCTTAAAGCGCCATATGGAAAGCAACTAATGAAGTTAAGAAACCTCCATAATCCATAGACTTCCAAATTAATGAACCTCAAAACCAAGTAGAACATTATGTCAAACATCTTAGACACATATATTCTTAAACTTGACTAAATGCTGGGAATCTCTCTCCTTTTCACATTCTCCAGTAGAAAGAAAGAGACTGCTATTCTGTTACTCATTCTATTCTGTTATGTATGCTTTATTCTAGTTCACAAAAGTCTTGTAATTCTACGGCAGTCCAGCAATGTCTAGAGTGGGCTGTATTTCTGCTGTCCTATTCCTCTTAGGCTGAGCAGCTACTTTGTTCGACCATTTAGAGTGCTGGACTGTTTTGATGCCTTCATAAAGTTGTATAAGGTGTTTATGTTGTAATTGTCCAGCTTGGGAGCTTGGTAAGTCCCTATGTTTTGTCCCTACCCTTGGGGGGTTGTCTCTCGGGCTGTTTTAAGCTTTCCTGGGGGCTTGTCCCTAGCTTCCTACATTCTCTTTTGAGTTTCAAACTGCGTCCATGATAGATCTCTGTGTGCCTTGCTGCTGCTGTTTCCAGCACAGTTTGTAAATGCTTAACTGCCTTGCTGCTCCTGTTGTAGTTCGGTAAGTCCAACTGCTGCTGTTGTTGTGGTTCTCATTATATGGGTTGCTGTAGCTGCTGTTCTACTGCTCTCTACTATTGCTACTGGTTGTCTCCAGCTAGTTGACAAAGTTTGTCATGGTGAAGTTGCTAGTTGCTACTGCTATACCTGCTGCTTCTTGATGTGTGGTAGTTAGTCTACTGCTGTTAATAGTCACTAGATGCCTATAATCCTGTTAGCTACAGTGTCAACCACCCTCTCATGGTGGCCTTTCATGCTGCTAACTAAAAGCTACACTGTTGACTAAAACCGTGCTATGCCGTTGTGTTTGTTATGCAATTCGGGGCAATTTTCAATGTTCAATGCCATGTGTTTCTCTTCCATCTCTTAGATGGAATTGACAAAGGGGGCAGGACGGCCACAAGCTCCACGAAAAGGAGCAAGTCCCACCAAAGAGAGGAATCAGTTGCTTATTCAATGAGTATACATAATAGTGAAGATGTCCTCAATAAAAAGAGTAAGGAAATCAAGGAGTTTGCTCGATTAATCAAGAGATGAGAACACAAAATCCGCGAGATAGAACAAATTCGAGAGCATCCTGAGGACTCTGGACTTTCACGAAGAAATTCGAAGGGAGACAGGTATGCCCTGGTGGACTATGAGAAGGCTCCCTCACGAAGAGGAAGAAGCAGAGGCAGAAGTCCTACTCTAATACGAACAAGAGCTTCTTCGCGAAAAAGAAAAAGCGAGAGTTCAGACCCAAGTCCAGCTAGGCAAAGGGCTACTTTTGAAAAAGGAAGAGCAAAAGTCGAAGCTCAACTCTCGAAGGTGAAAGCACCAGGAAACACCAAAGAGATAGGAACGAGAGACCTGATACTGACTGGGCCAAGACTACGACTTACAAAACCAAGGAACGTGAGGATGGAACTATGACTAAATGAGAAGCAACACAGAAGGCACTACGTAACATAGCAGCTTCCCCCTTCGCAAAAAGGCTACAAGAGGCTAGGTTACCGAGCAGAGTGAAGCACGATGCGTTCGTCCTTTACGAGACAAATGCGGACCCTGTGGCTCACGTATAGCACTACCAACAGGGCATGTTCATGCACAAAGGAGATGATGCCATTATGTGTAAGATGTTCCCTTCAAGTCTAGGGAAGGTAGCTTTATCTTGGTTCCATAAACTGGGCCGGCATTCCATACGTGGGTGGAGGCAGTTAGCCGAGGAATTCACTGCTTGGTTCTTCACAAGCAGGAGAGCCTCGAAGACGTTTGAGAGCCTTACCACGATGAAGCAGGCAGAAAGCGAGCCAGATCAGGGATTATGCTAAGAAGTACTGGGAGACTTTCAACGAGATTGAAAGTTGCAGTGAAGAGTATGTGATTGCTACCTTCAAAACTAGCTTACCTGTTCGAGGAGAGCTACGTCGTTCATTAAATATGCATCCAATAGCAACATTGGCTAAGCTAATGGAACAAATAGAACAACATGCCAGGATAGAGGATGACATACTCTGGAAGGATGGCAAGATCGGGGCCGAACAGCCGAAGGCGCCTGTAAAGAAGGTGGATAAGCCATAGTCCAAGACTTACAGGGAGAGGAAAGAATACGGGCAAGCAAAGAAAGAGCCATACAAAGATAAGCAAGCTCCTGACCCCAAGTCTTTCTTTCTATTACCACGGTTTGGAAGGAACCGATCTATAGAATTCTTTATTGAATAAAGAATGAGCCGTATTTCAAATGGCCCCCAAATCTAGGTGGAGATAAAGATGCAAAACGTGCTACGAATTAGCATTGTAGCTACCATAAGGATTGAGGCCACTTGACCGAAGATTGTGAAATGTACAAGAGGCACCTTGATGATTTAGTCTCTCGGGGTTATCTCAAACAATTCATCCAAGAAGACCCCAAGGATAAAGGGAAAGCCATGGAGATGGACTACGAGTAGAATCCTAAGGGGGTAATCCACATGATACATGGGTTGGCTGCACCTTATACGAGAAATGAGGTTAGGCTACTCCAAAGGCAAGCCAAACACGACCAGCATGTTATACGGTTGGAAAATAAAAGAGGGCAAGAGAGCGACATATGCAACGAGGGCATAGTTTTACAGATGAGGATCTGGGAGAAGTACAAGTGCCCCATAATGATGCTTTGGTCATAACCCTACGAATTGGGGAATATGACATTGAGAGAATCTTGGTAGACTTGGGGAGTTGTACAGAGTTGTCATACTACGATGCGTTCAAGAAGTTGGGGTTGGCCCAGACGGACCTAGAGCAATCAATGACACCCTTGGTTGGGTTTGGTGCAGGAGCAGTTTGGCTCTTTGGAAAGGTGACATTGCCTGTTCAGGCAAGGTCAGTAGTATTAAAAACTGACTTTCTGGTTGTGGATGTTTCATCCTCGTATAATGCGATTATAGGGAGGACCTGGTTGCATAAGATGAGGGCATTTTCCTCGACTTATCAACAGATGGTGAAATTTCCGGGATCCAATGGGATTGAAAAGATCAGGGGTAACTAGAAGGTGGCTCAACAGTGCTTGATTTCCATCGTCAAGAAAATCCAAAAGGCCCACCAGGTACACACTGTAGAAGTTCCAGATCAACCGACTATCGAGGATGTCGGAAGAAATTCAACTGAAAAAGAAATTGAAGGCCTGAAGAAAATACAGATCAACTAGACTGATCCTGAAAAGTATTTTCTAATTGGGGAATCATTGCAAGCCAACGAGGAGGCTGAGTTGGTAGATTTCTTAAAAGAACATGTTGATGTGTTTGCATGGGTACCAGAGGAGATGCCCGGAGTAGATGTAGATGTGATTTGCCACCACTTAAATGTTGATCCTCAGCATAAGCCAATCATTCAGAAGAAGAGAAGGGCAGTCGTGCAGCCTGTGGATGCTGTTATATCAAAGAGGTCGATCGTTTATGAGAAGCCAAAGCGATACGAGAGGTTTACTATCCGGAATGGCTATCCAACACTGTGGTTGTAAAAAAGAAGAATATGAAATGGTGTGTTTGTGTGGATTTCAAAGACTTGAACAAGGCATGCCCAAAGGACAGCTTTCCTGTTCCAAGAATAGACCAATTGGTTGACGCAACTGCTAGATACGAACGAATGAGTTTTCTCGGCGCATATCGAGGATATCATCAGATCGCTATGTTTGGTCCTGATCAACAGAAGACCTCTTTCATTGCACCACGAGGGTTGTACTGTTAATGTCATGCCCTTTGGTCTAAGGAATGCAAGGGCAACATATCAAAGGTTGGTAACCATCATTTTCAAAAACAACTTGGCAAGACTATGGAGGTCTACATAGAGGATATGGTGGTAAGTAAGACCAGACAAGGACACATCGCAGATTTGAAGGAAGCCTTCGAAATTCTCAGGAAGTACAAATTAAAAATTAACACCTCGAAGTGTGCATTCGGGGTGGGTTCTGGAAAATTCCTAGGCCACCTTGTGACCATAAGAGGGATTGAGGCAAATTCTAATAAAAAACAGCCTTACAAATGCTACAGAGCCCAACGACAACGAAGGAGGTCCAAAAGTTAACTGGAATGGCTGCGGCCCTTAACAGGTTCATTAGCCGTTCCAGTGACAAGTGTAAGCCCTTTTTCCAGCTGTTAAAGAAGAGAGAAGGATTTGAATGGGGAGCAGAGTGCGAGCAAGCCTTCCAGGATCTGAAGAAGTATTTGCCTAAGGCTCCACTTTTGTCAACTCCAGAATCAGGTGAGTCTTTAGTTGTGTATTTGGCTGTTTATGAACATGCTGTGAGTGCAGTGTTGCTAAGGGATAAGGGATCCGAGCAAATCCCTATCTATTATGTAAGTAAAACATTATTAGATGCAGAAACAAGATATCTGCCCCTTGAGAAGTGGTCCTAGCATTAAGAACAACAATAAAAAAATTGCCACATTATTTCCAGAGCCATAGGGTTGTGGTTTATACGAGTTCCCATTAAAATCACTGCTACAAAAAGCAGATTTCTCAAGAAGAATCTCAACTTGGTCCATTGAGTTGAGCCAATATGACATTGATTACCAACCGCACATGGCAATCAAAGGCCAAGTATTGGCTAATTTTGTGGTAGAATTCTCACCTAAAGTAGCACCCTTTCCTCCTACGAGAAAGGAGCAAGTAATTCGGCCACTATCTAAGAAGGAGAAAGAAAGCCGAACAGGATCCCCTAGAATGGAAATTATTTGTTGATGGTTCAGCATGTAATACTGGTTCAGGAATTGGAGTCGTACTTTTTCCTCCTGGAGGAGTAATGGTGGAGCTATCTGTTCGGCTGGGTTTTAGTGCGTCAAATAACGTAGCAAAGTACGAGGCACTTTTAGCTAGGTTAAGGAGTGCGAAGACCCTGAAGGTAACAAGAATTAGGGTATATTGTGACTCACAACTGGTGGTGAATCAACTGTTCGAGGAGTATGAAGCCCGAAATGAGAAGATGGCAACTTATGTGGAAGCATCCAAGGATTTACTTGATACCTTCGAAAAGATTTATATCAAACAGATAAGTTCTAGACAGAATGCTCATGCCGATTCGTTAGCTTGGTTAGCCGCAGCTGTACCAACTGAACTTAAGAGGAAGGTGGCCGTAGACTATTTTAGTGAGCCTAGCATTGGAAGAAGCGTGGAGTTGGTCTTGGACGTGTGCCAAGGAACAAGTTGGATGAATCAAATTGTGGAGTTTTTACGAGATGAAATACTCCCCTTTGATAAAAAAGAGGCTCACAAAATAAAACCAAGGTTGCACGGTTTTGGCTATCACCAGAAGGTAAGCTCTACAGAAAATCCTTCACCGATTCATATTTACTTTATGTGCACCCCGAGATGGTGCAGAAATTCTTCCATGAAATCCACGAGGGGACTTGTGAGAGTCATGCAGGGGGCAAGTCCATTGCGCACCGAGCAATAACCTAGGGTTACTGGTGGCTGCACATGTAGGAGGATGCAAAAGTATATGTGAAGATTTGTGAGAAGTGTCAAAAATTCTCACCAATGATTAAAACACCAGCTGAGGATTTGGTACCATTGACAAGCCCCTGGCCGTTTGCTCAATGGGGAATGGACATCGTCGGTCTGCTCCACAAAGCAACTGGAAATCGAAAATTCCTGCTTGTAGCAACGGATTATTTTACAAAAGTGGATCGAGGCAGAGCCTATGGCCAAGATTACGGAGCCTATGATAGAGAAGTTTGTTTAGAAAAGCATAATTACTCGTTTTGGTGTACCCTATTCTTTGATTAGAGATAACGGAGCTCAGTTCCAAACGAAATTCAAGGCTTTCTGATCCCAATATGGGATAAGAAACTACTATTCGACTTCAGCTTACCCTCAGAGTAATGGGCAAGCAGAAGCATCCAACAAAACCATTCTCGATGGAATCAAGAAACGGTTGGATAAAGCTAAGGGAAAGTGGCCTGATGAGTTATCACTGGTACTGTGGGCACACCGAACAACACCTAGGAGGTCTACGGGAGAGACCCCCTATTCATTGGCATATGGTACAGAGGCAGTCATACCCCTAAAAATTGGTCTTCCAACCAATAGGACTGCATTGGTTGAGAGTGGAGGCAATGACAGGGCCTAGGAAATTGAGCTTGACCTTGCCGAGAAAAGGAGGGAAAGGGCCTTGGTGCATCTGGCTTCTTACCAGAAACAATTAATGAAAAGCTACAACAAGCATGTTCACCCTCGAGAATTTGGTGTTGGATACGCTACGTGATTGTGTGGGAATTACGAATAATATTTCCTTATTTTTTTATTATTTGTTAGTTGCAAGGGGTACGAATATCGCCCCTTGGGTTCAAAGATTACAAATACAATCACCTCTTCTCAATTTTTAGAAATTTTTGTTCTTTATGCTTATGGTTCTTTTGAATACGACTAGCGGGCTTGTTTTCCCTTTTTCGTATTGGGGAGCAGGGACTAGGCACGAATGCCTTGATCACATGCGAATACAAGTATGAACACTTGAGTTGCATACAAATACATACGTAAACACTAGATTTGTCAAGTACGACTAATTTGTTTAAGTACGAGAAACTTAAAAGTACGCGATACTGAGAGTTGTTTAAGTACGAGAAACTTAAATTTATCTAAGTATGAGATACTGAGAGTTGTTTTAGTACAAGAAACTTAAATTTATCTAAGTATGAGATACTGAGAGTTGTTTTAGTACAAGAAACTTAAATTTATCTAAGTACGAGAAACTTAAAATTTGGGCTAACAAAAATATAGTAAGTATCCACAAAGATGGTATGAAATGCCAACAAACGTCAAGACAAAAGTTTATGGCCACGAAGGGCCGAACAAACAAATCCAGGTAATGAGCAACCATAGCATAGTGTTTGCTGAATCAAAAGTACGAATATATGGATGCCACACAGGGCCAAATACTATGTTCACACAGGACCTGCAAATTTATCCCAAAAGTTTGAAAGACGTGGAGTGCTTATCTATAGAGTTAATTGAGATTCTCAATCTCAGGAGGATCCTGACTGGGGATTTCTGCACTTACGTCCGTTATGGAACCCCCACCAGCAGCGTTATCTTCTAAGTTAATGGGCTCGTTGGTTGACTTCTGAGCATGCGAATGTTCCACAATAGCATCATGAGACGCAGCAGGAATGTCCTCATCGACATCAGCAAAATCTTCAATCTGCTGCTCGATGTCCTCTTCAGGTTGCTCCTCGACATCATGAGACTCCTGGAGGCGGCCGCTGGGTAAGTCATTCTCTACCCAAAGGGGAGAATTGTCTGCAACACCGGCCTTTGTAAGGCAAGCCTCCCAGCATGCCGCCCAAATTTGATCTTGGATGGCGGGCATCTGTTCGACATAGCTAGCGGTCGTACCATCAAACCCTTTTTGGTACCCATCGTTATAAGCCGCCTTCTTGCTACTGTCAATTTCAGACAATGCTTGGTTGAGACTCTCCTCGGCGGTTTCGAGCTTTGCTTTAGCTTCATCCACTTCCAGTTTTGCTCTCTCTCTCTCTCTCTCTCTCTCTCTCTCTCTCTCTCTCTCTCCAGCCTTGTTATTATTTGAAGCAGCCTTGTATTGTTCCTTAGAAGCTTGTTCCATTCAGGTTCGATCTCCTGTACCTTTTGGCCTAGAGCAACCATCTTTTGGATAAACTGAGGGAATCCAAGTAAAATGGGAAGCATTAATATAATAAACACAAGATGTTAGGATTCGACTGAAGATATTAAAATACTTTACCTTTATCCCACTGACGAGACTAGTGGAGACAAGCTAATCAAGTGGAGATCCAGACTCCATTTGCATATCCACTGGAAGCAGCAGCCCTTAAGCAAGTGCAAGTGCCATTTCTGAGGAACTGGCACTGTCTCCAACATGGACGGGACGATCCCCCCCTAATGAGTAAGGGAGCCCGGAGTGGATGGTGATATGGGCTGATGGGTGTCTGCATCGGCCTGTGCGGCGGAGGTAGTTGGGCCCTTGGGCCTAGGGCGCTTATCTCGGTGGGCATCTCCGGCCTCGAAATCTGTATCGGACCTACGAGGAGATGAGGTGGACCGGGCAAAACCCCCCCTGTTACAACGAGGAGGTGGCGGGGCATGCCTAGTCAATGCCGCCCTACCAGCACCGCATCCCCAATTAGAGGCAGTAAGAAGTGACCTTAAGTTCATAGGTTGGTGAGTCATTGTACCTGATAAAGGAGGCGAGGGTGAATACCCAGATGATAAGGACTGGCTGGTATCACAGTTGGGGACCAGCTGTTCTATTTGTCGTTGTGTGGGTCTCCTGAGTCTCAAACGTGGTAATGGTACGCCTTCGGAAATTGGAACCTCACCCAGTTGCCCAGCGACAGTTGCGCCGGCGCTTGACCTCAGGTTTCTTGATTGGGGAGCAGTTGAAGTTAAGGCAGCACTTGTACTTGGGTGGGCAAGCCATCTGTCAATGAAGCCTTTGTAGGCAGGATCGTAGCCCAACAGGACGTTCGCGTCACGACCTCAACCAGCTGTCAATGATCCAGCCTCTCCTATGTACTTGAGAATCCTGCTGATTTCTGTTTTTCGGAAGTAACTAGGCTCGCGTCTCGAACGTTTGTTAGCATTATCTGCTGCAGAATTAAAAGTGCAAACATGAATCAGAAACATGTGAAAGCTATGGGCAAATAGTAAACGAGAATTGCAAAACGAATTAGGAGCATACGTGGGTAGGCCCATACGTGGGGGCAATGAAAGCCCACCACTTGACCATCCTCCCCCAGTGGCTCGAAGCCTCCAGTGATGTAAAGGAAATCGATTTCGTGATCACGAGCAGAGTATGGCAGGTTTAGCACGAGGCACTTTTCTGCCTTTCAACCTTGAAGTAATAAGTATTATACTCGGGATTAAGCACGACGCTGCACCACCATTGGATATCCCATAAGCCTATTTGGGTACCCAGAATCCTATTCAAAGCCACCACTCCCATCACTAACCTAAAAAAGTTGGTGGAAAACTGCATTGGTGTGAGTCGATACCAATTCAAGACTTGACGAAGTAATGGGTGACGGGGGAAGCGAACTCCACCCTCAACAATGGCCACAATAGGGATACACATTCTATCCCATGAGCCTTCATCCCTATCCGCACCCAGAGGGGCGAGTTCAAGCCCAACATTGTCAGGAATGTTGTATTCCATCCTAAATGCCGCCATGGCAGTGGGGGTTTCACAAAGCTTCCTAAACTTACTAGGTTTTAAAGGATTTTCGTTCTCATCCTCCATGGGTAATATTTAAAAGTTCCTAAGGCGAAATGGAATATGGAAATGGGTATGAACGAAACCCTAAGAAACGGATGAATCAGGGAAAGAAATCTCAGAGTGAGACACGAGAAGGGGATAAGATTCTTACGATGGTTGTTGCAGCAGTGGCTAGAGGTGCAGTCAAAAGCTTCAGACGGCAGTTATGGCGGAAAGGAAGGAAGTTCTCGCCTAATCTTAGAGAGAGAAAGTTGGGATTCAATTTTTTGATGTGAAAAACCCAAAAAGATCCCTTTTGAGGGGTTTAAAAGAAAAAGACGGAGACGAAATGTCTCCTCCCACACCGTTGCATGAAAAGTAACAAGAAATGGGGATTGAATGAATGCCGTTTGGGCACCGTTTGGCTGGAACGCCAGTCCGAATTTAATGCGAGGTGTACGAAATACGCCACGTGAGGTCACTACTTCAAGAAAATGATGACTAAACCGCCAAAACAACAATAGGATTAGATACTATGTCTACACAGGGCCCTAGAGGAGTTCGGTCTTACGTCTATTTCTAAGCTTCACCCATTGCCCCCGAACAGTGACAACGAGCAAAACTGGGGAGCAATTGTAAGGAGGTATTCCCGAACAGATACTATAAGTGGCCAAACATGTGTTATGCGGGGTCCGTGTAATGAACGAAAGTAATGTAAGACGCCATGCAAAATGGTGGACGACAGTTAGGTCCGATGGCATGAGGGGTCATTGGACCAGATGGCCTGTTCGGGGTCATAAACCAGTGACATGTGAAGTCAGTGGTCTAGTCAGTCTGTTCGGCAATGCGATAGCCGAACAAAGAAAGAAACTTTAATCAAGTGTTAGAGCAAAGAGAACACTCTGGAAGGGTTCGGAAACACTGGTATTCCATTAAGGAATGAGATCCCGAGAATGTAGGATCTAGGAAAGACACGCAACGGGAATGGAATGTTTGGCCAGTTATGGAAAAGAGTCCTGAAAAGACTAAGGTAATGAACTGATAAGGGAACGAGAATCCATTATATCCTGGGTTCCTATACGAGATAGGAATCCTAGGGCAATAGGGATGCTTGGGCAGCAAGCATCTATGAATCTATAAATATGAGGTAAACCTAGAGGTAAAAGGCACACAATACGTTGCATGCATATTGTTCTCCTACTGATAATTAGGGTTTTTGATTAGTACATAATACTAACTTTAGCATCAGAGGGCCTTTGCTATGAGAAGCAAAGGTGCACTCAACCCTTGCCTATTTCGCAGATTAGGGCTCCGACGACGAACTATTGTTCAGAAGAAGAGGCATGAGTAAGCCGTTGCGATCTAGTGTCGTTCTAAGCACCAATTGTTTTCTTTCCCATACATTACTTCTGTGCCTTGCACATTGTTAGGCTTAGAAAGTTGCAAATTTGTTCCATTTGTTAGAACGAATTATTGTGCTAGGACATTGTCAATGGAAAAAATATTAGAGTGAAGGCCCTCGAAATGGTTTGCTTGCGTTGTTTTCATGTAACTATAGAAACGAAAAACTTAACCCAAAACCTAACAACTTCTGCCTTAACCAGACCACTCACTCATACCATGAAAAAAACCAAATTGCTTACAAACAAAGACACATGGACGATTATGAGAGAGGAGAAAAAAGAGAAAACTGCAAAAAAATTGAAACACCTAAAAATTCCTTACCAGATGTGTACGACTACAAAATCGCTTGGTCAAGGAAAAGATACTGCTTCTTCTTCGGCGGAATGGAGAAAATAATGTAGCTTCACAGACAGATGAACTGAGAGAAGAAGAAGAGGTGAGGGAGAAAGGTCGAACGAGAGCAGACGTGGAACCCTCACTTGTTCTCTTCCTCTTCAGCAACATAGAGTGGGAAGGAAGGATGAAATGAGAGAACGGTGGCCGGGATTCAAGATTTAGGGTTTATTTCATCATGGGATAATAGTCATTTTAGGTGGCCCTCTCCGTGTATTGGGAATTATTTTTCTCCTTCTCATGTTCAGATGAATTCCGAAAAAAGTGGTCCATTACCTGGGTAATATTTGCCCCTTTCTCCACCATTCAGTGATTTCCCCTATCTTCAACTTGTTGCCGATCAAAAAAACAAAACTTCAACTTGGCTTGTTTATATTGCAAGACAACTAAAAAAAGCTTAGAACGAATCGAACGGTCCAATCCAATAACTTAATTCGTTCTACCACTTCAGGAAATAAAAGAACACATTAAATGTCTTGGATCCGCATACTGTCAAGTTCCAACATGCCTCGTAAAAGAACCAAAAGAGGCATTCCTAGATCCCAAGTTGGTTCTTTTACGAGAAATGCCTAGAACACATTAAATGTCTCTTTCTGGGTCATCGAGATGTTTTGGCTACAAATTCAAGATCCAAACACAACTTAAAAAGCCTCAGCGTGACCCTCAGCTTGTTTGTTTTGGCTACAAATTCAAGATCCAAACACAACTTAAAGAGCCTTAGCGTGACCCTCAGCTTGTTTATATAAGCTTTACAATAAATCCCAAGTCTTCATGCCTATATTGAAGATACTTGAAGCCTTGGAGAAATACATACAGATTTCACTTCTTCTGATCGTCAACAAAACACTGCGTTGACCTGAATTTAGTACGAAAATTAAAATTTTAAACCTTTTTTTTTCTTTTTCTAAAAGACACGAGTAATCTAACTGGTCTTAGTATACTATTATAGTGGAATAGTACTATTTTACAAGGTACGGTGAGAATCTCTACTGTGAGGGTTGTAGCTGGTTATGTGGACATGGTCTTTCCGGTTCTCCTCTCGTCCACAGATTCTTGAGATCCTCTCTCTTTCTTCCCAAAGTCAAAAATGTGCCTGCATTGATGATGACAAATGAGGAGTGAGAAAGAGTGAAAAATAAAATAGCTTGAATGATCATGGTTCCTCGAGTGAGAAAACAAAAGAATAATTTCAGGCATTAACGGATTCCTTCTCTACTGTAGAATGATTTTAGATGGCCTGTCCAAGAAGAGATAAAGTTGATCATGATATATGTATCATCTTGATGTGCATCAGATTCCCAATCAACAAACTTAAATGGACTACCCTGATGTTTCCATTTATAAATTTTGGTTTGTATAACACTATCGTAGCATGTGGCTGGCTAACAGCTATTTAACCATGATATACACCTCTCTGGAGAAAGCTAGCTAATTACAAGTCCACTTAACTCTAAAGAGCACCATCAAATCAATTCCCAAGAGAAGGTTGAGTTTTTATTGGCAAAATAGAAATAAAAAAAATCAAGAGGTAAACTTTTTGTACTAGTCAGTTATGTGCTTGTGGGTACGTAAGCATGCATCACCAAGGGTCTTTCCACATACCTAGAGTGAAAGGAACAATGTAAAGTAGAGCTGGTTGGCCATGCCCGTCCATTAAGTTCAGAGCCACGTATGTGATGAGAAGACCTGGATAAACAATGCAAGAACTTAAAATGAATGATACCTTACAATAGAATGAAACAAAAACAATAGTGGTTACCAAGAAATGGAATCTTAAGGATCCCATTGTTTTTAATCAAAATTTACTTAACAGTTGCATCAATTTCCTTATATTTAACAGACACAGGGATGCGGTTCTAAAAGCAAGAAGAGAAAAGGGAAAGACGATGATGAGGAAAATGACAAACAAAGATGTGGCAAACATATAGTCACATGCACACATTCTAATACCATCCCTACCAGACATGCTATATGCTACATCATGTTAGAAGGTGGCACTTGGATCCACCCATATAAATATATCTCTTGCATACCTAACCCATAAGCAATCATTGCCCATAAGAAGTATCCAGCCCTAAGATTCTTCTTTGACAGCCAATCGTACCTGCAAAGATACAAACAATTTTCAGCCTATGGCCGATAAAAAAAAAAAAATTCAGCCTATGAACGGTAAATGACTAGCCCAAACAGTGAAAACTGCATCCATCTTTCACCTTGAGAGGGCATTAAATATTCTACCAATTCCAATCTATGAAGTTTGACAATCAAGAATTCAAAAGGAAAACTAAAAGTTTGACAATCAAGAACATGTTCGTCTGCCATATGAAATGAAATTTGACAATCAAGGACATGGTAAGAAGTTACTCAAGAAACCAAATAAGTAACCAAGTAGGAAAGGTACAAGATCCACGTATAACAGCCTTAAAATGATCAGAAAATCACCTACATACCCCATGAGGATGCATGTTAATTGACAACAGAAACCCATGATACCTTTGCAGCCCCAAGAAAGTTGTGCCTGTGATAAGCACTAACCTTAGTGAAAATGCTATGAGAAGTCCTGGTAAGATAATATCACCAAATCCAATGATACTGTAGCCACCCCAAGGATCAAACATCCGAGGGATCTTCAGCAACATGGGTATGCCATCTTCCCCACTCTTATCACCCCGAGCAACCTGCTTGGAGAAACTTGAAACTTTACCTATATACACCACTGGGAACCAAACAACAGGCGTTTATCTAGTATATTATTATGAAATAAATGTGGAAGAAATACTTACCACGATCATCACACTCTCTTTGAACCACCATTTAGAAACAAAAACCCAAAAAATGTCATACAAGAAAGCACAACTGAGAAGAACTGTTCCAACCTGAATGTATTAAGAAGAATGGCATCAGCTTAATTACATAAGTTAGGAAGCCCGATGCCATTAATTACATAAGTTAGGAAGCCCTGAATGAATATCAATGCAAGACATTTGTTTCAGTATTGTTCCGCAGGGGTGTGAGGAGCACAGGCTGGTGTTACGGCAGCTACCAAGCAGATACTTCTGGAAGACTAATATGAATTCAAGGAAGACTCAAACAGTAAGATTAAGTTCTCCACATGATATTCTGGACATAAATGGGGAAATTCAGAATTTCCCTGTTTAGTACCTCAATAAGAGCCAAACCATCCCAGCCAAATTTTCATGTGTTGTATCCTTTAGAATTCTACAACACTGCAGATGTCCTACAATTAGGAAAAGATGATTGCTTGGAAGGACAAAGTTTCCAAAGTTGTATGGTAGTCTTCCAATAACAAAAATAGTCGTTCGATAGAACCTGGTGGGAAAGCATATCGCAGTAGCTGACCTCAAGAATTACATAAAAGGGTTGTACAATCCAATAAGATGGAGAAACATATAACATATTAATGAAAGACCAAAAAGAGAAACATTTAACTACACGATAGAACTAGATCTACAGATCCTGGCAATTTCCCAAAACTTTAAATATGGTTTTTCAACATTCTTAAGTATCTCTTAAAAAAAAAAAAAAAGGAAAAATATTCGCAAGTGTCGAAGTCACAGCCAGAAAACTTCCAAAAGTCAACTACCAGATACTTCTAAATCAATCTAAGGTAACATCCACAGAAAAGTAGCATGAATTATTCCCAGACAAGCAAAGAATAATAAGTTTGAAAAATCACCTTCAAATTAGGAACACGTATAATCTGGAGAACTGTGATTATCAAAGCAATGCCCTGTTTGCAGAGGGAAAAAGTAGAATTATCATTAGTTGTGTCTCACCTTAAATTTGCAAATGGAAAACTTAATAAAGATGGATCACATCAACTACATGTTAATTTAAGTGGAAAATTAAAGACACGCACATTGTCTGCTTTTCTTTAAGCATCTATTTCACTCTCATGGCTATACATCCTTCAATACTTCTCAAGTAGTTTCGTCTCTCCCCATACTTGATAGGTAATAATATTTATTACTTATCTTAGGAATTTACTGCGCTTTGAAATTCTACTTTTGAAATTGTCTGCTACACACATTTCCACCGGCAAAATCACTGGAGTTTAGGTACTGAATTGATGTGTCTCCTTTAATTTCACAAAAACTATACATGCAATATCAAGTGAACAGGTGTTACGAGGAAGCGGGTGCACTACCTCTTTGGTAGGAAGGAGGGCTTTTGTTTCCAATAACCCAACAAGCATGCAGAGGATCAAATCAAATATAAAACACAACAGTGTATACTTGTCCTTACAAGGATATCTTGTCCAATCCAAGCAATCGAGACACGGCGAAAAACGGCCCAAACAACAGCAAACGCTATGCAGAATGGAGATACAGCTAGCGTTAGATATGAGACAGCTCCAAGGAGAGGTACTTTAACAAATGTATCCGCAGCACGTTCAAACCATCTGAAACTATTGTCGTTAAATAGTCAGCCAATACTTCTACAATCCAATTTCAAATAAACGACTAGGCACCAATTATTTTTGATAAGTGATGTCACTTATGGAAGAAAAAGCTCTGCCATAAATTTATTAGTGATTTATGCTTCATTTGATATTTAAGTACTACGTACTATGTAGCTCTCCAAGTGAAATCATAGGCAATGAAAAATTTGTCCACCATTCATGTTTAAAACCAATGGAAAGACAAGATTATCTATCACTTTTTCTTTTGCAGTTTGCACAGTTGGGCCAAGGGAGGGTTGTATTGGGGTAAAAGATCATAGTTCTGTTACTCTTACTTGTGATACAGCCTTGCATACATGGGTGGTGGCCTTTACGAACTCGTTTTCCTTAATCCTATCTAACTTATCACGCAAAAAGGGATGCCACACCTAACCAACGTTTACTCAAACACAAGCATGTGATGCACAACTTCCAAAAAAAAGGGCATTTGATGCAGGAATTGCCAGTAATAATGTCAGTAATTCTGTCCATTTGTTACACATTCTTTTATGCAGAACCTTGCTAAGCATCAAGGCTAGTCAAATCTTAATTATCTCAACTCTTTTTTTCGTACTTCGACACGTGATGATCAAACGAAAAGGATCATAAACCCATCCACCTATTTCAATCACATTCCAGGGTAGGGGCCTGGAGTTTAAGAATTCCGAATCGCATTGATAAGTGATCACAATGAAGACCAAGCCACATTCCAGTTAAGGGAAGCAATTTTCTTCAGAGAGAGACCAGGACGGAAAATAGGAAATTCTAAAAGGAACTATACCAAGACATACCTAAAACCTGCATTCACGAGGTTTAGAAAGGTTCCATCACAATTCGGACATGCATGTATATTCTCTTAACACAGATGAGTCATCAATTCTGTTTTTTCTTTTTTTTTTTTTTTGCTTTTCCTTTTCAAGAAAGTTTAGTACCTTAACAGTGCAACATTACACTAGTACGCTTTTGAATAATCAACACTATGCTTACCTTGACAACAGAGCCACCAAGCAAGTTTGCAAACCCTGCAAATACGAGACAACGAGGTTCAGTGTCAAAAGAAAGAGAAGAAGAATTGAGAACTAAGTTCACAGCACATGCTTATCAATGAATGTATTCTGATAACTCTCTACATGCTAGCATGCAGAATTGTAGCTAAGAAGCAGCGTTAATGAAGTACACAAGGGTCAGGTCCTGAGGCACTTTTTAAGAAAAGACCATAATGATAACACATCAAAACTCAAAACCCTAAGAGGCAAGGATACGGACACGGGAACCAATGGCATGCAAGATGTTCAACATGCATACAACAACCAGTTAGGGTGTCATACTTTGAAAAACAAACCTAAGAGGTACATGTCACAAATAAGAGTTGCATATTTTGTTAAGCCCAAACTGGTGCCGACTTTATTATCGAGGCACTGCAAATGACACAAAGATATAACTGAGGCACGCTTTGCCTGTAAAACCATGTATGCGATGTTTACTTGTATTGTGCAACCTAGTAAATTCCAGTTTCCAAAACACATGATGTTGACGTAAATAGTGATCTTCCAAAATTTGAACTTCTATTCTGTAATGTTCAAGCATCAAAGCAAGTAAAATACAAGAATACCACCCATTGAACATTGGATTCTCCATAAGCATGTGTGCAAAGCGCCCCACAGAAGCAAAAGGAAACAAGAAACAACCAAGTGGAAAAGAAAAACAAATCTTGAAGTATGGTCTCACATAGTCGAGTTCTCACATAGTCAAGTTGATAATATAGTAACCCAAAACAAGTAGAAGAACAACGTCTTCATCACATGGGAGACGTGCATGAAAAACTGATCATGGTATCTCCTTGCTCCTAGATCACTAGGGACAACCATGCGTAACACTAGACACAGAAACAAGGAATACCGTATTGGAAACTTGTTCACCAACAAAATAACTGGAAATTAGGAACCATGAACAGAAAACCAAGTGTTGGCCCAGCCGTAGCAGTGTATGAGTACACAACAATGAAGGAATTTGGATGGATCATAATAAATGTGCAAGTCTGTAAACAGGAGAAGAAGGAAGATGTAAGAAAAGAGGAACAGGCTTCCGTTCAACAATTATCACTTCATAAGATTACAGTGCAATTCAGAACAAAATTTACTTACGTATAAGATAATAAGGGCTTACTTGAAACCAGTAAGATAATTAGGTTTCCAGATTTTTAGACGCTTATAGTTGTGCTATGATGCATACATGTTCACAAAAAGTCTTGAAAAAATAAAGAATGGACACACCTCTGCTCCACCGATAGCAAACAGAACCACCAGAACCTCAATAAACCAGAATGACATTAGCTTGTAAAGCATGAACAAGAAACATGAAGCAATCAAAACAAAGAGAATTGCTGATGTAGTGCTGATGTTGACCACATTGCTAGAACCCGTGGTTTCTATGCTGAAATCTTCTGAAGCATCCTGCATATACAACATCAATCTGAAAATTAGTTAAGGAACAACCGTAATCCATATGAGAAGGCATGTGATAATGACCTTTAAGAGCTTGTCTTGCTCAATAGCTGCTTCTCTGGCACTCCACGCAGACCAATAAGAAGCACATAAGATGGTCCCAACTGCCATAAGCCACAAAAATACTTCAGCTACGTCAACTGAGGGGCGCTTTGGAGAGTACAGCTGCACCGAAACTGGAAAAATAAAGGAATAGATAAGTTACAGAGTGGAAACGAAATTGTTTATGGCAGTGAAGACACATGGTTAATACTTAATAGTGTTATCATGTTATGCTCTTTTTCTATCAGTGATCACTGAAACCATGCAGAATCAAGCCATACCAATGGATTTGTTGTTCAAACTTTCTTCCAAGCTTATACCAGCATCTTGTGGGAGCATGACAGCGGGTATGCGTATATCTACATCAGTTTCATTGGCCTCACATACCATTTTGAAAAGTTCTGCAGAAAAATCAGCAACAGATAAAAAAATGGATTAAGAAATTGGCATAATTCATCATCAAAAGATAAGTACAGCAACAACAGGTGATGTAAACTACCCACTGCTTATTAAGGAGACAGTTTTCCAAACTGCTTACTAATTTACGTAACAAAGGGACGAATCAAGTATGACAAGAAATAATTGATTTCTACATAGGCACCCTTCCAGAATACAAATGGTCCCAAGAGTAGTCATCAAGGGAATTGCGAAAAATGGTGTCTCCATAGTCTCTTCCACAATGATACGTCTTCCTAGTGGTTGAAATGGCTACCATTGGAGATTAGTTATTTAGCATGAATGATAACGCTTAACTGATGAACCACATGGAAAGCTGAAGTAGTTTTGGACACTAATGTGAAACCACTTCAGACAACACAAGCAAGTTGCCGATATCCAGAAAAAGAGTACACATTATTATGTCCGAAATCTGCATACATGTCTAAACCAACTAAAAAAACTCTTTGACTTCATTAGGACGTTGCAATAAAATGAGAAGTGAAAGCAAAAACCTGCACGGTTGTTCATGATGAGGATGGCTGAAGCACCAGCAGCTTCTGCAACATTTGCCTTGACCGTGAAGCTACAGTTACCCCGGTGCACAAGGATGACCTCACCCGTAAGCTACCACACAGAAAGCTACTCCATTACAAGCTGATGCTATAACTTATATGTCCTAATGCTTTCAATTGAAAGGATACATGCTTCAAATGTGAGTGGAACATCTAGGAAGAATTTGGAGTGAATAAACGATGACATAGGAGAGGCCAAGAAAACCTTGTTTTTTGGTGCACTACAACAATGCGGCGGATCTGCAAGGGCAAGCCTAGTTTGGTTGGCATGCTTCTCCTTGGATTCCAAAGTAGGGCCAAAGCGAGCACCAACACCGACAAATTCATTCACTTCATTACCCTCAATATAAATTGGAACCTTCACCTATCAAACGGAAGCAAATTAAAACTTTCAACGTGAATTTTAGACGAAAGGAAGAACAGCAATCATTGAACACCATCATGAAACAGGACACATTGTTGACAATATGAGAAAGAAGAAACATCTGGCAACAATTACTTGCAAAGCTTCAGAAATAATATTAAAGAGAGAAACCTACATCTTGTGCCAAAGTTATGCACCAACACACGCCATTTCATCAATCATGCCCGAAGTTCCAAAATCGATATCATGTCCTATTATTACAACAATAATTACAATACTTAACAACCACGTGTCCACTAGCAAACAAAAATGTAATTGCTCTAGATATTGACTAGAATTGCAACACCATAAAGGGTATACAATCTCCAATACAACCAACATTTATTAAAGGATAGAAAACTATCTACAATAAGGACTCTAACAAAAAAGTGTGCCTAACATACTGATCAACTCTTACACTAGTGATTTACAAACAACCGGACAACAAAGGTCCATCAAATCAACCCCTGAAACAACTTTTACCCATGAAACTTCCACATAAAAACGGGAAGAATAAATCAACAACAAAAACCAGCTGAAGTATGTGAAACCCAATTCATAAAATCACACATCCGCTCATAAAACTAAATAGCATTCGATTTGACATCAATTACCGAAATGGGCACCATCCAGCAGAAAAAACACAGTAGAACATTCAAGAAAACCTAATAAAAATTACTAGAACTGAATCAAACCCTCCAGGTAAAGGGTAAATTGCAGTAAATTAGAAAAATAAGCTGCTTTTTGTTCAATCCTTAATCCAAATTCCAAAGCCAATGAAAAAAAAAAGAAGCATACTCATACTGTCTGTTTTAGTTCCTTCCCCTACAAACACCACTATCCCCATCATCTTAGATCAGCTAAACAAGTGAGCTCACGACAACCACTACATATATGAACATCTCGATGACTATAATTCATATGCATGTATCCATCATTCAATCCAGCGGCGGCCTACACTACACGCATCTAAAAGGTGCCTATTGTATCTAAACCACAATGGTCCATATCTAACACCACAAAAATCATGGAAAACCAAAAAATAATAATAATAATCACCACAAAATCTCATAACTTATCTAATCACAAAACCTCGTTTATAAAACCACAACAATCAAACCAATAACAACAATTCTCGTAATCAAGACTAACAACAATGACATCATTCACCACAAAAATTTCACAACTTCCTTAACAGCTCACGTGTGTACTGTAAATTTCTCCTTGCGCTGCAGGCCCGGTCATTTAACTAGGATAATGATAATAATAATAATAATAATAAAGTATATTATCCCTCGATATACTATCCTGCCGAATTATTAGTTGTTAGATTACTAATACCAATAAGATTACAGATTATGCATTCGAGGCGTATTTAATCCGGATTGTAAATATTATATAACGAGTATTTGGTTAACTATAATCTAATCCGGTGCTCACAAAAGAGCTCTATGAATAGACACGAGTGAGAAATCAAGTAGCACTAAGATGAAATTCAAAATTGAGTTATACCAGAACAAAGTCATTGTCGCAGCCAGGCCTCTTAGGGGCTTTATCGTCCTGGTGAACTATGTCACCGCCATGGACGGGAGAAGAACAGAACAGTACAACAATCAAGGCACAGAGAGCTGATTTCGAGACCATCTCTCTCTCTCTCTAGAGATCAAGGACGTGGTTCGGTTTAGGGTTTTGCTTTTTCTCTCTACATATGACGGAGCGAGCAGTACAGAAATGTAGATGAGAGAGAGAGAGATGTGAGTTGTGACCGCTTTTTTTTTTTTTTTTTTTGCTCTTCGATTGTCTGTTTTAATCGTCATGAGAAGAACGCGGTGCTCTAACCGTTGATCTTTGTTTTTTCAACTTTTTCTGTAATTGACTGATGTGCCCCCACGCGCAACGATGGCTCACGTACTGCACTCGCTGTGGAAAAGTAAGTGGAGAGGGGTGTGTGGCAGATTAAAAAAAAGGTATGTGTGGGCGGAGAAATTTTTTTGGTGCCGGGTGGATTATCCCACATGGTATCCATTCGGCATATTCGGATCGTACAATACATATTTAAATGGTTTGGATTAAAATTTTCTCTCTTTTCTCACCCCAACATTTTTTTTCTCATTTTTTTTCCTCCAAATCCAAGCTGTTTAAAAACGCAATAGACAGCTTGAATAAACCAACCGGATACCACATGTTATCCGCTTAGCACAGAAAACTTTTCCTTATAGGTGGGCCGGTTTAAGCATCCGCATGACTCCATTTGAGCTAAAAGAATATCAAGAATGGCATAATTGCCTTTTCTCTTTATTTTTCAAGAAGCATTTTTCAAAAAATTCTTCCTAAATTCCTCTTACTTTCAATATTTTTCTCAATATCTCTCTCCACTTATTCCTCCTAATATTTTTCAAAAAAAATTTCAAATCGAAACACAACATTAAATTTTTAAAGTAAAAAATGTTTGTGCAAAATATGGCTCACAATGGTATAATTAAATTTAGCAATACTTTTAAAAATAATTAAATTTTGGATTTTAGATAACCAAAATTAGCAACATTTTATTAATAACCAAATTTTATGAAACTCACATATTCTCAATCAAATACACTCATCTTTATACAAAAATCATCTCCCTTACTAAAAAACTGTTTATTAAAATAGTTTTTTCTTCAAAAAAATATTTTCTTAATTATTTTTCAAAAAGAGTTACAAAAAAGTTGTTCTTTATTTTGAAAAATTACTTTTTCTAAACTGTAGTTATACAAAAACTATTTAAAAAACTAATTTTTTTGAAAAAAAAATTAAAAATTATTTTCTATTTCTAATAACTATGTTTACAAAAACTATTTTTTATATTCTCAATTTTTAATGTTTTGTAATTTGAAAAGGTGATTTGGCAAGTTTTGGTTATCCAATTATGATTATTTCATTGTGAATCTCTATATTGCTAACCTTAACAATCTCTTGAAATAAATAATCAGGGCCGGCCCAGGGATAACCAGCAAGCCGGGCATCTCAGTTTGGGACAACCAAAAAAAAGAACTTTTGATACAAATTTAAAAAATGTTTCGTCAAATAGTGAAAACCACTGGTTCGGTGTTATGGTGTATAGCTGGAACTCCTTAAGTTTTGTGGGAGATGAGTTCATTTCACCGCAGCCGCTTTTTCCCTTTATTTTTCTGTTCTCTATCCTCAGCAGCCCTTTCTTTATTTCTCTATTTTTGTTTTGGCCCTTTTATTTTCTTCCCAATCAACAATATTACAAAAATCAAAATACTAAATCACTTTGTTGGAAATTTTAGATTTAAGAAACATAACAGTGTAGGGGGTATTCCCGAACAGGCACAGTTAGTGTGACAGCCTACTCGCCGGTTAAGGGAGGGGTTGGTCACAATTTATAAGGAATGATTCATCCTACTTGTACAAGGCCTTTTAAAGCCGTGAGGGCGGGCCAAAGAGCGTAGGAACTTCACAGTTAAGCGTGCTCATCCTGGGGTAATCTAGGGATGGGTAACCTTACTGGGAAGTCTACGATCTTTGGGCGTCTAAAGCGGACAATATTGTACAAAGATGGATGAGATCATTGTGGGCACGCGGCCGCACCGGCTCGGGCTCGCATAGGGCGCCGTGCGCGGGGCGGGGCGTGACAGGTGGTATCAGAGCTCAACCCTGGGCAAAGTGGTGAGTAGGCCCAGGGGAAGGTTGCTGGGCACTGTGTAACGAGGACGTTACACCTCTAAGGGGGGTAGATTGTGATAGCCTACTCGCCGGTTAAGGGAGGGGTTGGTCACAATTTATAAGGAATGATTCATCCTACTTGTACAAGGCCTTTTAAAGCCGTGAGGGCGGGCCAAAGAGCGTAGGAACTTCACAGTTAAGCGTGCTCATCTTGGGGTAATCTAGGGATGGGTGACCTTACTGGGAAGTCTACGGTCTTTGGGCGTCTAAAGCGGACAATATTGTACAAAGATGGATGAGATCATTGTGGACACGCGGTCGCACCGGCTCGGGCTCGCATAGGGCGCCGTGCGCGGGGCGGGGCGGGGCGTGACAGTTAGCAGCCGAACAAATGGTATAAAGTTGCACGTGGCAAATAGGACAGAGCGTACCGCTAAGAAGGGCGGTGAAGGGCGATGTGGACCAATGACATGAGGAGTCATTGGTCCAATCTGTTTGTTCGGCAGATAGAGACAAAATGCATGTGAAGTCATTTGTCCTAAATAGCTAACTAACAAGGGCGGTGAAGGGCGATGTGGACCAATGACATGAGGAGTCATTGGTCCAATCTGTCTGTTCGGCAGATAGAGACAAAATGCATGTGAAGTCATTTGTCCTAAATAGCTAAAGGAGACCTGTGACATGTGAGATCATTGGTCCATATGGAATGTTCAGCAAAGAGGTTGCCGAACAGGGAAAGAAGTAGCCCTAAATATTAAGGCAGCAGGAACGCCCTGGAAGGTTCCAGAGTAGTAATATCCCGTAAAGAAATAAGATCCTGAGTATATAGGATCTTATTAAAATATACCCAACGAGAATGGGATGTTCGGCCGGTTATGGAAAAGAGTCCTAAAATGACTCTTAAGTAATAAACAGATAAGGAATGGGAGTCCAAGAAATCCAGGATTTCCTACACGAGATTGGAATCCCAGGGCAACAGGGATGCTTGGACATCAAGCATCTATGAATCTATAAATAACGAGGTAAACCTATAGGAAAAAGGTACGCAATACTTGGCATTCATATTGTTCTCCTACTGATAATTAGGGATTATTGACTAGTACGTGATACTAACTTTGGCATCAGAGGGGCTTTGCCACGAGAGGCAGAGGTGCGCTCACCCCTTGTCTGTCTTGCAAATTAGGGTTCCGACGACGAATTAGGGTTCCGGTGAAGAGGCACGAGTAAGCCGTTGCAATCCAAAGTGATCTGAAGCATCAATTGTTTTCATCCCCCTACAAACAATAACGTAATAAAGATATGTTCTTGCATTTGACTAAAAAAAAATTCATAAGCAATTTAAATCGAGTGAGACAACACAATTTTTTTATTTTTTTCACACAAATGTAAGTTAAAGTATCTAGCAAACTTTTGTATTTTCTTAAAACATTAACTCTTACCATGTATCCATTAAAATAAATCGAGTTCCACTAAGAGCATTTTTAAATTTTTTTTGGCTTTTCACATTCTTGAGATACATCATTCTCCTCACATATATCAACTAAAAAGCCCAACAGGAAAAAATAAAAAATAAAAAATTAGCTAAACGGGCACCGAGTTCTTCTTGAATAAGTAAAGTATAATAATTCAACTGAAAAAATTTCCTTAAAAAAATGCAAAGAGAAGTTATTTTCTTTGAATCAGATTGTGATAATCTTAAAGCACTATACCTAGGATTACATTTTGATGTTGATTTTGTGTGTTATTCAAGCTAAAAGAACAAATGTAACTTGATAGTAACTGATAAAGAAAAGGGTTACGTTAATAGTTGTCGCATGTAAATTATAAACACAAAAGGATGATCTTATGGTGTCCCCAGTTATTTTGGCGACGCTATAATAATTGGCATGATAAGACCAATATGAGCATAATCAAAACCATTTAGTGACATAACCAAGGTATAACAAATTTCCCTAAATTTTCTGGATACTTAAAGAACTGGTAAAAAAATAAAAAACCTCAACCCCCCCACCCTTTAACCACGGTTAAGGATTTTTATCCCCTACATCTATCATCCTCTCCATCTTTTCCCTCATTTATTCCCTTTAATAAGGGAAAAATCCCTCTGCCCTTTACCCCGTTCATCTCCTAATCTCCCACCCAACCAAAAAGAAAACCCTCATCTGGTGTCCGAAAGTGGATTGATCTGAGCAACTCTTCTCTCTCTCCCTGTTCTCGTCTCTTCCTCCATCCCTCTTCTCTTCCTCCATCCCTTCTGTGGATGTTACCCCCACCATCAACAGCAACGGCGTTGGGCCACCATCGGATGACCCGAATTCCAATCCAGATCCTAAACCCACCTTCAATGAGAATAAGGTCGAGATCCTGAGGTTGAAGCTCCCCCACGCTGTCCAACCCAGTATTTGGGTTTGAGTATAATCTGATTCCCTGTTTTGTTTTTTGAACAAATTTTATTTATGGCCCATATTTGTTGAAATCTGCTAATTTGTGTTAGATCTTGTATTTCTTGGAATTAAAAATTTGTGTTCGTCCTTATATTTGTATTTGTACTGCCCAGATATGGAATTGATTGTTGTTGAAATTTAGTATTTTGTGAAGCTCATAGTCTTTATAATCATAACCCATTATACGAGTTGTACAGCGAAGTAGAAGAGATGCTGAAACCTTGTCCACGTTGAGTTAGGAACTTAAGGGTTTGTTGTTGTGGTATTGATATATGGAGTTGTTAAGTGGATTTGTTTTTCACTTTATTTACTCACGTGTACAGTTTTCCCCCCCTTTATATCCTCTACGTTCTCACTTGTCTCCATTTAATCGTTAAAATTGACTTCAACCAACCAACTCACCAAACCTCTCTTTCCAAAGATAAAATTAGAAATAATTACTCAAATATTCTGATGCATATTGTTTGCCCTATGGGTCACAAATTCACAAATAAAACAATGTTGTTTAAACCTTTAACGATTCACAACTAAGACTCAGATGACTTGTATGAACACAAAATCGAGTTTATCATTACAGAATGAACATTGGGGGACAAAATTAGATAATACATGGGTTAAAAAAAAATTTTGACTTACCTTGAAGATGGTGATGGCAGATGTGGCGGCGCGTGACTCGTATGGATGGTGATGGCAGTGGGGGATGTGGAGAGTTCAACGCTGTCAATGGTGTGGAGAGTTTAGACTGAGGGAGATAGTTTTGGGGAATTTCATGCCTGATCATTTGAGTTGTCAATCCTCCACGTCCTTTAGTTTTGGGGGAAACAGTTTCTGAATGGGTTGACAGATGAGAGGAAGGTGAAGGGATGGAGATAGAGTTAGGTCACACAAACTTGGGCAAAATCAATCGTGTGGATGGTGATGGCGGATGGTGGTAGCATCGTGTGGATGGCGATGGCAGATGGTGGCGGCATCGTGTGGATGCTGATGGCGGATGGCAGCGATGGCGTGTGGATGCTGATGGCGGATGGGCCATTGTGGAGAGATTTAGCTCAGTTAGTGGTGTGGTGTGGTGTGGAGAGTTCAGAGTGACAACGAGATTTACTTTTGGGGGAAACTTTTTCCCTTCACTTGGTGGTCATTGCTCCATGTCACGTTAATTTGAAAATTTTGGGGAATTCTCCTCTTTTTTTTCTTTTTAGGAGGATTTTCTCCTTGTATGGGCCTAGTTGCAATATTATGGGTGTTCATAAAAAATATTGTATGGATCACATTCATTGTGTCTGAACAAATTAAAGTGTTATACTGTATCACCCATTCTCCACGTGAGGTTTTTTATTGCAATCGGAACCTTCTATCTTTTACTTAACAAGGATTAGATTATTTATACCAAAAATGAAGTATATCTGATATCGTTTGTGGGCACACACCCCAAATATCTGATTTTATCGGGTGCGCTCTTTTAGAAAAGCGCGACGAAACGCTCAATTCATAGTCGTTGTAGAGACTTACAAATTATTCTATTTTCTTTAATCATTTAAATATGTGGAATATTGTATTTTGAGGTTGTGATGATGTCTAAAAGTGTTGGAAGCAAGTTGGGTTCGATCCGCTATCCGTTCAAAATTTTCACCTTTCTGTCCAGCCGGTATCGGTACTGCCTGTTGCCCAGTACACCCAGTGTCCAGAAGTTGTTCAAATCAACATTTTGAAGGCTCCAGTACTGGTACTGGGAGTCGTCCAGTACCCGTACCCGCTATGTTTTTCGGCAATTTTCAGCACGCTTTTTGGACTTCTATAAATACCCCCTTTTTGTCATTTCTCACTCCCAAACCCACGAAACACATCTGAAAACACCCTCTCTCACCTACGCAACTCCAATCTCACCCAAAACTCTTGATTTCAACCTCAAATTTCCAAGATCCAAGGGGTTTCTTCCTCAAAATCACAAGATTCTTGCATTTGGTGAACCAAATGTGAGTTTTGTGTTCTTGTTCTCACTCCTTGATGCTTACACACGTTTTTCTCTCTCTCCTCTCAATCACTTGTTGATCTTTGCTTGTTTATCATGTTTTTGGGTAATATCCTCTATAGATCTTGCACCTAAGCTTGGGAGTAGCTTGTTCTTGGAAGATTTGGGTTTATTCCTCTTGGTGGACCTAGGGTTTTGCTCAAAACATTGGTAGGGATTTCTCTCATCCTCTTCATGTTTTGCAGTGACTACGTGTGATTTAGGTGTTCATTTGCTATATATGGACGAATAGAATGTTTTATGGCTTGCAGATTGCATATTCTTTGAAATTAGTATTGTGGACTTGAGTGTTATGATTCATGAGCTATATGTGACTTATTTGATAGTGTTTGGTCGTGTGTGGAATGAGTTTATGGTATCGGTGTTAGTTGTGATAATATGGTGGTTGTTGATGTGAAGTGATTGTGAAGTATATTATGTTGCAAGGGGTGGAAATACAAAATAGCAAGGAGTGGAGTATATTGTGTCGCAAGGGGTGGAAACACAATTTCGCAAGGGGTGGAAACACAATGTCGTAAGGGGTGGAGTATATTGTGATTCAAGGGGTGGAAATACAATTTGCAAAGGGTGGAGGTTCGTTGGAAGAAGTGTGTGTGTATGCATGTGTGAATATGTGTATGAGAATGTTGTGATACTCGTACAGGGTGCGGACGTACATTCGTTTGGGTTTGACATCTAATTTGATTTGTTGTATTCATGCTCATCATCTCATTACGTATAGATTTTGTAGAGAATTTCCTACTGGGCTAGTGTAGCTCAGCAAAATCCTTCTTTTCAAGATCGAACACAAGGCAGTAGGTTGCATGACATGGTGTATTTGGAAATGAAGACTTTTGGAAGCTAACATGAACTTAGTTACTCATCCATCTTTGTATTAGACTACTTTTGGATAGAGATGGTATTGTAACTAATTTACTTTGTTGATCTTTTGACAAAAGATTGTAATATTCTTACTACTTTGCACATGTATTTAAGTTAATTTGGGCCGTGGTTCCAATGTTGTAATTACATTAACTTGGGGGCTTGTTTGTAAATTAAACAGGTGGCAAATGCATTTTGGGCATTATTTAATTTATGTGAGGATCCTTTATTGAACTGATTTATAGATTTATATTTTAAATCGAGGGCATGACAGTCGTCACTTGGGTTTTTTGTGGTATACTACCCAAGTAACCAAACTTGAAACGTTTGCTACATTGTTTGATTTTGAAAAGGCGTAGACTGGTCCATCATACCCTTGATATTTGAGGTTCAGGAGCCAAGTTATGAGAGGGGAAGAGTTTTAAGGCACCCCACTCACCCTATTGGAGATCGGCCTCTATTCAGACATTTGTAAAACATTTGTGCTTCTCTCTCATTAATCAATTTTTAGCCAGTTAGGGAGGAGAAACAGTTTAAGGGTATTTAAAACTGCAACATGTTGGCAGAATGTGATTGATAGCATGCGGGGGTTTTAAACAGACTGGAAGGCACTGTTCTGGAATGACGTGCGCAGGAAGAAACTAGCATGCACTAATCAAGTCACTGCATGCTGAATCTAGCTGCGTACACCACTACAGCATATGCGTACACCAGTAAGCCTAATCCCACAGTCTTATTTTCAACCCTCTGGGCTCTGGAAATGACCAGTGCACACCCAAGACAACCAAATAGTTTATATAGCAGGTAATATACAGTTATAAGCAGTTTAAATGGGCTACAAAGCCACAAAATAAATAAACACCCCATAAATAGTGTGGGGACAAAACAGAGGCCAAGGCCTAGTTACTCAATACAAAGGCCAGCCACTGGTTAGGGTATGACCTGCATGTGCGGGTAAACCACTGCAGCACGCAAGTTTGACCCTTTGACCAGTGCTTGGTTTTACATTTTCTGGGTTCTGAGACATGTTTAGAAAGACCCCAGAGGCATCCATTGCAGCAGATGTGAGTAGGGACATGCAGCTAATAATTTTATCAAAGGAAAGCAACAAACTGGTTCTTAACATGCTCACAGTGTGATATATACATGTAAAAGCTTAAAACAATTAGACATCAATCCCCACGCAAGGTCTGCACGTACTGCCAAGGACTGGCATACACGAGCTTATGACTGGCATACACTGGTTCTAGCCATGAAGATTTTTGAAACATTGCCAGCTGCGGGCTCCCCGTCTAGCGCGCTCGAGAGTCGCCACCCGGATTTTTGAAATGGATGATCCGAGAAACTGAGAGTTTGTTTGGAAAAGAAAGGCTTTTGGTCTAGTGAAAACGTTAAGATTTTGGATTCGGAAACCACGTTACGAACGGGAAAGGTTTTGTTGGGAATGAACCTCGCTCGCCCAACAAAATAGGTCTCTACTAAACATTTTAAAAAGGGGGAAAATTTCATACTTCTTTTGGAACACGAAACTCTTTGATAAACAAGTAAGAGGAGAAGGGACATGGGAAGATATATCACATTGGCGTGCACATTGTGCTATCTGTACAGAAATGATAAGAGTATGATGTTATGAGATAGAATAACTAATCAATAAACTATCCAGATCAGAACCATTCTCACACAGCTTACCATAATGCTGCGCACGGCCTTATGGTATGCCATGCCGTTTATTTGCTTCACTATCAGACTATCATCAATACCTAGGACAGTGCACGGCATGTTACATATCCCATGCGTCTTTTCTTTAAAGATATCATAAGATACGCAACCGTTAATCTGTCTTAGAATAGTACCATCTATTCAAGCCATGAATAGTAAAAGCAATTTTCAGTGTACTTGATCATTTGAGATGATCAAGAAAACCTCTTTTGGACATAAAACATGGCTTGTAGATATGGTCTTATTCTGAAAAGCATTGACGATAGTATTTTCGGCAGTACAAACAGGCCTGATGAAGGATGGCTACGATCTAGACTGTTTAAGCAAGTAGATAGTAACAAATAAAAGGCCGTGCGCCTGAACATACTACGCCTTGCGACATAGCAAAACACTCCATGGCATGGTGTGTCCGGTACAGTGACTGTTTTAGCTTTCAAAAATAGTTTTTAAGTCAGTTTTAAATCCAAAGGGAATTAAATCTGACTATAGAAAAAGTCTCCCTCAGGGCCAGGACAGGGCCTAGCCCAAGGAAACTTGTTTTTACCTTTGATCTTGAGCTTGTATGTGGATGGATGGTAGTGGACGAGCATAGACAGGATCGGGTGAGTATGAATGAGTATGGGTGGGAGTGGTTGTTAGGTGTCTCAAAGTGAGTAAAAAACTAACTTTGATGGTGAGGAGAAAAATGGGGCATTTTGCCTGGAGAATGTCTTTTTAGGACAACATTCTCAAGACTTGGAAATGGGGAATGGGTGTATGGACAAAGTAAAAGAGAGTGATTGGGAATTAGGAGCCCAGGACCCTTTTCTCTTGAGTGGAGGGGTGTATTTATAGGCAAGAGCCAATGATTTTGAATTCAAATGAGGGAGGTGCTTTCTAGGAGGGCTAGAAGTGCTTTTTTAGCTAAGCCATTTTGTAGCTATGGCTCAAACAGGCGTGGCCGACAGCTTACTGAGTCAGTCGGAACTTTTTCCATGAAATGTCGTGCGGTTAACCTTTTGACCGCATGTAGAGTAATAAGTTTTATTATGCCGTGCGGTGTAGAAGTGTTCTGTGCGATATTCTAGGTCCAGTCCAGGGATTTTCGGGCTTATCTGGGCTTTAGATTCTTTGGGCTTTTAGGTTTGTCTGAGATTTTGGGCTAAGGAAGTGCTATATTCAAGCTCATCAAAGGTATTGTTTGCTTTATTTCATCATCAAGGCGTTCAAAGAACCTTTGAGGTCCGGATTGGGGTGTACAGTAGTCCCTCTTTAACGAAGCTTGAAAACAACCATTGGTTGGCGTGAGTGACGTTTAAAGAATAAGCATCCCAATCCATTGCTCTAAAGTCTTTGAACGGAGGCAAAAATGCATGAAAACCAAAATGCAATCAAATGACGATTGTGGTCGCACTCATGGAGCTGCCTACGTATCCTGTTTGTAGGGATCAGACCAACGTAGTTCAATCGGGACAATGTAAGCAAAATAAGTCCCGGAGGACAAATTACAAAATCATGCCATAAACTTGAGAAGATTGAGTGCTTATAGTGCTATTTGTTGCAAAAAATCATGAAACGAGTCCTTAGGGGACTAAAATGCGAAACGAGTCCTCAGGGGATTGAAGCGAGCCCTCGGGGGACTAAAATTGAGATGAATCCTCGGGGGACAAAAAATTGAGAGGAGTCCTTAGGGCACTAAAATTGACACGAGCCCTCAGGGGACAAAAAATTGAGACGAGCCCTCGAAGGGCGAAATTTCACGATGAGCCCTTACGGGCAACAATTTGAGACGAGCCCTCGAAGGGCGAAATTTCGCAACGAGCCCTCAGGGGGCAACAATTTGATACGAGCCCTCGCAGGGCAAAATTTGACAAGTCTCGGGGGACAAAAATTCAACGAGTCCCGTAGGACAAAATTTGAGACAAGCCCTCGAAGGGCGAAATTTTGAGACAAGCCTTCAGGAGCAAAAAAAAAAATTGAGACGAGCCGTCGAAGGGCGAAATTTGACAAGTCCTAAGGGACAAGGAATTTGGTGAGTCCCGGAGGACAAAAATTTTGACAAAACATTACAGCGAGTCCTGGAGGACGAGATTAATTCCTTGATCACGGCACAACATTCTAACGGATTTTTAATGCAAAGTGCCTGGAATATATCATTCCCAAGGATGATATTGGTGGCTAGCTTGAACAATTTCCAAAAAAAATGATTTAATTCTGTGGCGCCAAAATGCCGTGCGGCTTAGCATGACACCGCGCGGTGTTTCAACTTCCCATGCAATTCTTTGATTTCTGAGAATAGTCGGTGGGTTTAAGGGTGCCCATAAATACAGGCGTGTCCTTTCGACGGCTGGAGCCTCTTTAAAAGGAGGGTGGTGCCTCATTCCATGCACCACCCACAAAATTCCCTCAAGTCTCTTCGAATTTCCCCTGCTCTTCTAAAAAACAAGTTGTTCTTAAGGCTTTCAGCATGGTGGACAACAGCTTGGTGGCGCGAGTGATTTCCTTGGAGGCCGAAATGGCCTTTTATAGTGAGGAAATCGAGGAACTCAACCGACAGATCGCAAGGTTCATCTCCACGATTCGCACCCTTCGTTGGGCTGCCTCCAATCTTCAAGACTTTGCCTTTGATCAACTGGACGACAAACACGACCTTGAGCACGCGCCGGAGCACAGTCGGATGATACCGCTAAGGATTCCAAGGGGAATTCGAATAGTTCTGATGACCGTTTGGATGGTGCGAACATTGCGTCCGATGAGGGGAGCGATTGAGAAGGAGGATGAAGAAGAAGAAAAAGTAGGGGGGTAGTAGGATCTTCTTGTTTGCTTTTGTTTCTCTCTCTCTCTCTCTTTTTGAATATACTGAAAAATTTCGGGGGTTACCCCGGTTTATTAATGAAATGAATGCTTCCCTTCTCGTCTACCTTTGTCTGCTGCTCATTTTTTTTTTTTTTTTACTTATGTTGCATAGAACTCGAACAACTCATCACAGCCTTGAACGCTAAGCAAACATTTTTAGAATTTGAACTGTTCGAAAAACAGACACAATGCCGTGCAGGGTTACCAATCGGCGCACGGTATACCAAATCTTGTTTGAGTCTTTTGAAAAATGGACCATTAAATAGCATGGGGCCCAAAAGTAATTTTTAGAGACCCAAGCAAGCTTCGAATAGGGTTCAACGACCATTAAATGCCGTGCGTGCGTCCTGGAATGCTGTGCGGTACTACGGGTTTCGAACCCGGTCCAAATTCAATTCCAGACGAGCCAGTTCGAGGGGTATATACAGGTGAGGCGTACAGAGTACGCCCCACCATTCGAACTCTCTCTCTTGCGCATTCTCTCTCTCATCTCTCTCTGACTCTCTCTCTCTCTCTCACTCATCTTTCTCATCTCTCTCTCGCGACATCTCTCTCTCTCGATCGATCATTTCTCTCTCTCTCGGCCATCTCTCTCTCTTCCTTATAACGATCATGTATCGTAGTGACGATGTACCCAATGGTGATCAACCACCAAGGGTCGAGGTTACATCACCTTCGGTACCTTCAGAGAATGAGGCAGTGATTGGGGATGTTTCGGAGACCCTGGAGGTTTCGGTTTCAGCAGCCATGGCTTGGGAGCCCATGGCCTTGGCTACCGTGGTGAGCAGTGACGATAGTGGCAGTGGTGAGGCGGCCAGCGACAGCCAAATTATGGAGGGTTCAGGTTCAATGGAGTCAAGGGGTGAGAACGAGGCCGCGGGCCTACCGGAGATGGTTGGTGGTTCGGAGGAGAGGGTCACGGAGACCCACGGTGGTGGTCCAGATGGTGAGGGAGAGAGGGAGATGGAGACCTCTCCCACGAGGACACCTAGGTCTGACTTGGGGAAGGACCCCATTGTCGCAGGGGAGTCGGTGGAGTAGCGGGAGACACCGGCCATGTTTGTAGGCAGTGGTGAGGGTGCAGGGTCATCGAGGCCTATTGGAATAGGCAACTACTTAGAGGCAGCGTCTCTTGAGGATTTGGTAGAGACACTGCGGGGGATGCCCAGACTGGCAGCAACCTTACTTGAGGCTCGAGAAAGAGAGCTCCAAGCCGAACTTGAGGCTGGGGCTTCTAGAGAGCCACAGGGTGAGGAGAAGGCTAGGGGTGAGGTAGCCCCTTGGAGGAGTGTTGTGGATGAGGCGACGGCTGTCCTTAGGAGTCGCTAAGCTTTTAACGAGGCAAATTACAGGCCTTTTTCGCACATGGTGGTGCCTTTGCTGCCAGATGCTTATAGGCTAGAGATGACTGCCTACGACGAGGGCTAGGTTCTAAGGGACCCACAATAGCTCTTGTCCTTGCGACGAGACGAGGTATGCTTTAATGCTTGCATTTTCAATACAATGTACCATGCTTCTCAGTTTCTTGCTTTCGAATATCGTGCGTATTTATTAAATCTTATCTCCTTTTTGCCACATGAAATAACGATCTTGTGCTACAGTGGTACAGCTGACGTGCCAAAATTTTGGGAGAGGCTCCCAGAGACGGTGAAGAAGATAATGAGAGAAACAGGTTTTGGGGAGTTCGTTAGTATCCTGACGTGGGCGAGTAACGATCCCCAGGTGGTGAGGGCTCTTGCTGAGAGGTGGTGGGATACAACAAATTCATTCCACTTCACTTTCGGTGAGATGACGGTGACGCCTTTGGACTTTTCGGTGATTACCGGTCTAAGGGTCGGAGGTGACCCTATTCCCTACGACGCTGCAGTGGGGAGAGACCCGGGCTTATAGAGGCATCTCTTGGGATACGTGTTGAGGGCAGAGAAGGGAAATGCTCCGTATGCTCAGCTTCTGGACTTTTGGAAGGAGCCTCCAGAGGATAGGGTTTAGGAGGAGCAGATGGCGCGGTGCTTCTTATTGTATATGCTTGCCGCATCTCTGTTTCCTAACAAGCGTAATTGAGTGCATCTCTCATTCCTGCCAGCGTTGAGGAACATTGGAGAGATAGCCCATTTTGACTGGGGTGGTGCAACTTCAGGGACGTTTTACGTCTTCATGGGGTCTCTCTCCTGAGGAGCGGGGAAGAGCCTCGACGGCTACTAGCGAGTTTGGGAGGTATAGCTTAGAACCCTGTTTTTCCTTTTACTGTCAGCTAGCTTTCATTAGTCTTTGTATACCCTGTGCTAATTCTTAGCCTTGAATTTTGCAGCTATGACGTTCGAGGTACTGGACATGTACCCTCTCGCGACGTCATGTCCCAATGACGTAGTACTTCCTCGAGCCCTCCGTTGGTCAAAGGAATATCAAGGAGTGAAGAAAGGAAAGGGCGACTTGAATGCCTATCGGTTGTACTTGGACGAGCTGCATCCTGATCGGGTATCCATGCTTCCTTGACATTTCAATTCATGCTTTTTCACCAGCATACTAATATCAGTTTCAACTGCAGGTGTACTGGCGCATCTGGGATCGATTCGACATCGCGTACGTGGCTCAAAGTAGGGAGGTGACGAGAGGGAGAGTGCTTTTGGAGTCTCCTTATGGCTGGCAGTGGTCCCTGGGCGATCGGGTATCATGTCAGTCATTGAGGCTAGACACCTTCTTGGTTCCTGGACCACTTACTTCTCTCGTGCAGAGGACGAGGGATTGCACGCTAGAGGAGATTGAGCGGTTTACGCGGCCAGATCCTGAGTTGGAGTCGCTCTTCTAGGCAAGTGCTGACTACGTAGAGTACCAGGCTCAATACTTGATGTAAGGCCTTGGGATTTGCGCTACTTGAGAGGCGCGACAATAGGCGCAAGGTGGTAAAAGAGGAAGGGGAGGAAGAAGAAGAGATAGAAGAAGAGAAGGTGAAGGCCGAGGTGACGGCGCAGGCCAAAGTGGAGCTAGGTTGCCCATACTTTCCTAGACAGTGGATGTGGTGACTGCTCTGGGAGTCCCTGGCCAAGTGGAGGTTCCACGACCTACAGTCGAGCCTTCGGAATTCCTTGCTCAGGTATGACATGCTTTTAATCCTTTCGTATGTTTGCTATTGTCACTGCTTGTCGTAATTAATCTTTTCATCGCGCTGGTGACTCTAGAGTATGCTAGGGAGATGGCGGCAGCTATGATGGGCCTGGAGCAGCTCATGTGGCAATATGCCATGGGCCATTCCCCACCAGTACTGACTCGCGTTGGAGAGACGATGGTAAATCCTTAACTCTTAGCTACTTATCTCACTTTTATTACCCTCATTCATGATTAAGATGCAAATACTATATGAATGGTACGCTATTGCAAGCTAGAGGAGGGGCTTCACGGGGATTACGCCAGAAGTCTATTCGCATGCCTGTGCAACAAGCTTCTTCTGCTGGTTCTCGAGAGGAGCAGCCATTGAAGAGACAGCGACACTCCGGTGGTACCGAGGAGGAGCCCATCGCTGTTTTGGACGAGACCGAAGAGACTACAGACATTGATCTGGAGGATACTTCCGGGAGTACCATGCCCGGGGTTACTCACACTCAGGAGGTTGCTAGTTCTGAGGCAGAGGAGGAGGCCTCTGAGGAGGACGAGGAGGAGGGTGAGGATGGCGATGAGGATGAGGACTGAGTTTCCTCTTTTGCTTTTTGTCTTTTGATGGAACCTGCGTGCTTCCTTTTGCAGGGTGCCTGTTTACCGTTGGTAGATAGGGTTTTGAGCGTCAGGCTTATAAGCCTCATTTTGCCATGTACCTCGACTCATGGATGCTCCTGAGTTTATAGAGAAACTTGTTCTTTCAATGTCTTTGTCATTCAATCTCTTTTATTGCTGTTGTACAAAGAAAGTTGAGCAACTAAGACATTTACCGGAATGTACAACTAGTCCTTGATCACGAAACTGAGCCCGATACAGGATCTACAATTGGGAATAAATTGACAAAGGAATAGAAATCAAAGAAGTAATCGAATAAACTTTGAAGAATTGACATTATATCTGAGAATTTACACAAACAACCATGCTATGGGCTCAACGACGACCCTCGAAACTTGATATGCGACTCGAAAGTTTGACCTTGTGCCTGGAACACATCTGAAAACTTGGAAAATGTTGACTTTGAAAGGTAACAACTTCAATTTTTGACTTGAGACTAGAATCGAAACTTGGACTAAGTCACTTTTGACCACTGTGACCTGCATGACTCAAAGAAACGACATGAAATGGCCCGAAATGTGATTTGATATCTCGACGTGACTCAAATATGGGATTTTATTAACTTTGTGTACTATGACCTTGAATTTCAAGAGTTGACCCGAGGCGAAACATCCCTGAAGTCCTAAATACTTGTTGGAGTGTGTTCTGGTGGTTGGTGATGCCCTATGATGCCTCAAATCCATTCTATACCTTTGCTCTCAAAAACTACAAAAATGCAAGAAAAACAGCATTCCCGACTAACCATTTAGTCGGCAATTGTTGGCTTTTTAGTCGGCAAAAATATTTTCCGACTAAATCTTTTAGTCGGCAAGTTAGTCGATGGAACGAGGTCGGCAAAGGTTGTTGCCGACTAAAAAAGGTTTAGTCGGCGAAAGTATATATGTTTACCGACTAACATAGTCCGACCAATACTTAGTCGTTACATGTATTTAGTCGGCAAAGATTACCCGATTGGCCGACTAAGAGCTTAGTCGGCGAATGTTCTATTATTTGGTCGACCAAAATTTTAGTCTGGGATTTGTACCATAGTTGCCGACTAATGATTTAGTCGGGGAATGTGTTCTATATTTGCCAACTAATTGTTTAGTCGTTACATATATTTAGTCGGCAAAGATTACCCTATTGGCCGACTAAGAGTTTAGTCGGCAAATGTTCTATTATTTGGCCGACTAAGGGTTTAGTCGGGGAATGTGTTCCGTATTGGCTAACTAATTGTTTAGTCGGAGAATGTGTTTTGATTACCACCGACTAAAAATGTCTTTTTAATTCAATTAATTTGAAACCTATTGGCGACTAAACTTTAGTCGGGAAATATTCCTCATTCTAGAAATTTCTACAATTTTTTTCACATTATTGCATCCACAAAATTGCCAACCAAATACAATTAATAGAAAATAAAAATTCCAAAAAATAAATACAAACTTTCATAAATAGAGAGCCACCAAATAGTTAAAAAAAACTTGTATCCAAATTCGTAGAGTGCAAAATAACATGTCCACCATGACCCAAAAATAAAACAAAATCCAAGCTTAGTTCAACTTCAACAAACCCTGTGGACCTCAAAATACTAAATAGTTCAACTTCAAGAAACGGATAACCCAAAAAAAATCCAAAAACGTCCACAACCAAAATCCAACTTCGATCTTCATAGTCAATAATCAACATCCTGCGCGAAAACTAAAAAAAAAAGAACAATCTATCATTATTAGTGTTTATGAATTAGTGTATACCAATATTGCACAAAGCATGAACATAAAGGAATGATAGAGTGAGTTGCAGAACTTTAATAAGTGGAACAAATGCAAGTGTCCATTGCAATTTATTTGTCTACTCTAGTCCATAAAAATGGCCAACCAAAGACAACAAATTATAACAAGAAGCTGATAAATACATGGAAAGCTGATAAAACACTGGAAGAATAACAGACATGATTCATAAAATTGAAAGATAAAAAGAGGAACCAGGACACTGAAAAGAAACAATACCTACAAAGCGAAGGTAAGCATAATAGCATATTACTAGTTTTTTGGTTTTTCCATGATGAGTATGACAAGAACGGACGATTTTTGGTTCAGAAATACCCCCCTCTTGGGGAAATGTCTTACCTCAACAATTGGTAGAATTTGCAGCTTGTCCTCATTTGGAGCTATTCTTAAGTAAGGTGAAATAAGGTTCTACATTCCAGTAAGGAACATGCGATGCCTCCAAGAAGTTGAAGTCATGAACCTACGAAGAAATTTTCTAGAGCAGAAAATCAAATTGAGGATCTTGCCCAACCAGCTGTATTATGCCAGGAAGCAAAGACCCATAAGAAAAAATAACCTAAGCATTGCCTTCCGGTCCCAAGACCATATGGAATTCCAGTAATATCGTAGATTCAAGGGCTGAGCTTAGTCTCACAAGCAAGTTAGAAATATTATTTCCGTAGACAAATCAATCGGGATAAGAGATTATGAAAGAACTAAAATAATCAAAACTCAACTATTTGCCAAGCATATGACTATTAAATTAAATGTATCATGACTATACTAAAACTGAAAAAGAAACAGCAAAAAAGAGGTCAGTTGTGTTTGAAGCTTGCAGCTTGCCCTAACAATTTCAATTCTGAAGTCACATCAGATGACTTAACTTCTGAACAACTGACTTAAAAGAAATTGGATTGGCATTCAATTAGTATAAGAGATTCAGTAATCATGTTGCCAAAACATAACAAAGAACACGACATAAACACCAAAAAGTTAATTACATACATGTACATTAACCATTTGCAAGATCAATGACTTACCCATTTCATATTCCAATGCTTGCAGAATCATTTCAACCTGGAGAAGAATGACAATTGGTTAGAAAAACTGAAAAGGACTTTGGGATTGGCTTAAGACTGTTAACATGTTCACACAAGCAATATTATGTCATACACGGGCATAAACATAGACAGACAGACACACAAAACTTGAAACAAGCTAATTAGCGGGTCACAATGACCATAGGCAGTGCTAGCTTACAGATAAAGGTAAAATCAAAGATCCATATTTACTAACAATCGCAATCCCTTCGGTCAATATCAATTCCAAGTAAAACACATAGGAGTAGTAATTAACTCTCTCTTCGAACATGGAAATGCCGCTAGAGCCACCAAATCTGACCCTAATTCAAATGCATTACAGATCTGTGACAACATGATTCACGTTTTAAATGACCTTCAAAGCTTAGAAATTTACATGCATTACTGTACATCTAATTTACATCCTGTTAGATTAGAAATTTCCCCCAAATCTTAAGCTATTAGAAAATGAACCCAACAATGTATATCAAGCTATCCAATAGCCTCCCTCATGTGTAGAGAAGAATAATGCAAACGGGGAACAAACGTGACATAGACTATGTTACATGGACTCGGGTGCGAGTGCAAATCATCAGACATAGAGAATCCGAGTGTCCAAAAGGACACGGGTATCAGACACATCGACATGGGTACTTGAGCCAAAATGAAGGATCCATGTGACATAGGACATAGAAACTTGAACACAAGATCTCTTAGAAGCCAAACCTCTGATATCATGTAGGATGACCAATGGCCGCAACAGCTTTAGTTGTTCGGAAATGGGCCTTCTAACGTATATCCACTGGTCCAACATCTTAACTAACTAATTTTAAAAGGCTAAAAAAGACTTCTTGGGTACTGCTCTTTTGGCGATGAGAAGGGACCCCTAGTTTATACTCTCTACTTGCCAACCTATTTTTTATCGTCATCCAACTCTTGTCCATTACTTCTAACCTACAAAATTAATTAAAGGTTACAGAACATTACTATGTTTTTTATTACACACTACATATGGCCTAAGTATATGCACAAAATAGAAAGGAATAAATAATGAAGCATAAGAACACCGTCAAAAGAACAATTGTTATTCATTCACTTCCAATAACAATTGTTACTATCCACATGTTCAAAATAAATGTTTGTTTCCCTTCCATGCAATTAGAGCAGTAAACCATTTAAGAGAGTAGTGGTATATCAGTTTCTTTTTTTTTTTTTTGAAGTTACAATTGTCACGTTTTCCAGCCCTTTTTGAACTTTAAATGTGGAACAAGTAAATGTACAGCAAAACTAACATGCACGAATAAACCCGCTCGCCAGGTTAGAATCTAGTATGTTGTTGTATGAACACATGAACCACCCACCTCAATTACAGCTAGTCAGACGACAAATGGATCCTTGAGTGCGCATACAAATTAGGCACAAAAAATTAACGCATGACCTAAACCACACCAAAACCACATGAATTAACCCCCAAATCTCCAATTGAAATCATGCATTTTCCCTTTTTTTTCTGTACCGATTATAGAAGGATTAAAGAAACCCATATCAGAGATTGTAGTTTGTGTATGAATTCTAAGGGAGTAGAAAAACCATATCACATAAATCGTAGATAAAGTAGAAAGAAAATCATAACTAGTGAGAACTGAGCGGTGCGAGATCCGAATACTTTCAAATTGTGAAGACTTAAACCTGCCTAATGAAATCGTACATAAAAGATGAGTGAAGCATTCTGTCGAACATGAAAAAGGCAGTCAATTGTACCTAAAAAATCTAACTTTATAACTGATGGGTTATATCCTATTCAGATCAATTCTACCTCATCAATGGGTTCCAACTCTCAAGACCATATTTTAAGCAAACAAAATCAGATTTTTGCACCTTACAATTTGTTTCCAGCATGTTACTTAACTATTCTGATCGTAATAAGTTTTCGATGTTGTACCATTTTTGTTCAGGCTCAAATAATAGGTCAGATAATGCATGAATTCCAATGGCCCACTAAGTATATATTGTGGGGGTACAGTTAAAGATTAGTGGGTCTAGGCGTGGTCCTCCGGTTTGCTCCTACTCGGCACGTGCGGTAACTGTCTTGGCCGATGTCAGTCATAACCTATTTGAGCCAAGAGGTTAGGTGGGCGTGGGTGACCTGTAATCGGCACACCACTCGGGACACTCTTGGTCGGTTCAGCCGAACCGGGAAGAGACCCTGCTATTAGGGACCAAGGATGGTAGAATCTAGACTACTGATATGGTCTAGTAAGGCGGCTCAACGATTTACAGGTGGACCTAAACCATTGACTCCTCAAAACACCAAAATTCTTTTTCGATTAGTCACAAAATACAACCTAAGCAAATGCCTACTCAAATCCCAAAACTCCTTTTAACAAAAAATCAAAATCACAAAATTAATTTCACACATCCATATCAGATAAAAAAAAAACTATTGTACATTTCTGTACAGCCACCGTCAAAACTTCAACCATACTCCCACCTTCTAATCAGAAACTAGAACTGAAAACCCAGCCGCCAAATTGGAAACCCAAAAAACCTCACCTATTCTCTCGTCACCACATCCCAGTCCACCTTCTACACCCTTATCCTCATCCAATAATTCCTCCCCCAATATTTTATCCTGTCCTACATTCATACCTAATTCAAACACCATGCAAGGTAATAACCTGGTAATAAATTTGCATGAACCCTCAAAGCGTCCACCCAAAAATCGTCCTCCAAACCCAGCAGCCAAATTGGAAAACCAAAAAAACCCAAATTGATTTATTTGTTTGGAGCACTAAAACCCCAAATCGATTTGTTCATTTGAAGCACTGAAAACCCAGATTGTAGCAGGGAGAGACAGACACAGAGAGAGAGAGAGAGAGTACCTAGCAGGAGCGAGAGAGAGAGAGAGAGAGAGACACAGCCGCTCGACCACAGCTGGAGATGCAAAGTCGGAGGAGAGGGGTTTTCGTCGGGGGGGTTTGATTGACAGGAGCAGGAGGATCTGAGATCACAGTCGGAGGAGAGAGGGGTTTTCGTCGGGAATATGGCAGCGGCGGCGTAGCTGAACGGTGGAGACCGCGACTGGAGAGAGGGGTTGAGCAAGAGTCAGAGGGTCGATTGGGAGAAGGATGAACTGATAGAGGATTCGTGAGGGAGATGGGGGAAATGTATGACCCGATGGGTTTGGAAATGATGTAACGGCGCCGTTTCTTATCACAAAAGATTTGCCGACTAAATAGTTAGTCGGAAATTACCTAAATCCCGCCATTTTTTCCCGCAAAAAATTCGGATTGGTGCAAAAAAATTGTGGTTATGTTTGGTTTAAGAGTTTAGTTTGGTAGTGGGAGGAGAGAGAAATAGGGTAATGATTGAAAATAGAGATAATGATTGGAGAGAGATGAGAAAGTAATAATTGGAGAAATAGGCTAATGATTGGAAAAAGAAGTAGGGTAATGATTGGAAAACAAAATAAAACCAAATCCAAACATCCAAATGAACATAGCCTGTATCATTCCAGACCAAAAAATAATTAGCCGGTATTTTTTGTCTTGGCCGACTAAGGATTTAGTCGGAAATAATTCTTTGAGTTGGAATGGCTTTTACTGCGTCCAAAAATATTAAAGTCTTATAACACACCATCCGAGCCCCACTTGAGTTTTTTGCGCGATCAGAACCATTTATCTTCTCTAATATTATTAGTTAGATCATTCTTACTAATATTACAGTTGATCTTTTTCTGTTAGACAATTGATCGAACAAAAAATACAATTTTTCTAATGAATTCACGTCTCGATAAAGAGATATTCTAAACCTGATCGAGCCGCAAATTTACTGGAATGAATAATTCAACAAGTGCAAGAAAATCAATGATCTCGATCGTCAAGAATGTCTTGCAATCTTGTGGCTACTATAATAACAAATACAACATAAAAAATTTCTAATGAATTCACATCTCGATAAAGAGATATTCTAAACTTGATCAAGCCGCAAATTTACTGGAATGAATAATTCAACAAGTGCAAGAAACTCAATGATCTTGTTCGTCAAGAATGTCTTGCGATCTTGTGGCTGCTATAATAACAAATACAACATAAGTATATTAGTTAACTATCAAATACATCAAACATATATATAGTTAAGGTAACTATTGAGTCATTTTTTATAATGATCGATCTAAACCGTTACGATTTCATGGCTTACTTATTATAGCATTGTCACTAAAATTGGAGATCATTTGGTATTGGCGACCACATTATTGAAAGACATTTTAATGCGTTCGAAAACGTTTAATTGTTATAGTGAACTAACCGAGCCCCGCCTGAGGTATTTTTTCACGATCGAAATCATCTATCTTTGACGTAATACGAATTTAAACATTCATACCAAGAATAAAGTTAACCGCATATAAATAGACACTTAATCGGACAACAAAATTCTTTACATTTAAGAATTTCTATGCCAATAAAGGGACTTTCTTGGCCCGATTGAGCCAAAATTTTACGAGAATCTTATGATTAAGAAGGAAAAAGAAATGAGCGGTAGTGATCGGAAAGTTTGCATCGTGATTAATGTCGCTGGAACAAATATTTCCTTTCTTTGAAATTTTTAAAAAGGGGGAAAAGTTGATATTCCATGACTAAATCTTTTAGTTGGGAAATGTATTTGACTTTTTAATTAGGATTACATGATATTACCCGACTAAAATAAATTTAGTTGGAAAATGTAATTTCGTTTTCTATTTTGTTAAATTCGAAAAATAATATTTCATGACTAAATTTCATTTTTGTCGAGAAGAAAAAGTAAATTACGGACTAAATTTAGTTTAGTCGGAATTAATTTCCGATTTTATTAAATTCGAAAAAAAGTTATTTCACGACTAAATTGAATTTTAGTCGGCACATAATTCAATTTCCGACTAAATTTAATGTAGTCGGAATTAATTTTCTATTTTATTAAATTCGAAAAAATGATATTTCACGACTAAATCTATTTTAGTCGGCAAATAATTAAATTACCGACTAAATTGAGTTTAGTCGGAATTAATTTCCGATTTTGTTAAATTCAAAAAATTGGTATTTGACGACTAAACAGAAATTTAGTCGGTATATAATTAAATTTCCGATTAAATTTAATTTAGTCGGAATTACTTTTCTATTTTATTAAATTAAAAAAATGATATTTCACGACTAAATCTATTTTAGTCGGAATTAATTTCCGATTTTATTAAATTCAAAAAATTGGTATTTGACGACTAAATTGAAATTTTGTCGGTCTATAATTAAATTTCCGACTAAATTTAATTTAGTCGGAATTACTTTTCTATTTTATTAAATTCAAAAAATGATATTTCATGACTAAATCTATTTTAGTCGGCAAATAATTAAATTACCGACTAAATATAGTTTAGTCGGAATTAATTTCAGATTTTATTAAATTCGAAAAAAGATATTTCACGACTAAATTTAATTTTAGTCGGCAAAATTTATGTTTTTGTCGACTAAACTAATTTAGTCGGTAACAGTTCTATATTTTACCGACTAAAAATTATTTAGTCGGTGATTGGCTTATATTTGCCGACTAAACACTGTTTAGTTGGGAAAGTTTAGTCAGGAATTGTGTATTTTGTTGTAGTGATAATATGCCGTGCGTCTATTCAAAATGCCATTCGTTATGTTATAAGGTCTCGCAGGGTATCGATGTTACACCGTGCTAATTTCCCAAAACCAATATGCTGCGCGTTTTTCCATTATGCCACGCGTGGTTTCTTTCCTGACATTCTATATTTTGCTGTTTCTTAAGGCAGATTGCACGATGGTTGGAGTTTGACCTGTGCAATGGCATTTTTGAGCCAATGCATGTTTGTATTATGCTTCCATGCTATGACCAAACTTTTTCCTATGCAAGACTCATGGAAAATTTGTATTTTTCGATGCCCAAGGCTCTTTGAAAGTTGAAGTTGTCTCCACCATTCTTCCTATAAATTCAGACCTTCAACTTCAAATTCTTCTCACCCCACTCAACTCTTCTCTTTCTAAAACTCTCCCTTATTCCAAATGGCTCTTTCCCTTACCGGTTCGCTTCGCCCATGGTTGGTTTCAATTGAGGGCGTTGATTGGCATAACTTTCGGGCTCATGGTCTCTATTCCCTAAGGTACCTTCGCAACATCTGTCTCTGCCCCGAGCTTTTGAGGGCAACCACTAGTTTCTGGGATCCAGAGGTCCATGTGTTCCATTTTGGGGAGCAATAGCTTTGTCCCACCGTCAGGGAGTTCTGTGGATACCTCGGCGGCTTCGGCTCGGGAGAAGTTATCATCCCTCCTGTACGTGAGAGCATCTAAAAGGTCTTGGTTGTGGTCCTTGGATTGAGTGGTGGTGTTGCTCGCTACTTATATCACCACGAGGGCTGAGGCACAAGGAAACTAACTCGATCCTACTACCCTAATCGTAGAATAAATTGTGGACCCGGTTTCATCATATTGCACTTTTGTTTTTGAAAGCCATGCTTAGCCCTACGTATTAGAAGCAGTTATTATAGTAAAATGAGTCGATGAAGGTTTCCCCCTTTTTGATTCAGTGTTTCGAATTCAACTTGGATTTTTATTTTGATTGATCATGATCGGGCCTCAGAGTGAGGCTGCCTACGTATCCTTGTGGTAAAGAAATCAGGTCATAACGTAGTTTAGGGTAGGGTTCACTCTAGTTTTAACACTCTCTTTTTGCGCTCTAAATTTTGCCTAGTACCGCCCTTTTGGGTTTTCAGCCTAGCGAGCTCATTTGTTTTATGCCTTAATTTTTGCCTAGGATGCCCTTATGGGTTTTCATCCTAATAGGCTTTTGCTATAATTTTTGCCTGGGACTGCCCGCCCTTGCGGTTTTTAGCCCAGCAAGCTTCTCTCAGGGATGAAGCACTTGAGTTGATCCAGGTTGACCAAAGTTGAAAACTCGTTTCCATCCAAGTCAATGAGCTGCGTAGCTCCTCCGGACAGGATGGTCTTGATGATGTACAGCCTGGACTACTTTGGTCGGAACTTTCCGCGTGGATCATAAACTGGTGCCCGGATGTCCTTTAAAACCATATCACCTTTTGTCAAGTTCTTAGGCTTTACTTATTGAACGAGCACGCGATCCTTCTCTGATATCCTTGAATATGATAGAGAGTCCTCAACCGGCGTTCATCGAATCAACATGAGCTCTTCAAATCGATTATTTAACCATTCTACCTCCTGAACCTCACACTCGATCATAGTTTGAAGAGATGGAACTTCTAACTCAATGAGAAGTACAGCTTCCATACCGTAGACTAAGGAGTAAGGGGTTGCCCCTGATGGTGTGCGTACGGACGTGCAATACCCCCCACAAAGCTAATGGCAATTGTTCATGCCAATCTCTCGCAGATTGGATGGTCTTTTCCAGAATGGCTTTGATTGTCTTATTAGCTGCTTCCACGGCTCCGTTGGTCTGTGGCCAGGTTGTTGACTTATTCACTTGGATCTGGAACTCATTCAAGATTTCCCTTGCTCGTCCTTTGAAATGAACCCCATTGTCAGACACGAATGCCTGAGAGACTCCATATCGATAGATGATATTTTGCTTGATAAAGTGTGCAACTTGAACTGCAGTTAGAGGGGTGTAAGAAGCAGCTTCTACCCATTTCGTGAAGTAATCAATGGCCACCAAAATGAATTTATGACTGTTAGATGCCGCTGGCACGATCCTTATGATGCCGTCGATTCCCCATACTGAAAAAAGGCCATGGTGAGGTCATTTGATGTAGTTCGGATGGTGGGACATGCGTGAGGTTGGCATGCATCTGACATCTGTGACATCGCCACACATATTCCACACATTCTGTCTCCATGGTGGACCAAAAATACCCCTGCCTGAGGATCTTCTTGGCTAGCATCATGTCGTTCATGTGAGGGCCACACACACCTTCGTGAATTTCTTCCATTACCCTTTTTGTCTCTGCACCATGGATGCATAACATGTGCATGCCACAGTGCGACCTCCGATGTAGATTCCCTCTATAAATGATATACTGAGCTGCCATCCTCTGGAGATCGATTTTGTCTTTATTGTTTGCTACAATAGGGTATTCTCCTCTTTCCACGAATCTCCAAATGTTATAATACCAAGGATGACCATCATTAGGCTCATCAATGACCATGACATGCTGGTATACCGATGTATCCCTTTGTTCGATCACAATTGGCCTTAGCTTCACACCGATAGGAATTTCGACCATGGATGCCAGTGTTGCCAAAGCATCCGCAAATTGATTTTTGGGCCTTGGTATATGAGTAAAGGTTACCTTGTTAAAATAAGGAATGAGATCCTAAAGATCTTGATGGTACGACTTTAGCTTCTCTTCCTTGATTTTCCAATCACCATTGGCCTGTGACACCACCAGGCTGGAATCTCCCACGACTTCCAATTTCTCTATACCAATTTCGATTGCTACTTCCATACCTACAATGCAAGCCTTGTACTCTGCTTGATTGTTAGTGACCTCAAAATTTAGCAACAAGCCGATTCCAAACCCTTTCTAATTAGCAGCCCCATCGAAGTTCAACTTCCAAACATCTTCAGCTAGAGTCATTATGTCTTCGTCGGGAAACTTAAACTCGGCATCTTCACCTCTTTCAACTGGGCAGTCAGCTAAGAAGTCAACAATAGCTCTTCCTTTCACAGACTTCCTGGTGACATACTTTAATTCAAATTCTGATAACATCAGTAGCCACCGTGCCATCCTTCCTGTAAGGGCCGGTTTCTCAAATAGGTAGTTGAGGGGATCCATTCAAGAAATTACTCTTACTGGATAGGCTAGCATATAATGTCTCAATTTCTTGGAAGCCCAGTTAAGCGCCCAGCACGTCTTTTCCAATGGAGTATAACGCTCCTCACATCCAACCATCTTTTTACTCAAATAGTAGACAGCCCTTTCAACCCATCGTCTCCTTCCTGTGCCAACATACACCCCATAGAAGACTAAGTGACTAATAGATATAGGATCAAAGGTTTTCCCTATGCGAGGGGCATTAATACCAGTGGATTTTGCAGATAAGTTCGAATTGCCTCAAAGCTTTCTGGCACTTGTCATCCCATTTGAATGGCTCACCTTTCTTTACCAGGCAGAAGATTGGCTTGCAGATTGAAGTTAATTTGGCAATAAACCGACAGATAAACTGCACCTTGCCCAGGAAGCTTCTTACATCCTTCAGACCGAGGCGGCTCCATTTCTAGAATATCCTTGATTTTTGACGGTTCGACCTCAATACCTCGAGTGGTGACCATGAATTTGAGCATTTTTCTAGCAGTAACCCCGAACGTGCATTTGACCGGGTTAAGGCGTATCCTGTACTTTCTGATTCTCTTAAAGAACTTCTTGAGTGCAGGTAAGTGTCCTTCTCGCTCTTTCGCCTTGACAATCATATCATCAACGTAAACCTCTACTTTCTTGTGGATCATGTCGTGCAATAATGTCGTAACGGCTCGCTGATAAGTGGATCTTGCATTCTGCAGCCTGAAAGGCATCACCCGGTAGCAATAGGTTCCCTATTCAGTGATAAATGTGGTTTTTTCCCTATCCTCTGGGGCCATGAGGATTTGGTTGTATCCCAAAAAACCATCCATGAAAGAAAGCAAAGAATGCCCAGCAATGTGTCAACCAGTCCATCAATGTGTGGTAGTGGGAAGTCATCCTTCGGGCTCACTTTATTTAGGTCCCTGAAATCAACGCAGACCCTAATTCTACCTTCCTTTTTAGGGATGGGAACGATGTTTGCGACTCACTGAGGGTATTCAGTTACCATTAGAAATCCTGGATTAATCTGTTTAGTGACTTCCACTTTTATCTTAAGCACCCAATCAGGTCTCATACGCCTCAATTTTTGCTTTACAAGTTTTGCATCAGGATGAATGGGGATCTGATGTTCCACAATTTCAAGATCGATCCCGGGTATACCAGCATGCGACCACGCAAAAACATCCTCGAATTCTCTTAGAAAACTTATGAAAGCTTGGCGCTCTTTTGCGAACAGCGCGGAACCGATCTGAATCATTCAGGGATTCCCTTCATCTATCAAATTTATTAAAACAACTTCTTCCTTTACAGGCTGAGCATGTCTCTCGTCTTCCCTTTCAACTACGGATCGGATTTCTTTAGGGATGTCCCCATCGAAATCGATCTCTTCATCATCAGGGTCGACATAATTTATTTCAAAATCAGGGAAGTAAGAGGAATCAGGTTGATTTATTTCATCATCAGCAAAGGCCTCGGGGGCACCATACATACGGGTAGACTCAAATTTGAAGTACAAATTATGAGGAGTTGGGCTAAGAGGCACCAACTCAGACTCAACAAGCTCAGAAGACTCAGAGAGAACTCGGATGACTCGGACTCAGAATCAGACCTATGACACGTTGCATTTGGTAAGAAAGTTCAATTCTTGTAATCTCCAGTGGCATCCATGATGAGCGAAGTTGGGTCTTCGAGGACCTCCTGTCCCAACATCAGCACTTCAGCTTCCATGACTGTACCCATTGGTTCGTCCTCTCTAAACAGGATCGCTAGACTCCCCATGTTAAAGACCTCAATCCAATTGGTTGGCTCCCCTGGTTCTTCTGCGGCCTCAAATTCTTCCTCGCTTTTTGGCCAAACATCATTAGCAAATATTTCAAACCCTGTTAGCAAAGTATTGGTTTCCTTATCCCAAAATGGTTCTGGCTGCCCCTAGTAGACTTGCTTTGCTTTCTCTTTAACAAAGTAGTCTTCCAGTCTATCTCCCTTTTTCACCTTAATGTCGCTTAAAGGTAAGTAGCCGAGACCGGTTTTGCGCATCAAAGCTTTGTGAGCTTCAAGTCCTAATCCCGGCACGTAGGACATCTTTTTCATCATCTTTATGGCGACATTGCTAATGACAAAGTCATTATTGGGTCTGACCGAGAAGACAAAATTAGGGTATCTAGCGAGAAGCCACCCAGAGCAATGTCTTCTTCCCCATGCTGAATTTCCAAGAGTGGGGTATTGTCCTCAGTAGGCACACGAATTCCAGAGTCTCTATGAATAGTAAGCATACTTGTCTCAAGTCCCAAGAAAATTTTCTGATGGAGAGTGGAGGGTACCATCATGATATCTAGTCGATGTAGCCAAGGTTTACCCAACAGCAGGTTGAAGGAAGCAGGGATGCTTACTATGTGAAATTCCACCTCAGTTTGATAAGATCCGAAGGTCATTGGAAGCATAAGGGTCCCAACTACATTTCTATGAGTGTTGTCATATGCTCGGATATTGACTTCTGATGGAGAGAAGTTCGAATTTTTATACCCCAGCAGTAAGCAACACGGAGCTGGCAAATATTGATTGCTGACCCATTGTCAATTAGGATTACCGGGACCCATTTATCATGGCATTTCAGAGTAACATGGAGTGGTCTATTATGATTAGTTCCCTCGGCTGGCAGGTCTAGATCGGTGAAGGTTATGGCATGCTTGATGGGTATGGTTTTGATGAGCGCTACAAGCTTATCGGGGGTTATAGTGGAAGGAACTTTTAGATGGGAAAGGGTTTGAATGCCGTGATAAATGGATCCCGAATAGACATCCCAAATAGACATTTTAGCTTGAGTTTGCTCGAGTTGTTGCTTAATTATTCCTTCGGGGTTTTTCTCAGGAAGGGAAGGCTCTTTGGCTAGTGGAGCAAAAGGTTGGAAGGTGTTTTTGGTCGGGGTAGTGAAAGGGTTTGAGGGCTCTTTGGCTGGTGGAGCTGTGGGGTTAGAGGATTCTCCGATTTGGAGGTTAGGAGGTTGATAGATACGACCACTCCTAGTCAGATGGTCAATCTGGCAGTACTTTGATTCCTCACTCCATAAGTCGATGGAAGTCTTGCTCTTGGTTCCAATGGTGGTATCCTGGAGGTTGGATGCTAGATCAGCGATAACTAGATCTTCCCAAAGGTCCTCTGGCTTCCATTGTTCAGTTTCCATTACTGCCTTGTTCATAGTCCATTCCTCATTTCCCACTTTTATGTTGACAACTTCAGAGCTGGCCCATGGACTTGCTTTGGCCCCCGGTTCGTCTCCCATAAGTTCATCATGGCGACATCAACGTCCTTCGGGAAGGTGACCGATGGTTCTGATTCTGGTTTTTCCACAATGTAATCCATGGGGTTGAACTCACTACTGGCTACCTCTTCCTCATGCTCTGGGAGCCCTGGATTCAGATGCCATGGGGTATGGCCGGCGTTGCTATCAAAATCATCGAGAGGTCACTACAAGAAAAAAAACTTTTGCCGACTAAAATAATAGTCGCCAAATGGCAGTTTTTAGTCGCCAAAACCTTTCCGCGACAAAATTTTTGGTCGCCACTTTGGTCGGCGACACTTGGTCTGGGAAAGTTTTTGCCGACCAAAACTTTTTGTCGCCGAAGATTGTTTTTCCCGACAAAATACTTTTGTCGCGAAAGGAATTCGCGACTAACTTTAGTCGCCAAATCTAATTAATTTAAACCTTTTTAGAAAATCATATTGACATACGGCGACTAAACTTTTGGTCGCCGAATACAACTTTCCCCGACTAAAACGTTTTTGGTCGCCGAATACAACTTTCCCCGACTAAAACGTTTTTGTTGCCAAATGTCATGCCAAATAAATAATAATAAAAAAATCTTGGGTGCCACGTGGCCCAATCTTTGTACTGCCACGTGGATCAACCTGGATCCTTCACGTGGCATGTGTGGAATAATCCAACCACATGCCTTTGCCAAGAATCGGACCACCGACCTCCCTTACCTTATAAGGGCGCACAACCACTGGGCTACACACTTTACTTGTGTTTTATTCTTAAAGATAATATATTTATTACATACGAAATAAAATAAAATAAAATATATAAAACAATATTTATATATAATAATATAATATATTATATTATGTACGAAAAATTATATATATATATATAATATAATTATGTTTATTATGATATAATATATAGTAAAAATATGGTTAGATTAATTACATTTATTTATAATTTACCCTAAAATAGTGATAATTAATTTTTAACTTTATGCTCTCATATTAGAGCCATATGAACAAATGAAAAATGTAAGTTAATCATAAAAGCCCTAGAGACAAATACTTATTATGATCCTTTAGCATAAAATGATCAGAAATCCTCTTCGTATATTTTTCATTACTGATATAACTATTTTTTTGTTAAAATTCAAAAATTCCTAAGAACCTAATCTAATAAATTGATAGTCCACTATCGCTAGATCCCAACTGAAATCCTTTCTTCTACTAAAAAGGACTCTCTAAAACACTACCTTTGAGTCTTCGACATCTAAAAAAAAACTCTAACTTCTAAAAAAAAATTATCCTCGTGTCACTCCGTTTCTTTATCACATTGAAGCTACCTCCTTCTTCTTCCTCTTCTTCTTCTTCTTCTTCTTCTTTTTTTTTTTTTTTATAATTTTGTTACATGCCTAAGGTCATAATAGTAGAACATGTCCCATATCAAATGAGTTTAACGTAACTTTTTTCCTGTCTTGCTTTTTTTTTGAACCGCTTCATGGAACTGTGGTTATGTCTTGCTAATGGACCTGGAAAGCGTAAATTAAGTTACTGTCTAATTTTTTTAGTGCCTCAGTAGCGTAGGAGGTTTTTTTTTTTTTTTTTTCATTGGAGTTACAAATGGAGAAACCATGGCCAGCTAGAGATTTGATAAGTTCTTCGTAATTTATTTTTTTTCATAGTGGGGTTTTTATGATGAGAATTTGTGCAATGTACCAATGGGCATCTTAGAAAAACTAAATGACCCACAAACGGCATGTTTTTTTCATCCGCTCAGGTACATTTTGTAGATGCACGCTATTTGATTAGATGATGAACGCAGATCTCCTCCTACCCAGTAGGAGGACTTCCTCCAACCTCAGACTCACGACAACCTTTCATCGGCCTAAGCTCCTTTCTCCTTAATCTGCCTAACCTCTACCTAACAGAAATTAGCCCAACCCATATTCCACCGTAGGGAAATTAATCCTTTTCACCATTAACTCCAACAATTCAATGTCCTTTTTTTCTCATCCAAAAATTAGTTATAAGGCTAGACAATCTTTCTTTGTCTGAAAATATAATAGAGAAAAATCCAAAAATACCAATAAAAAAACACAAAACAACACATATCCAATAGACGAACGCCAATGGAAAACCTTAAAAAAAGAAAAAAATTGGAATAGCTAATTTGAACGTTCAATCAAATTCAAAAGAGCCTAGAGCAAAAATGACATTGCCATTTGAATTCCAACAATGTCATGTCGCAATTGAAAAATATTTTCATCGGTGTAGATGGGAAAAATGATATCGGTAACTCATTTTACAGTGGCTAGAAGTTGGACTATATATGATTCATTGAATAACAAGATTATGCAATTTGATTGATTCTTGTAAAGATTAGCGTAAGAGTTAATTGGATAAATTCTATTAGATTTTTCCTCTTCCTTATTTTAAATGAAGGTTCATGGTTTTCTCCATTTCATAGGAGCTTTTTTTTTTTTAGCTTTGTTGAGAATATATGGAAGAAGGAGAAACTGAATTTTTTTTAAAAAAAAAGTGTAAGGAGAAAAGTGAGATTTAATTAAGGAGCTTTTTTTTTGGTTACTTCGGTAGCATTTAACATTAGATTTAAGGAGTTGCCATTTCAAAAAAAAAAAGTGAGATTTAATTAAGGAGTTAACGGTGAAATATGGGTTAAACTTCGGTAAAAGTAGATGGAATAAGTATATAAGTTTATTATAAAATAATGAGTACTGCTATTTGTACCGACCACCGGGGAGGGAAATCGTACCGACCGGCCTCGCCGGGCCGTCTCCAGCCACCGGACGGCCGATCCGAGCCGTCCAAAAATTCTATAAAAAAAAAATCAAAGGGCTCAACGCGGGAATAAACGGCATCCGAGGTGTGTAAGGTGCTTGATCCGAGCACCCCTTTTTCATGTATATACACGTATATACATATATATACACGAAAAAGGGGTGCTCGGATCAAGTACCCTACACACCTCGGATGCCTTGATTCCTGCGTTAAGCCCCTCGATTTTTTTTTTATAGAATTTTTGGACGGCTCGGATCGGCCGTCCGGTGGCCAGAGACGGCTCGGCGCGGCCGATCGGTACGATTTTCCTCCTGGCCCAGTTGGTACCTATATCTTTACTGTAACATAATATACAAATTTTCGGCGACAAAATGACCTTTGGTAGCCAAATGGTAGCCTTTTGCCGACTAAAGATATTTTAGTCGCCAAAGGTTCACACAAACGGCTACAAAACAAATTTAGTCGGCAATTGGTAGCTTTCCCCGACTAATATTTTTGTCGCCTAATGTTTTTCTTTGCCGACTATTGGTTGGTCGCCACTTGTTTGTTTTCGGCGACCAAATGATCGTTGGTAGCCAAATGGTAGCCTTTCACTGACTAAAAATGTTTTAGTCTCCAAAAGCCTACAAAATCGGCGACAAAAAAGAATTTAGTCGCCAAATGTCTACAATAGGCGACCAAAAATATTTTAGTCGCCAAAAGTTGACAATCAGCGACAAAAAATAACTTGGTCGCCGAAAATTGGTCGCCAAATGTGTTTTTTCTTGTAGTGGGTAGAAGTTCGGGTGAAGTGGAGCAAGTTCTGGCCAACCATAGGTTGCCATCTCGGGTTGGTATTCTTCAACAAACATTGCGGGTAGAGAAAACATATTTAGCGGGTCATCTCTGGCTAGAAGTTGATACTCATTCGGGGTTGGTCCCATTCCCACTCAGGAGCTTCTTGAGGGATATGATCATTCTGGCCTTCAAACATCATATATAGAGAAAGTCCATCAAGAGAGTCAGCATGAACATTCTGCCAATCAACTTCCCATCCGGGCTCGAATGGCGGTTTAGCATCCCTCTAAAAATTGGCTGCTTCATATTCTTCCCAAACAGAAATGAGGTCACCCCACGTATTTTCCTATTCCCATAGAAAGCAAAAAGCCGTTTCCTCGGGAATTTCTACGATCGGTTTAGGTTCGGTCTTAAGGGTAATGAAGAGGGTTGGATTAAAATCTTGGGTGGTTTGGTCTAGGGCTAGAGTGATTTTGTTGATATGAAAAGGGGTGTTATACTGTGGTAAAGGGTTTGAGATGGTATTTGGCTTATCTGGAGGAGGGGTGTCAATAACCTTATTGTCGATGAGATTTTGGATCTCATGACGAAGGCGAATGCAATTATCAGTGGTATGGCCAGACATCTAGTGAAATTCACAGTAAACGCTTTGGTTTAGGTTTGGTGGAATGGTTTGTGGTGGTTGAAGAGGTTTCAACACTATGATTTCTGTGAGCTTCTTAAGTAAGGCGGATCTGGGGGTGCTGAAATGGGTGAAGGCTCGGTTTTGGGATTTTAGTTTTTCGGAGATTTGGTTAACTTCTGCAGGTTTGGCGGATGAGGTTCCAGTCTAACTAGTATTCCCGAAAAGAACGTTGATGTTACCAGAATATGCTCTTTTGGACTTTGATTTTGTTTCCTTTTTCTCCAAGGTACCATCTCGTAAGGCTTCTTCTATGGCCAATTCGGAGTTATAGAAAGTTTCAAAATTTGGGGCGGCCTGGGAAAGAACCATGTATGGAGCAAAGGAGCTTGGCAAGTTCTTTATTATGATTCGTATCTGTTCCTTAAGATTCGGCTTGTTTTGCATTTGAGAGGTCTTGGCTCTCCATTGCTTTACAAAATCAGTGAAGCTTTCTTTTTCACCTATCTTGGTACTTTCTAGTTCTCTGGTGGTCATTTTTAGATCGACATTGAAGTCATATTGGGCTACGAAGGCTGTCCCGATGTTTTCGCAAGTCCTTTTCTTGGATGGCTCGAGAGTAAGGAACCATTGCAAGGCTGGACCGGACAAAGAGTCATGGAATAGTTGCGCTATAGCTTCCTTTTCGATTCCTCACATGGAAAGAGAGCCAACATACTCCTGAAGGTGTGCCTTTGGATCACCAGTGCCGTCAAATTTCGCAAAGTCCACGCCTTTGAATTTTTTCGGTAGTTTGGCATTTGAGAATAAGCACAGCTTGTTCATGTCGACCTCTCCTTTCCCAAGTCGCTTGGTCTCTTGAACAGACTTCTCTAGCTTGCTGATTTTGGCCATAGGAGTAGCCAGTTTAGGATCTGTACTTGACGCTTCTTCTTTGGGCTGCTCAGACTGGGGAGGAGGCTTGGTTTGAAGCTTATCGCTAATTTCTTGCATAGTTTCCATTACCATGATCATGTCTTTCTTCATGTATGCCACAGAAGCCTTGAGTTGTGCATCGGCATTGGCAATGGACTGTTTGCGTTGGGCATCCAAAGCAGCCATATTTTGCCTGAGCTCTTCTACCCAATTTCCTTGATCAGCCATTGGTAAGGGATTTTCTGGCGGGATTTTTGTTAATGGTTGTTGTGATGTTTCTTCCAGTAATTGTCCCTCTTGTACTACATGAACCTTAAATAACTAAGTGCCTTCCAGGGTGTCTATGCGAACCAGTCTTTGGCGTGGGCGAAACCAATTGAGTACAGTTTCTTCTTGTAGGAGACCAATGTTTCAGGGCTGGCAATAAAGCAAAAGGATCAATTCACAACTAAACTCGAATGCTCATCCTACCTTCTGTGCGCCTTCTAGAGGCTAAACCTAAGACCTACTGTGACCCAGACCCCACTTAAGGTGTTAGTACAGAAGATTTTCGATAATCCGGGTAGGTACTGTCAGGTAGGTTAAATTCTGAATGCTTCAGAACTAGAGCCAATCTCCTTACCTTGACCATCCGAGGCAGAGCAATATGATTACCGGAATCCAGATACGCACACACTTAAGGTTTGTCCTAGATCAAGAGAGCCATTCGGGCATGACAAACACTGAAGGTATCTCAAACTCCATGGATTTAAAGTCTCCTAGACTGACCGGGACTAGACGAAGAATCCTAAGGGAACCCTATCCTCTAGCCTGCTGGATGCAATGATGCATGAATGATATGCATGTACAGAAAAGAGGTGCACATAAATAGGGTATATCACACAGGTAATCCTATGCTAGTTGGGAAGGTTCTTTGGTTATGTACAAGTACAAAGGCCGGTTTTGGTCTCAGCAGGGTTCCCCGGACTAGAGCCAAGACGTCCTTCCTATTGTCAAGTGTATTGCAAGACAATGTTCGAGCAGTACGATGGCTCATCATGGTCGAGGGTTGCTAGGCATCTCGAGAGAGCTTGTCGCCGGAGAACCGGGCAAGATTGCCAGAACACACTAGCAAGGTTTGTGCGGTGTAGAGTGTGCAGAATAAAAGAGTTTTACTTTTCAAAAGATATTGAAAATCCCCTTTGAAAATGCCTTTCAAGCTTGGCTCTCGAAATTATTCAATTCTTTGAAATGTAAGTTCCAAAGTTTCGAATAATAAATAGTCCCCAGCGGAGTCGCCACTATGGGCTCCCCATCCGGAGAGCTTGAGAGTCGCCACCCAGATTTTTGAGATTGATCATCTGAGAAATCGAGAGTTTGTTTGGAAAAGAAAGGCTTTTGGTCTAGCAAAAACGTTGAGATTTTGGGTTCGGGAACCACGTTACGCACGGGGAAGGTTTCGTTGGAAAAGCATCCCACTCACCCGTCAAGACCGATCTCTACAAAACATTTTAGAAAGGGGAAAAATTTCGTACATCTTTTGGAAAATGAAACTTTTTGATAAACAAGTAAGAGGGGAAGGGACATGGGAAGATATATCACATTGGCGTGCATGTTCCGCTGTCTGTACAGAAATGATAAGAGTTGTGGGCAACGTGCCCTTTTGAGAAAGGATTCCGTTCCTTTCCAAAATACCGGTTTGAGGGAGCGCTAAGCGGGATGAGCGCTCGAAATTCAGAGAGTCGCCACTTGGGTTTAAAGGTTCGACATCTGAGGAACCATATTTTGAAACACCTGCCGCGCTATTTGATTTGAAAAAGTGAAAGAACCAATCCGTCATAACCATATCTGGGTTCGGGAGCTAGGTTACGAGAGGGGAAGGGTTTTAAGGCACCCCTCTCGCCCAATTCGGAGATCAGTCTCTACTTGAACATTTTGTGAAAATATTTGTGATTCTTCTTTTATTAATTAATTTTTAGCCAATTAGGGCTAGAGAATATTTAATCGGGGATTAAAACTGTAACAGTTTGCAGGATATGATAGATAATAGCATGGATGGATGAAATATTGAAAAATAAATGGAATAAAATCCAACACTATGACTAGATATCAAAACAGTGTCTTATATGAATTGGACGTGCGTGGTGGCCAACTTGCATGCATGGATCTACGTACATGCAAACTGACCAGCGTGCGCCAAAGGCATATACGCGCGGATGCTTCAATGCCATCCACAGATAGAATTTTATCCCCTTCTGGGCTCTGGAATGACCAATGCTCACCCAGGGGGCAAACCAAGTAGTTTATATGTACAGAAAGTAATTAATAGTTACAATCAGAATGAATAAAATTGAAATGCAACCCCTAAACAGTGGGGGTATTTAAACTAAGGCTAAAGCCAAGTTGCCCATGCAAGAATAGTTTCTAGAAGTAGACTGACCAACACGCGTGTCTCACTGACCGACTCGCGTGGGTCATGACTGGACTTCCAGGAATTGCCTTTGCATGCCTGGGCTCTGAGACATATTCAGAAGTAACCCAGGGGCATTCCAAAGAAACAAGAAGACATGCTGAACTAAGTTAATAATTTTTTTTACATATAAAATAGCTAATCAGGTTTTGTCATGCGTCACGGTGATTTATATACACAATAAAAACAGGAAATGACTAGCATCCTCATCCCCACGTGGACCATCGCGTGCGACCCATTACAGGTGCGCGCGTAAGTGAGTCCAACGCGCGTGAGTGTACTAGTTACTTGGCTCTTCTAACCTTGCTAACTTTTGGGCCAGAATTAGTATTGATTACCAGCCTTGGCTCTGCTAGCCCCCCTCAGGGATCAAAACAATAAGCAGGCAAGAAGTTTATACCTTTGCTTGAGTGATAAGGAAATGGGTTGAACAAGGTGATAGGTCTTGTAAAATGAGTGTATGAAAATAGCAAGAGTGATAAGATAGCAAGAGTTTTAGAGGTTTTGTAGTCTTTTTTGCTTGAATTTTTGTAGCCCTTGTAATGGAAGAGTAAGGGGGTATATATAGGAGGTTGGAAGGAGGGTAATGGGTGGCTAACTTGGTGGAAAACCAACCAACAAGGCTAGTTGAAAGTGGCTTGGTGGAGAAGGGGTCCAACAAGGTGATGGAAGAAGTGTAGTGGGTGGTGCACCCCATGCAGCTGCAACAGCTGTGCTAGTGAAGGAACAGGGTTCTACGGCCCTATAGACCTCCTGATGATTATAAAATCCAGTTGCAAAAAGGTGATAGGGACAAGCGTTGATCCTCGCGCACGTAAGTGACATCATCGCGTGTGTGTTTCACCAACTTGCGCGCTGGTCAACAGTCAAGGCCAACACATGGCAAAGGGAACGACGCACGTGAGAGCCAGTACAACGCACGACGGTCGAACCTAGGGTTAGGGTTTTGACTAAGGGTTTTGGGGTTAAAGGCAAAAAGGGGTTCCAATCACTCCAAGTTCAAACCTTTCCATTCTCAAGACTGCTTTTCGATCCAATTCATCATCAGGGAAACAACAAACCGAAAAATAAAGTAAATCAATTGGGAGACCCAGATTGGAGTGTCTATAGTAGTCCCTCTTTGACGGCACGCGGAACACCATTGGGCTTGTACGGGTAACGTCAAAGATTTCTAGACACCCATCAAATTTGCCCAAAAGCCGATAAAATGGAAAATGCAGATGAGTATGTACAAATACTAAGAAAGGTTGATGTGACTAGGTTTACTTCTTTTGGAAGCAATATGATGGGATTTGGTTTTGACCTATCTAGTCAAATCTAGGTGTACTTCTTGGATTTTTTTGGCAAGACTTATTTCTATTACCCAAAGGATAAAATTTTTCCTAGTAGTTATTGTCCAATGGGTAGAGAGTTAATGGAAGAAGTAAGGTCTTGAAATGACTAGTCATGCAAGTGCAATGATTACTTCCTTTGGTCCATGAGTTGTCTTGTCAAATATATATACACATTGACAAATCTAGCTTCCATTATCCAAGGGACAAAAATTTCCCTAATATTTATTATCCAATGGGTAAAGGAATATTGATGATAACTAAGGTTGAAATGACTAGACATGGAGTAGAATGATTATACATTGGCAAGTCTAGTTTCCATTATCCAATGGATAAAATTTTCCGTAACAATTATTATCCAATGGGTAAAGAGGAAATGATGAGAAAGAATATGACAAGTCAATGGAAAGTGAAATGATTAATGGGTTGGTCTTTTGAAAATAACTTGTAAATGCAAAAGAATGAATAAGGCTTCCAAGTAGCCTTTCTAGAAAAATTTTAGGGTGGTATACATATATGTATATATGTATGTCCAGGTTACTTGTAGGAAGGAGAAAGGAAGTAATTATGAGCTCCTTGATGTGACAATACATAATCATGGTTGTTTGGAAGAACAAACTTGGTCTTGGTCTTGATTAGACAAGTCCACAGTAGCACAATTTTCTAGACACTAGGAAGTCTTATTTCTATTACCCATAGGATAAAAATTTCTCTAAGAAGTATTATCCAAGGAATAAAATTTTTTCTTGGAACTATTATCCAATGGGTAAAGAGAAAAGATATTCTTAGAAGAAGTAATGATGAGCAATAAAGTCTTGAAGTGACTAAACATGATTACTTGTCTAGGGTTGGAAGGGTTCATAAGATTCATCTAGGGTTAGGAGAATGTAACTAAGTTGAATTGGTAACCAGATTTCTCTAACCAATTGGATGGATGCTAATTCTACTTGCCATGTAGAATTTCTAGCCAAGAAATATAATTTAAAGATTTTATTTAACTCGTTAGAAAAATATATAAGTACTTCTATAAGCATAATTGCCTTTAGAAAAGGACTAGATCGTCTGATGCGAAAAAGATAAAATTTTATGAGTCTCAAATCTAATTATGACGGAATATTAGAATTTTTAAAAGCAATCTACGTAATTGAAATAAAATTCAAATATTTAACAAAATTTTTATTTACCAAAAATCGAGGAAGACAATGGCGACGGGGACCTTCGGGGGCTGCATCCGGGTGGGTGGAGGGTGGTCCAGTGATGCTTGACTCTGTACTAGAACTTGATGTAACTCAGATTTGTGTTCGGTTTAGTGTAGGACCGAAACCCACTTTGTTTTCTCTTTCTCGGCTGCCATTGTTGCACTCCAAGCTTTCACTCTCTTTCCCTTTCTTCTCTGAATTTTTTTTTGAGTTAGCCTGGGGCAGAATAAAATCCTGGTTCCGCCCATGGTTTATATTGTTGGGAAACCGAATCCTTAAGACCCAGTAATGACGCGTACAGATTAGACAACAAAAATTGTAAAACCCTGTAAAGCGGAATTAGGATTCTACGTCAACTCCCTGCTACACAAAAGCTGGTTGAACTTGTTATAGCACGCTTTGCTATAAACCACGAATACTGTTCGACCGTACCTTACGATTTTCTATCGTATTCCCTGCACATCTAGAACACGAACTAAGTGTGGACTTTGTCGTGATCTATTTGCTCTCTCTAAGCCTGCCTCTATTTTGTGAATAATAAAAAAACGTCAATCTGACCTAGAAAGCATAACGTGTATATATAGGGTTACGAATTTTAATTGCATTTCTGTCCTTATCTATATTATATTACAAGCTCCATGATATTAAAATACTTATTAATCTCCCCACGTTAAGATTAAAGATACCCGTTGATTAAAATAAATTACTAACAATCTCCCACTTAATCAACATCTTAACTTGAGACTATCCACTTAACTTATTTGATATGTCGGATACAAATATCCACCTGTAGGGTTTGACATAATCGAGATTTACAAGCTTATTCCAGGGGTATCATCAAACCCTACTGGGACGTGGATTCCATCAATAATTAATAGTTGTCATATACATAATGTTGATACCCAACTCACCGAGACTATTGACCGTATAAAGATCTCACTCTTTAATGAATCAAAATCAACAACATTAAATATACACCTCTAATAATTATTTTGGATTAAGAGCATAAGTATTCATAATAACCGTGAGGTTCCAATTGTCATATAAAAGTAGTATAAAGATAATTACCTCAATGCGCTCTCATTCAATACACACAAAGTGTACTAGCACAATGAGTTAGAACTAGATCGTTCCCTGTAGTCAAGACAGATCTACTAAACATTGTACTATAATCCTATCGATGGTGTGTCCAGTTCCATCAAAGACTGTGAACCATATCTTATATTTCACAAGAACTGATAATCTGATCTTCTGTGTGTAAGCCGAACTCTACACACCAGATCATCTACTTTGTAAAATAAAAGACACACATGCACAACATACAATAATAAATAGCAATCATTGCCCATAAAAGATTCTCATAAAAAATGGATAAAACTGATTAATAAATAGCAATCAATTACTAATCCATTACAAAAAAGCATAACTTTGAGTATAATTTTCTAACAAACTCCCAATAAGATTCAAAATCACGCTGCCACGCATCTCACTTCCATTCCCTCTACATAACTATCAAAAGTCTTAGCTTGTAAGTCATTCATAAAAGGATCTGCTAGGTTGTTTATGGAATGTGATCTTGGACACAGTTACATCACCTCGTTAAACGATCTTTCGAAACAAGTGATACTTACGCTCGACGTGTTTTCCTTCCTATGAGTCAATGGCTCCTTAGAGTTAGCAATTCCACCACTATTGTCACAATAGATGTAATTGCCAATTGCGCACTAAAGGAATCACCTCTAGATCCATCAAGAAGTTTCTAAGCAAAATGGCCTCTTTGGCTGCTTAAGAAGCTACCACGTGGAATCAATCAATGCACGATTGTTTGATACTCCTCCAACTTATAGCTCTACCTCCTAGGCAAACACATATCTCGAGATATACTTTTGGAATCCTTATCTGACGCAAAGTCTTAGTCTGTGTACCTATAAGGTATCAGACTATCTGACTGGTAAACCAACATATAATCTCTAGTTCTTTTCAGATACTTGAAAATATGTTTCACAATAGTCCAATGTTTTTACCCTGGATTAGACTGAAATCTACTAACCATGCCAACGGCAAACAAATATCAGGTCTAGTACATAACATAGCATACATGAAGCTTCCTACTGCCAAGGCATAAGGAACTACCTTCATCTTCTCCATCTCCTTAGGTGTCTTACAACACTGATCCTTGGATAGGTTGATTCCATGTTTAAAAAGGGAGGAACCCTTTCTTGGAATCCTGCATGCTAAAATGAGCAAGGATCTCATCGATATAAGTAGCTTGTGATAAGCTCAACATCCTATACTTGAGATCTTACATAAGTTTAATCCCAAGGATGTGATTGGCTTCTCTCAAATCCTTCATATCGAACTGGCTATATAGTCACACTTTTATCGAAGACAACATTCCCACATCACTTCCAATTAGTAGAATATCATCTACATATGGTACCAAGAATACCACCACTTTTCCGTTGCGCTTCTTGTACACACATGACTCATTTGGACATTGATCAAAATAAAGAAAATGTGATTGCTTGATCAAAACGGATATTCCAATATCTAGATGCTTACTTGAGTCCATGAATAGACTCTTTAAACTTGCACAACATGTGCTCTTGACCCTTTGCTATGAATCCATCTCATTCCATTATGTGGATGCGTTCATCCAGATTTCCATTAAGGAATGTAGATATTACAGCCTTTTGTAAAAAATTCTGCATCTTTGTCTTCTAGTTCCTCATTGTAGTTGCCGGATTCAGCATGTTGTTCTTCAGGGATCATATCATAAGATTCTCCCAAGAATGTATACCGATTGGGTAGGATAACAACCCTCCCACTACGATGAGGTACCGGTGTGTCAACAACTCTTTCTTGCAGTGTATCCTCCTGTTCTATTGGTGTTGAAGAAGTCTTTGTCGGTCCTTCTTCTCTCAATTTCTCTAAAACAATCTTGCTTCTGGGCTTGTGGTTTATTATATAGTCCTTCACTAAGTATCGGGCATTAGAGCTAATAATGACCTTCTGATTCTTAGGACTATAAAATAATCCACATTTCGTTCCTTTATGGTACCCCACAAACAGACAAACTTATGTCCTTGATTCCAATTAATTTGTGTTCCCATTCAGCAAATGTGTTGGACTACTCCAAACCCGAACATGTTGCAGACTAGGTTTGCGCCCAGTTCACAATTCTGTGGGTGTAGATGTACTGATTTAGATGGTACCAAGTTAAGAATGTACGCTGCTGTTTCTAGTGCATGTCCCCAAAACGAAATTGGTAAATCTGAATAACTCATCATTGATCTCACCATATCTATAAGAGTCATATTCCTTCTTTCTGCTAAACCATTTTGACGTGGATACCTGTCTGCTGATAACTGGGATGTAATCCCTTCAGCTAGCAAGTACTCCCTAAACTCTCCCAAGAGGTATTCGCCACCACAATCAGATCGCAGTATCTTAAGACATTTACCTAGACGCTTCACCGTTTTCGCCCTATACTCCCTGAATTTCTCAAAGCATGCGAACTTACGGTGCATCAAATAAATGTATCCAAACATTGAGTAATTATCAATCAAAGTGATGAAATACTCAAAACCACCTCTTGCTTGGACATTCAAGGGTCCACACAAATCAGAATGAACCAATTTCAACTGCTCTTTGGCTTTATAACCTTTTGCTAATAAAAAAGCATCTTGGTCATCTTACCTTCTAAACAGGATTCACAAACTAGAAGTTCCTCAACTTCCAATGAACCCAAAGGTCCATCCCTGATCAGTCTAGAAATCCTATTCAGATTAATATGACCAAGGCGTAAGTGCCAAAGATACGTTTGGTTCAATTTAGAAGGCTCATTTCTCTTACATGGCATATTATTAGTGTTAATTCATGCAGTTGCACTGTAGAAAACATAGGATTAATAAAGTAGAGATTATCCACAAATGAACCAGAATAGATAAAACATTTATTTAACTTAATAACCACAAAGTTACTAAACCAAATATCCATCTTTAATCAACTTAGAAACTGAAACCAAGTTTCTTCTAAGAATGAGAACATAAAGGCAATCTCTCAAAATTAAACTCCTATTATTACTAAAATTGAAAATATCATTTCCTACTACAACTGCTGCCACTCTCATAGCAATACCCATGTGTAGATAAATCTCTCCATCACCGAGTCTTCTGGTTTCCTGGAACCCATGCAACAAATTGTAAATATGATTTGTGGTTCTCGTATCTACACACTAAGTACTGGTAGATAACACCACTAAACATGATTCAACGACTAGCGAAAAGATCTATCTTTATTCACTTTATCGAGATAGAATAGACATTCCTTCTTCTAGTGTTCTTGCTGCTTGTAGTGAAAACACTTACTCGCAGGCTTTTTCACTCTACCTTGAGGCGCATAAACTGCCTCCACAACCTTTTTTCTGAGACTTGTTCTGCTTCTTCTTGCTTTTCAGCTTAGAAATAGAAACCTTCTCTGCCACTAACACTGATGGTGGTTTCTTCACAACCAAAAGACCCTCGGCTGCTTGGAGTTCCTTAAGAAGTTTCGCCAAAGATAAATGCATTTTGTTCATATAATAATTCAGGCGAAATTAGTTAAACTCTCAGACTGTAGTGAGTTAAGAACAAAATCGATCTGGGTTTCCCCATCAATTTTAGCTCCAAGGATCTCTAGTTCATTAAGAAGAGCTATCATCTTCAGAATATGATCCCTAATCGGGGTCCCTTCAACATGGGTGATACTCACCAATTTTTATAAAATTTTGTTTCCTATTCTATGGTGTTCTCATCAGGTCTAGGGGGCACACCTCAGACAGCACAAAATTGTGCCCTTCAGCAGTTAACACAATATCCAAGTTCCTTTTTTAGTCAATATAATCCGATCCAACAAGTTTTTTTTTTTGAGAATAATAAAAAGTGGATTGAAAAAACCCATTTTTGAATTTGAGAATCACATAACAACAATTATGAAGGGCAATAAAAACTTGAATTTCATTTTAATATTGGTTCCCTTAACCACATGTTAAAAGAAAAATATTGGCAACCCTACACACCGTGAAGAGCATGCCTCGATGGGAAGGTCATCTACTCTTCATCATTAGTGTAGATAGACACAACCTTTTAATTTTACTATCTATATACTAGACCATGCCAAGCAAAATTAAAAAGCCAATATTCCTTCTGTCCTATAAATAATAATAGTGACTCAGATAGAGAGGATATTATTATTTATAGCTAAGTGTATACCATTACTTAGCTTTTAGACCTTTTATTCTGTTATGAACCACCTCAGATGGAGAAGTGACCCACACAATAATTATCTTAGAACTATCCCTTTAGGAAGTTTGTACCGATGATGCTACAATAAATTTTGTCCGATAGGGAGGAAGGTTCTGAAACCAACACACAAAAATAATTATATCATCTACATACTAGGAATGGACACCTTGGGATTTATCCAAAATAAATTTCCTCTCCCACTTAGTTATTTAAAAAATTTGTGAGGGTTATCAAAATTTCGAGTTTGCAAAAAATGTGATCTAGGTTAAAGGCCAAATATTACCATGTTGTCTCAATATGGTAAACTATCATATATGCAAACAGTATAAAAATACAAATAATAAGGAAACTCAAGATAAAAGAATCCAGCTATTATGGTAAAAGATGCAATCCTTGAGCAACAAGGAATCCTTCCAAATTTGAAATCCTTAAGCAATAAAGAGTCCTTCCAAACTTGAAATCCTTAAGCAATCCTTCCAAACTTGAAATCCTTCAGCTATACTTGTGTGGAAGATTAAGATACTTTGAATCAATCAAGGAAATCAAAATCCAATCGTGCTTAGGCAAGAAAATTCGGATTTGACATATTCCCACGTAAACTGCACACCCTTCAGTATTTTAGCTATATTTTCCTCATCTGACCTTTAATTGAAGTGATTAAACCTAGGTTGGATTCGAAATTCAATTATCTGCAATTTTTGTGAAGAACAGATTTTCTAATTCCAACGTTTACTGGGTCGAAATAGCCCTGCAATCAGACCCTACGAATCTGAAAAAAATCTGTTATAAGCCAAACAACTTGTATCTTTTGTATCTACCATCTTTGATCTCTAAATAACCGTCGAATGCTATTGCAATCGAAGAAACATACAAATATTGATCTTATGCCTCCATTGGAGTTCACATGCTACATTAATTATTACAACCACGAAAAATAATCGTGGCACCCAATAAATAACTCACGCTACGTTAATTATTACAACCACGAAAAATAATCGTGGTACCCAATAAATAACAATAACCATGAAAAAATTATCATGGGATCCAATCACATAAAATTAACAAAAATCATGTGACCATAATAGCTGGGTAAGAACGTTGCAAAACAAGGGTTAGCACAGTTCTACGTTCTACGCTCTATAATCTACGGACAACATGACCTGTTTAATCCATATACGTGATTACAACCTGGCTCTGATACCACTGTTGGGAAACTGAATCCCTAAGACCTAGTAATGACGTGTACAGATTAGACAACAAAAATTGTAAAACCCTATAAAAGGAAATTAGGGTTCTACCTCAACTCCTTGCAACACGAACGTTGGTTGAACTTGTTATAGCACACCTTGTTATAAACCACGAATATTGCTCGACCGTACCTTACAATCTTCTATCGTGTTCCCTACACGTCTAGAACACGAACCGAGTGTGGACTCTTTTGTGATCTATTTGCTCTCTCTAAGCCTGCCTTTATTTTGTGAATAAAAAAAAACGTCAATCTGACCTAAAAAGCATAACGAGTATATATATGGCTACGATAGGGACCTAAGGAGTAATAAGTATGGGATCCCAGTGTAAATAAGAAAACCTAATCCCACCAGGATTCTATTTCTTATTTCACTAATTATAATTCACCCCATTTTAGAATTATAATTGCACTTCCGTCCTTATCTCAATTATATTACGAGCTCCATGATATTAAAATACTTATTAATCTTCCCACGTTAAGATTACAGATACCCGTTGGTTAAAATAAATTACTAACATATATAGGGGAGGAGGAGGACTGATCGCCAAGATAAATAGGAGAGAGAGAGAGAGAGAGAGAGAGAGAGAGAGAGAGAGAGAGAGAGAGAGGTGACAGGTGAGTTGGGGAGTTGAGTTTTGTTCACCCTCCACTTAAGAGGGTGAACATTACTCTCCTTCCTATTGGTTAAAATAATACGGACCCCACCACAAAGTGATGTCATGCTTACTAAAATGTGTATTACATGGTAAGTATGACATTATTTTGTGATGGGGTCCACACTTGTAATACCCCCGACTTTTAATTATGTTCAGAATTTAAGTATGTGTTGAGCCTGATGTTAATTATGTGATTTTGGCTTTGTTTTGCTAGTTTATTAGGAAGTGGAACATAGGTTGTTATAGGTCATACCTACACATGATAGTTTTTCTTATAATCTGCTAAAATGAAGAAACGTGTAATATCTCCGCTCATCCTCATCACACGTAGAGAGAGGGAGAGGGAGAGAGAGAGAGAGAGAGAGAGAGAGAGAGAGAGAGAGAGAGAGAGAGAGAGAGAGAATCGTTCGGTGAGAAGAGGAGGAAAAGAAGAAGAAAATATAGGAGATTTCTACGTAGATTTGGATTAAAGCCTAATTTGGTAAGTACATGCCTAAATGAGTAAAATTTCTTATTCTTGATGTTCAATTTTTGCTAGAAGTGCTGAATCTAAGTGGTTTTAGGGTAGAGATTAAAGTTTATATTGAAAACCCATGAACCTCGTTTAAATCCTAAAAATTGACATGTTTAATGTTTGTGTAATTCATGAATTTGGTATATTTGAGGTAGCCCATGAGTATGTTCAAGTTTGCTTATGTTTTGTGAAGTTTTTGTATGAGTTTCGACGTGAATTTTAGGGTTTTACTTCAGAAATTTGTACAGCTTGTGGGTGGGCAATTTAGAGCTTCAACAGAATTGAATCTGCTATGTTCTTAAGGAATTTTTCTCACCAACTTCCCAACCTTAATATTTTTTGATATTTTTATTGAAGATGTCTGTATGTGTCTACTTTATTGTGTAAAATTTTCAGAACCTAACTCAAAATGTGGAAGGAGTTAAAATTCGTTAACCGACCTGTTGTTGTGGTATCTGCAGTGCTGACAGCATTGTCGCACTTTACGAAAACGGCTATAATTTTGAGCTCGAGAGATGAAATTGTGATCCAATTTCTAATTTTGAAACTAGACTCATAGACCTAAAAAAATGCATAAAGATTGTGTCTTAGTTATTCCTGTGCAAAATCAGAATTAGAGTTGAAGTTGGTGGAACTGCAGTTTATTTGTTATTTCTTGAGACTAGTTATCTAACTTCTTAAATTGTTTTTAAATGTGTTTAGGACCTCATTTACGTTATATTTATGCATGTTTAACAATTTCTAATTGTGTTTCCAATGCCTAATTGTTATAGGAAGTTTGGGTGGTTCGTAGAGCCGAGGTGAGTGATTTAATACCTAAATTACATGGTTTTGAACTTGTTTTCCTTAACAAGCTTATTTGAATAAGTTTTATAAATTGTGTACTCCATGGAATAAAAATGGAAGGTGGACCTATTTGTAAAATATTTGCGAATCTATTTAATGGCATTCCCAACGTCCGGTCTTGTCACATCCTCGATTTTCAACATAAATAAATAATACATTTGTATTAAAAGAACCTCTCGTGTCGTACATATTACCCCAAAGGATTTCCCACCTGTTTAATTTACAAACAAGTCCCCATGTTTAAAGAAATACAGCTTTGGCACCATGGCCCAAATCAACTTAGTTACAAGTACAACCAGCTTAGAATAATACAAACTTTCTAGTCAAAAGGAACCTAAGAATAATTAGTTACAAATTTATCTTTGTCAAAGAAAATCATCACAAGGTGTATAAGTAACTCAAAGGAGTTGGCTTCCAAAAGAAAAATCTTCATGTCCCGGCACAACCATTTCATGCAATCTATTACCCGGCATTAGAACCTGAAAAGAAGGATTTTGTTGAGCTACACTAGCCCAGTAGGAAATCTTTACCAATTTTATATGTAAATATGATGATAAGTGCAAACAATGAGGACAAGGAAGTACAGCTCGGTAGATGACAATTAATCAACTTGTAAATAAGCCTCTATCTAGATTGAATGCATAAGTCATAAGACACAACAACCCAAACAATCCCAACTCGACTCGTTAACCCAAACTTCACCATCAGTATTTCCACCACTTGCGCTACCTTATAACACTATAAGGATTACCGTGTTACCACTACTTGCGTCACGGTGATCCCTAACGACTCGGGTTACCGTATTACCACCACTTACGTTACGAAACCCTTTAAGTCTCCGTATTTCCACCACTTGCATTACGGGACTTCCTAATCCAACTTCCAACCCAATCGACCATTTTCTCATACAATACACAAGCTAAGACTCTCCCATGATTCATTCTTAGGTCAAGTATCATACACTATGCCTACGTCATCACAAACGCACCATGAACAACCACAAATACCAAGAATATATAGAGAATGCACTTTAACATTGTCTTAACTAAGTCATTTCTTATTCAGTTCTCACTAACAGAAGACCAACGGAACGAGGATAGCATTGACTAATCCAAGGAAGTCAATTAGACAAGTTTAAGATAGGTTAGGAGGTGTCCAAAAGGATTTAAAAGTGATTGGAGGTCGAAACAATCAACGGGAGAGCAGTAGGAGCAAAACTGGAGTTAAGCTCCTGGTATCGATACGCGCATAATCCGTATTGATACAATATTCACTGCCCAAAAAGATAAGCTTACTGCATCGATACACCACATAATCTGTATCGATACCACGGGGTTTCGGGTAGCGATTTTAGCAGATTTTCAAGACATGCTCAACAACCAAAATCCAACAACCCAAGGCACGAATCTACACCAAATCAACACGTAAACACATAGAAGAGGTAAAGAAGTCCCTACCTCGCAACAATGGCCGAGATTCAAGCGATTTGAACGAACCCCAACCTCTTTGAACTTCGAAACTTCGTTTCAAGCCTAACCCAAGGATCTCCGAGCTCAAGAACGCGAATAGAAGGCTTGAGGGAGGTTGATCTTTGAGGGTTTTGCGAGATTGATTGAGGTTTTATGAGATAGAGCAAGAGAGAGAGTGAGCCGAGAAAGGGAGAGAGGAACGGATGAGTGAGAGAGAGAGATGGGGGAATATGATCTCCTACACACCACACACTCCCCTTTTATAGCCCTAAATCTATTTATTACACTCACACTCCCTCAAGTTTCAATTCTTTCACTTCAATCCTCGATTCCATTCACCACAAATAATCCACATTTCTCAATCATGCATTTAATAAACATTTCAATAATTAAAATTTTACGGGTCTCTACAAGTCTTGCTAGGGGACGGTTTAATGGCTAGCAAGGGTGTTTGAGGTTGGTGTGTGTTTTGGGATAATGCGTAGACATCTGACTTATCCACTACCGGAGACGCCTGATGGCTTTTGAATTTTGAATAGCGGAATGTGAATTATATTTGGCTTATGGATTTGTGTTCTTTGTTTTGAAATACTATCAAATTATTTTGCATTGTCCATGGAAGGCATGTGAGTTGTGTATTAATCATTCACACGAGCTTTGGTTTATGTATTTTCTTTTCCACCTTTCAGGAAGCGACGCGTAGTGTGGTGGCGTATTTACTTTTGAGATGTGTTATATATTTGGAACTTGTAGAACGGAAGTTATGTTTCATGGTCACATAGCTTTGTATATGGTTTGTTTAGCTTTTGAGTTTGTAAGTGTCACACCCTCGATTTTTAACATAATTATAAAAGGGTTTTCATAAATAAAACCTCGCATTATTCCGTACAACACCCCAAAATGATTCGACATTTCCATTTCCACAAATTATAATCCAACCCCCAAATGTTTACAAAAGTACATCTTGGGCTTAATGGCCTCAAATCCACATAAGCACTAAATATCAAAAGGAGTTAAAAGTTTACAATATTCATTAGTCCAAGATTCAAAAATAGAGTTACGAATACATCTTCCAAAAATAAATTACAAAGATGCCTTAATAACTCCTCGATGTTATAGCATTCAAAATCGTGTCCACAATCCATGCACTCCCAACATGAAGTTACAGTCCAGAGTTAGTACTTGAAAATAAAGTAAGGTTTGAGCTACACTAGCCCAGTAGAAAGCTCTAATCTAACAATGTATGCATATGAAATTTAAGAACGATAACGAGATGAACAACGGTAACCAAAACCAACGGAATGGGGCAACAAGAGTTATTCAATTCTTATCTTTCCTTTCCAAACCAATCATATTTTTCAACGTATAACCTTTGAAAGCACCATCCGTCAAAACGTGTCTCGTACATGTGTCATGAGCCGAAGCTCTTACTGGGCCAATTAAAGGACCCTAATGTCCTTTGCCAGGCTCTTTACCCATTCGGGATATCCTGAAGTATCAAATACGAGCATATAGCTCATCCTAGGCCAATTAAAGGACCCCAATGTCCTCTGCCAGGCTCTTTACCCATTCGGGATGTCCTGATATGTTTTCGTTGTATTCATAAGTTTCAAAATCCTTTTTCCAACAAGTTAGTAGCATTTAAGTCCAACTTTGGTTCATAAAGCAATCTTCATAAAATCATGTTCAAATAGGTACACCCAACGAAGTCATTAGGTACGAGTAATCAAGTTAAGAATCATTTGGGAGGGGTTTGGATGAGTTAGAAGCGATCGGAAATCAAAACGGTGAAAAATGAAGCAAACAGTGAAAACTGGAGATAAGCAACAGGTATCGATACCAATAAAAATGGTATTGATACCATTTGGTCAAAAATCATTCTAGACGCAAGGGTATCGATAACGATGACAATTGGTATCGATAACGATGAATTTCTGGGTTTGGTAACACAAAGGTAGCGATAACGATTGCAAGAGGTATTGATAACAATAGGTTTTCTTGGCTTTGGAACGCAGTGTTATCGATAAGAAAGAAAATGTTATCGATAACAATGACCTTCGAGCAGATTTTTAACAGATTCTCATGGGTTTCTCAGCAGCAACAATACCAACAACAACAACAACGATCACAAATAAGAATCAAGCTACAAGAAACAAGTCATAAACATATATTGAAAGTTAGAACTCCCTACCTCAAAGATTGGAGGACGAATTCAAGAAATTCTCCAAGCCCTAGCCTTGAATCTTGGAATCGAATGGAATACACTTCCTCCGAGCTTAAACCAATGAAATACGGACTCCACCACGAGAAGGATTGATGGATTGAAGGGTGTTTTGTGTGGGTTTTGGTGTTGTTTGGGTGAAAATTGGTGAGAGTGAGAGTGAGAGAGTGGGAGCTGAGACAAGAGAGAAGGACGGGAGAATGGGAAAAGAGGAAAAGGGGAATTTGTTTCCCTGCCTCTCACACACATAAGTTATATACACACTACACACACACATCACACTTTCACCCCCCTTAAATGCAACACTTTATCACTTTAGCCCCAATTCTCAAAGTTCTCAATCAATTTCCTCTTTTTTTTATTCCTTATACAACATTTAAATAAATTTTATGAATTTACGAGTCTCTACACCCTATCCTCCTTAAGGAAATTTCGTACTCAAAATTTGAATAATTATGCTCACTAAGTCATACATCACGTAGATATGCAACAAATATGATTATCTATATTATGCGACGAGTCAAGTAACATGAAATTTCGATATTAAACATTCACATCGATTTATTCCGGAAATAGATACGGATACTTCTCCCTAACCTCGTCTTCTCGTTCCCACGTCGACTCCACGCCACCCTGACCCTTCCACAATACTCGCACTAGTGGTATCGTTTTACCCCTCAACACTTGGTCACGCGTATCCAGGATACGTATTGGTTCTTCCCCGTATGATGCGTCGGCTTCCAATTCGAGTTCGGACCATTCTAACACATGTGATGGATCCGGTTCGTACTTTCTCAACATAGATACGTGGAACACATCGTGCACATTCGATAATCTCGGTGGCAAAGCTAAACGGTGCGCAACCTCCCCGATTTTCTTGATAATGTCAAATGGACCGATATAACGGGGTGAAAGCTTTCCCTTGTTCCCAAAATGTGACAAGCCTCGACGTGGAGATACTTTGAGAAACACATGATCTCCCACTTCGAATGATAATGGATGACAACGACGGTCTGCATAGCTCTTTGGTCGACTTTGAGCAGTTAGCAACCTCTGGCGAATCACCTTGACTTGTTCGGTTGTTCTCTCTTGAGCCTCTAAAAGTCGTTGGCGAATCCTCTCATACTCTCGGTAGTCTCCTTGATCATGTCCGGTCCCACTAACGTAGCTTCTCCCAATTCGGTCCAACATACGGGTGATCGACACGGTCTCCCATACAAGGCTTCATACAGCGCCATCTCGATACTCGATTGATAACTATTGTTATACGCGAATTCGAATAACGGTAGGTGGTCTTCCCAATTGCCCCAAAAATCCATAATGCAAGCCCGAAGCATATCTTCCAGAATCTGAATTGTTCGCTCGGATTGACCATCGGTTTGCGGATGATAGGCAGTGCTAAACAAAAGGTTCGTGCCTAAAGCGGTCTGCAAACTTTGCAAAAAAACGAGCGGTAAATCGCGGGTCTCGATCGGACACAATAGATACAGGAATCTCGTGAAGTCGAATGATCTCTTGAATGTACAAACGGCTAAGCGTTTCCACAGAATCAGTAACATGAATAGATAGAAAGTAAGCGGTTTTGGTAAAACGGTCCACGATAACCCAAATGACATCATGTCCCCTCAGTGATTTCGGCAAACCCGTAACAAAATTCATCGTCACATTTTCCCATTTCCACTCGGCCATCGGTAACGGTCGTACTTCTCCCGTAGGTTGTTGATGTTCGGCTTTGACTTGTTGGCATGTAAGGCATTTGGACACAAAAATCACACTATCGCTCTTCATTCCCGGCCACCAAAATTGCCTACGCAAATCGTGATACATCTTTGTTCCTCCCGGATGAACGGCTAACGGTGAATGGTGAAACTCTCGTAGGATTTCTTCCCGACACGCAACAGGTACGAATAACTTCCCTTGATAACATAAACTTTGGTCGGCGTGAATCATCCAGCCATCTCGAGCTTTACCGTTAAGGAATTTGGTACGAAGTTCCTTCGCTTCTTCATCATTTTGTTGAGATTCCACTATCCGAGTCGCTAAAGCCGATTGCACAGTCAAGTTACATAACGTGACCCCTTCCTGAACCTCCTCGAAGTGCGAAGCATAATGGCCTAAATCGTTCACCATCTTCCACTCACGTGTAGCTAAGCTCACTAAGTGTGTCGATTTTCTGCTCAACGTGTCCGCCACAACGTTCGCCTTTCCTGGGTGGTAATGCAATTCAAAATCGTAATCTTCTAAGTGTTCCATCCAACGACGTTGGCGCAAATTAATCTCTTTTTGGGAAAATAGGTACTTTAAGCTCTTGTGATCGGAGAAGACTTCAAATTTCTCATCGTAAAGGTAGTGACACTAACTCTTCAAAGCAAAAACGACGGCCGCAAGTTCCAAGTCATGAGTAGGATAGTTTCGCTGGTGAGTCTTTAATTGCCTCGAACCATACGCTACTACTCGCCCTGCTTGTATCAATACGCACCCCAATCCTTCTTTAGACGCATCACAATACACGGAGTAGCCAACCCCACGTTCGGGCACAATCAAAACCGGTGCGATAGTCAATCGCTTCTTCAATTCCTCAAAAGCCGCTTCACACGAGTCACTCCAAACAAAACGAGTCCCCTTACGCATTAGTCTTGTCATCGGTGCCGCTAAACTGTAGACACCCCAATCTGGGCTTCCAGATTGGTTTACTTACGGTTTTTGATTCCCCAATGATGAAATGGATCAAGAACACCCCGGGAATGATAGCGTGTTTGAGCTTTGAGTGTTTGCAAAACCCTTGAACCTAACCTAGCCTAAGCCACTTCAAAAACCAAAAACCCAGCTGGTCCGCGCCAGGGCGCAACCATCCCGCGCCAGGCCGCACCATCGCGCGACAGTGCGCCAGGGCGCACCATCGCGCGACAGACTCACTCCGTCGCGTGACGGTCCAACCTACCACCAATCTTTCTGAATGAGGACAGTTAGCCACCAATGCAGCCTCAGCCAGGCCTCGTGGACTGCCTAAACTCCTCTGTTTCCAACCAGATTCACCCCCTCTCCCTATAAGTATCCCCATTTGTTTCTCTTTCAAGGGGTTAACAAATTCAAAAGGTTTTTAAAGGGTTAGCATTTTTCCATGATTCTTCTCTCAAAGAAGGATTACACTCTCAATCCTCCATTTTCACACTTCAACCATCCAAGAACAAAGCTTGTTCTTCCACTTCAACCTTTTCAAACACCTCAATCAAACCTCAAAGCTCGAATTCGTTTCAAACTCAACCAAAGGTATAACATACCTATTGTCTTTCTGTTCTGATCCCTTAGGGGGGCTGGCAGGGCCAAGGCTGGTAATCAATACCAGTCCTGGTCCTAAAGCTGGCGAGGTTTCAAAAACCGTCATGGCAAGAACCAGCGTGCGATGGAGCCACTCTCTCGCGCGACGATTTCGATCATCACGCGACGGCTCTCGTGGGGATTGGTGTCTTGCTGTTTTGTGCTTTATTTACGTATAGATCACTGCAAGCATGTTAAAAACCAGTTTACTGCTTTCCTTTGTTAGAAATTGCTAGTTGTAGTTCAATTTGCATGTTTTCTGTTTTGGAATACCCCTAGGATAATTCTGGATCTGTCCCAGAACCCAGAAAATGTGAACCAAGCACTGGTCTGGTTGCGCCAGGGCACAACCATCCTGCGCCCGGGCGCACCATCGTGCGACAGACTCAGTCCATCGCGCGACAGTGCGCCAGGGCGCACCATCGCGCGCCAGGGCGCACCCTCGCGTGACAGTGTGACTCCATCGCGCGATAGTCTGCTCCGACCAGTGACTGGCCTTGCACGGGTTACTTGGATTTAGGCTGTTATTCTGTCCCCACGCTGTTTATGGGGTGTTTTGTCAATTTCTAGGGCTTTTAAGCCTTTAAACTGTATATTATGCTGCCTATAAACTGCGTGGTTTGTCCTGAGTGTGCACTGGTCCTTCCAGAGCCCAGAAGGTTTGAGAAAAAGAGTTGTGGGTTTAAGCTCACCGGCGTGCATGTGTTTTGGAGTTGTGCGCGCAAGAGTGAACAACATGCAATGACTTGTTCAGTGCATGCTGGTTTCTTCTTGCGCACGTCACTCCAAAACAAGGGCTTCCCAGTTTGTTTAAACTCCCATAGCAGTCTGTTCTCATCCTATACTAACTGTTCATCCATGCTATCCATCACATCTTGCAAACATGTTACAGTTTTAATCCCCGATTAACTGTTCCCTCGCCCTAATTGGCTAAAAATTGATTAATCAAACAGAATCGCAAACAAACAACGTTTTCGCAAATGCCTAAGTAGAGACCGATCTTCGGATTGGGCGAGAGGGGTGCCATAAAACCCTTCCCCTCTCGTAACCTGGCTCCCGAACCCAGATATGGTTATGACGGACTGGTTCCTTAACTTTTTCAAATCAAACAGCGCGGCAAGTGCTTCGAAATACGGTTCCTTGGGTGTCGGACCTTCAAACCCAAGTGGCGACTCTGTATTTTCGCGAGCGCTTGACGTCCAGCTTCAAAAAGCGCTCCCGCGAACCGGCAGCATCTCTCCTTTCTCAAAAGGGTAGGGGAACGGAATCCCTTTCCCGGAGGAGAGAAAGATCGGGCAAATCTCATTTGCCCACATAAATGAGAGAAGTCAAGAACAAAACGGCGGTAGTATCCGGCCAACCCAAAAAGCTTCGAATTTCAAATACGTTCTTCAGTCGTTGCTATAATGGATTCTATCTCCCCCAGATCGACGGATACCTCTCCTTTCGAAACCACATGACCTAGAAACTTAACCTCAGGTAACTAAAACTCGCACTTACTAAGCTTGGCATATAAACGGTGTTCCCTTAAGAGTTCTAGAACGATGGCGAGATGAGTTTGGTGTTCCTCCTCCGTAGATGAATAGATAAGAATGTTGTCGACGAATACAACTAAAAAGTGATCGAGATACGCATAGAAGATATGGTTCATGAGATCCATAAAAGTAGCTGGAGCATTTGTCAAATCGAATGGCATCACAACGAATTCGTAATGACCATAGCGAGTACGGAAGGCGATTTTGGGAATATCCTCTCTACGAACTCTCAATTGATGATATCCGGATCTCAAATCGATTTTGGAAAAGCAAGTGGCACCTCGAAGTTGATCAAATAAGTCATCAATTCTTGGCATGGGATACTTATTCTTAACGGTCACGCGGTTAAGCTTACGATAATCAATACACAATCGAAGTGAACCATCCTTCTTTTGGGCAAACAAAGCAGGTGCTCCTCACGGTGATGTACAAGGACGAATAAACCCTAAATTTTCTAACTCTTTAAGTTGAACTTTCAACTCTCTAAGTTCAGCGGGTGCAAAACGGTAAGGAGGAATTGAAATAGGAGCAGTGCCTGGAAGCAAGTCTATCGTGAACTCAATTTCTCTCTCGGGAGGTAAACCAGGCAACTCTTCAGGAAATACATTGGGAAATTCGCGAACTACAAGAGGTAACTCCCCACGCGAAGACATATCCTCATCCAACGTCAAACTCGCCAATAAGGCATAAATCGACTCCCTTTCCCGAGACCCACATAAATACTGTTCTAACGGTTCTCGACGTTCCCCATGAAATTCGAAACAAACACCCTCGGGAGGACATATGCGAACACGATGCTTGAAACAATCAATTGTAGCGTGAAATGTAGACAACCAATCTATTCCTAGAATGAGATTGAACCCTGACATTTCCAGCACAATAAAATAAAAAACGAAGCGGTGATCACAAATAATGAGTACACAATCCTTATAGATACACCTCAAAGATGACTTTCCCCCTAATGCTGTCTCGACAAACAACTGCGAATCAAGATTCTCGGTGTCCAATTCCAATGCACACACAAATGACGCACCTATGAAAAATACGATGCTCCAGAATCAAAGAGTACCCTAGCAGAATAGTTGAATAGAAGAAAAGTACCCCTTACAACCTATGTCTCTGGAGCTAGAGACACAGAAGGCGAAGTATTGGTGTTGATGTTGAAAACATGCCCCTGGGTACCCTGACCCTGCATGAAACCTCCTCCTTGCTCGAAAGCTTGAGAAGGTGCGGATGAACTCGCTCCCCGGTCGACCCCAGAACTTTGAGCTAACGATGTTTGGTGGAAATGAGGCTGCTGTTGCCTATGAGCACCTCTGAAAGATTGTTGGCCAACGCCACGCCCTACCCCCGGTTGTTGTACCGAACCTGACTCACTACGCGCTCCCGCCCCTTGAGGGAAATTCCAAGCAAGATGATCCCTCTTACCGCAATTATAGCACGCTTTAGAAAGCTGAGGACACTAAGTACGGATGTGCCCGGGCTGATTACACCTGTAGCACACGATCGGAGGTCTAGGCGCGGCACCTCGAATTCTGAAGAAGTAGGCGTCTTGAAGTTGGATAGATTGAATGGCTGCTGAGACTGTTCTCGTTGTCTTTTTTGTCCTTAACTTCCGAAGCTACCGGAAGAAGAACTCAAACTTCGCACTGGTTGCATTGGCTCCCAAGCCCTTGTATTGCGTTGAGCTTCCTTCAGTATCTCAATGCTTCTCGCGCACTCCACCACTTCAGAAAACTTCATCATATGTTGGGCTATCACCATTCTCCTCACAGTGTCATGCAGCCCCTTCTCAAACCGTCGACATTTTCTTTCCTCCGTTGCCACCAATTCCGGAGCGAAACGAGACAAGGATTGAAATTTCTGTACGTATTCCGAAACGGTCAAGTTACCCTGCTCTAGCCTTTCAAATTGATCCCTTAAATTCTCACATGAAGTTTCCAGAAAGTATTGATCCTCAAAGAGCGTCTCAAACTCAGCCCATGTCAAATTTTTGATGTCGGGTTCATTTACTTGAGCTGCGGTCCTTGCCTCCCTCCTTGCATCCTTTCTACTCTCCAAGACTGATTCCCACCATTTGCCGGCCTCTCCAACTAGCTGAACGGCCATGATACCCACTCTAATGTTGTCTTCAGTTATGTTGAGAGCTCTAAAAAGTTTACGGATTTGAGCTAGCCAATGGTCGGCTACCAAAGGGTCGCTACTAGTCCCATCGAACACCGGAGGGTTCCTATGTCTAAACTCTCGCATTGCTACCATGGCTCGATCCTCAACATTCTCCCTAGGAGCTTGATTTATAAGATTTGCAGTTGTAAGTGCTGTAACGAGATCCCTAGCAAACTGAGTCTGATTGGGAGGTACCCCTGCACCTCAACCGACCCCAGCCCCCGGATTCCCACCAGGATTCTCCCCAAGCTGACTAACCTCGTCCTCTGGTGGCACTCCACGGCCACGACCACCCCGGGTTCCAGCCCCACTTCGTCTAACGCGCATCTTCGGAGGCATCTTACTACATGATATACGAAAGAAAACTATTAATCACAATACTATTACCATGAGGTCAAGCCCCAATCTCCCAATACGGGTTAACAACTCTACGCCACTCTACGATGATAAAATGCAATGCCAAGTAATCACATGAATGTTAGTCACACAAGCATACACAAATTATGTTAGAAGGCATGACATTTTGAACCCATGAGACAAAACGTCTCCCCACGGTCTCTAGGTGTTCTAGTCCTATGCTCTGATACAAAGTTGTCACACTCTCAATTTTTAACATAATTATAAAAGGGTTTTCATAAATAAAACCTCGCATTATTCCGTACAACACCCCAAAATGATTCGACATTTCCATTTCCACAAATTATAATCCAACCCCCAAATGTTTACAAAAGTACATCTTGGGCTCAATGGCCTCAAATCCACATAAGTACTAAATATCAAAAGGAATTAAAAGTTTACAATATTCATTAGTCCAAGATTCAAAAATAGAGTTACGAATACATCTTCCAAAAATAAATTACAAAGATGCCTTAATAACTCCTCAATGTTAGCATTCAAAATCATATCCATAATCCATGCACTCCCAACTTGAAGTTACACTCCAGAGTTAGTACTTGAAAATAAAGTAAGGTTTGAGCTACACTAGCCCAGTAGAAAGCTCTAATCTAATAATGTATGCATATGAAATTTAAGAACGATTACGAGATGAACAACGGTAACCAAAACCAACAGCATGGGGCAACAAGAGTTATTCAATTCTCATCTTTCCGTTCCAAACCAATCATATTTTTCAACGTATAACCTATGAAAGCACCATCTGTCAAAACGTGTCTCGTACATGTGTCATGAGCCGAAGCTATTACTGGGCCAATTAAAGGACCCCAATGTCCTCTGCCAGGCTCTTTACTCATTCGGGATGTCCTGAAGTATCAAATACGAACATATAGCTCATCCTGGGCCAATTAAAGGACCCCAATGTCCTCTGCCAGGCTCTTTACCCATTCGGGATGTCCTGATATGTTTTTGTTGTATTCATAAGTTTCAAAATCCTTTTTCCAACAAGTTTGTAGCATTTAAATCCAACTTTGGTTCATAAAGCAATCTTCGTAAAATCATGTTCAAATGAGCATTAAGGTCATGGGCACACCCAACGAAGTCATTAGGTACAAGTAATCAAGTTAAGAATCATTTGGGAGGGGTTTGGATGAGTTAGAAGCGATCGGAAATCAAAACGGTGAAAAATGAAGCAAACAGTGAAAACAGGAGATAAGCAACAGGTATAAATACCAATAAAAATGGTATCGATACCCTTTGGTCAAAAATCATTCCAGACGCAAGGGTATCGATAACGATGACAATTGGTATCGATAACGATGAATTTCTGGGTTTGGTATTGCAAGGGTATCGATAATGATTGCAAGATGTATCGATAACAATAGGTTTTCTTGGCTTTGGAACACAGTGTTATCGATAACAAAGAAAATGTTATCGATAACAATGACCTTCGAGCAGATTTTTAACAGATTCTCATGGGTTTCTCAGCAGCAACAATACCAACAACAACAACAACGATCACAAACAAGAATCAAGCTACAAGAAACAAGTCATAAACATATATTGAAAGTTAGAACTCCCTACCTCAAAGATTGGAGGACGAATTCAAGAAATTCTCCAAGCCCTAGCCTTGAATCTTGGAATCGAATGGAATACGCTTCCTCCGAGCTCAAACCAACGAAATACGGACTCCACCACTCGAAGGAATGATGGATTGAAGGGTGTTTTGTGTGGGTTTTGGTTTTGTTTGGGTGAAAATTGGTGAGAGTGAGAGAGTGGGAGCCGAGAAAAGAGAGAGGGACGGGAGAGTGGGAAAAGAGGAAAAGGGGAATTTGTTTCCCTGCCTCTCACACACATAAGTTATATACACACTACACACTACACACACACATCACACTTTCAATCCCTTTAAATGCAACACTTTATCACTTTAGCCCCAATTCTCAAAGTTCTAAATCAATTTCCTCTTCTTCTTTTTTTATTCCTTATATAACATTTAAATAAATTTTATGAATTTACGAGTCTCTACAGTAAGTAAGCACAGCTCTGAGAGGTTTACCTTTTGATTTGTAAAACCTATGTAAGACTTTGGTTTGTTATCAATAAAAGTTGACTTTTGCTTCCACTGTTATGTTTTAATCGCTTTTGATTAGCACTTGTTTAGGTGATAATTGATTTGTGATTTGGCCTTAGTGAGAAATCACTGGCATTTGTCATGATTACGACCTCAAGGGGCGGGTCAGAGTTGTGACAACACTATTTCAACCAATAAGAGATAGGATAATGTTCACTATCTTTTAAGGAGGAGGGTGAACAGAATTGCACTCAGTGAGTGGGGGTGGAAAAGTCAACAATAGGGGCTTAAAGTGGGTTTCCATTTTTGGTAAGTGTGGTGGGCAAGTTTTCTTGGAGAGAGGGAGAGAGAGAGAGGTGAGGTGGCTGGTGGAGGTGGGTGTGTGTAGGTTTATTTTTGTAGATTTATATTTGTATATATGTGTTTATATATAGTTATAGAAAATGATAATGCCAAAACTGTTTTTGTTGGTGTCAAAACTCTAATGCACAAAAGGCTTGTACCATGTGCAATGTACAAGACTTTTATGCATTTGAGTTTTGAAACCAATAAAAACGGTTTTGACATTATCACTACCCAGTAATATATAGCTAAAATTTATATCTATTACTCATTATTATTTTTTAATTTTATATCTTTTATTTGAAAAAAAAGGGCCCAAAATTCGGATTGTTATAGTTACACTTTATTCTACGTTGTTTACTTAATCTTTTTTTTTTAAATTTTTTATATAACTTAAGTATTCGGGTCAGCTTAAGCACACATCAGCTAACCCTGGGTGCCATATCTCACCAACTACTTGCAGAAGCCCAATTAAAGCCAGAGCAAATTAAGCTCCATATGGTCTTATTAATAATTTAATATAATCTAGCTAGAGGCTACTCCGCCGATTGTCATTTGATTTTAGTTGAAACCTTTCAAGAAATCTATCGGAAACACAAACATGATTTCTGATCATACTCCGATAACCTCCCACTTTTTATTTGGAATTTTGCAAGTAGGTAGTGGGATTGATCCTCCAGAATTAATCAAGGCGCGTCTAAACTGACTTGAACAAGTGATCTTATAGTAAAAGAAAACTATGAGACACCGCATGAGCGCTGAATTTATAATCAGGGGTTGTTTGGCCTAATAAGCCAAATGACTTATTTGTCTAATTTTTTTTTCATTTGTTAGGTTTTCATCAATTTTTTGTGGATTTTTGCTTCGTTATGACTAAAGGAATCTAAAAAGTAAAAAATTACGATCGAAATCTTTTTTTTGAATAAAGACAAAAGAATTGATTTATTAGGTTATTTTTGTCTATATTCAAAAATTTTAGGTTTTGATCGTAATTTTTTACTTTTTAGATTTTTCTTCTCATGATGAATCAATAATTCACAAAAAAATTAACAAAAAACTAATGAATGTGAATTCTTTTTAAAACAAGGACAAAAAAAAAAAAAAAGACCATTTGCATTATTAGGCCAAATGACCCCTCAGTAAAGGGCTGTTTGATAAAACTGAAAGCTGAAAAATTACGTACTTGAAATTGAATGCTAAAAATTTTAAGCTGAAAAGCTGTTTGTTAAATATATTAAGTACTGAATTAAAAAAATGACGAATTAATTTTGTTCCAATTCTCTCTTAATTTACTAACGGTCACTATATACTTTTGGTAATGGTGGTGGAGTGGTGGTGTAGTGCTGGTAGTGGTGGTGGTGTAGTGATGGTAGTGGTGGTGGAATGGCAATGGTGGTGATGGTTGTGATGACGGTGGCGGGAGCGGTGGTGGTAGGAGCGGTGGTGGTGGTGGTGTAGTGATGGTAGTGGTGGTGGTTGTGGTGGAGTGGTGGTGGTGATGGAGTGGTCGAGCTGCTAGTGGTGGTGATGTGGTGGTGGTGGTGGAGTGGTCGAGCTGGTGGTGGTGGTGATGTGGTGGTGGTAGTGTGGTGGAGTGGGGGAGCTGGTGGTGGTGGTGGTAGTGGAGGAAGTGGTGGTGGTGGTGGTGGTGGAGTTGGTGGTGGTGGTTGTAGTGGAGGAAGTGGTGGTGGTGGAGTGGTGGTGGAGCTGGTGGTGGTGGTGGTGGTGGTGGAGTGGTGGATGTGTTGGTGGGAGTGGTTGTGGTGGTGATATGATGGTTGAATGTAAGTACACAAAAATTCAGCCAGAATTAAGTAGCTCAAAGCTACTTAATTTTTTTTCAACTTTTTGGCCTATATTTTAAATGGTACTTAATTTGTTAAGCAATGTAAAATGTGGTTATCAAACCTACTGAATCACTTATTACTTAATTGATTCAGTATTAAATGTTGAATTTAGGCTATCAAACAAGCCCTAAGTCTACACACATAGACTTTTTCCGCACAGATCATGGTATGGTCACTACGGGTCACACAAACGATCCAAGCCGTTGATTAAATATAAAAAATAATTTCAAAGGTATCCACGACAAATCAACTCAATTCAATAACTATAAGTGCTCGATCCAATCATCTAATTTTTCATTAAGATTTTCGGACAACGAAAAGTTAGATAATTGAATCAAATACTTATAGATATCAGATTCATGTGATTTTTTAGCAAGGGCATTAGAAAAAATATTTTACATTTAATTAATGGTTCAGATCATTTATGTGTGACATATAGCTGGTCCCACATTGTGATCAATCTGTGTGGGTAGCATTATTGATAAAAAATTGGTCGAGTATTCGGTGTAGGAGAAGTCGCAGGTACAATGCACATACAGTGCAATGCAGTGGGTGGGGCCCCCACCCCAATATAGTACAGTAAGGTCGTGGTGGAGGAACCGTTGGTGTGGTGTGGTTAGGATAAAGGTTGAAGAGCGTGGGGTTTGTAAAAGTTACCACTCTCCCCCTGTAGTTTACCGGCGGCTTCTGACTGAACCAGTTTTTTAGTATTACTTCCGTATAGGGCTGTACAAATAAGTTGGTGCACTTTAATACTAGCTCTCAGTAATTTACTAAAGGAATAACTTCGGTATCCCCGGTCATTTGGGGACACCATAATTTTTAACATAAGAAAATCATTATGAGTATAATCAAAACTCATTATATGCATAACAGAATCATAACAAGACATAACTTGTTTGTTATGTCTTGATTGGGTTTGGTTATGCCTTGATTGATATTTTGGATATTCTTTGGTTATGCCTTGTTCGGTTCTGTTATGCTTGTATTGGGTTTTAGTTATGCTCATAATGGTGAAATTATGCCAAAAATTATGGTGTCTCCAAAATGACAGGGGACACCTATATTTATACATACCAAATTTCTATTAGGAGCGTCTTTAACTTGTTAAGTTAAGAGCTTTCTCTTTTCCGATCAAAGTTTGATGATTCGAACCGTTTAATGTGTGCAGTACGTGATTTTAGAGATACAAGCGAGAAATCGGCAAAAAATATGACTGAAAAGCGTTTGATCCGAACAATTTTTCAAAAAAATCCGTTTATATCATTTTTATTATGAAAAACTGCTCGGATTAAGCCATTTTCAGTCATATTTTTGCCGATTTTAGACGTGTACCCTTAAAATCAAGTTTTAAATACATTAAACGGTTCGAATCATCAAAATTTGATTGGAAACAATATCAAACTCATGAGAACTTTAACTTAGCAAGTTAAGGGCGCTTTAAGTAGAAGAGGAGTGATATATACACACACACACATACACACACACATACATGGCTGTTCCGGTCCGGTGTCTTGGATTTTGGTTAAAATCCGAACTTCTCCCACAGCCATTGAATTGTATTTTCAATGACCGGTCATAGACCATCAGTAGATTTGAACAATTGAAAACACAATCCAACGGCTGTGGGAGAAGTTCGGATTTTAACCAAAATTCGGGATACCGGACCTGATGGTTTAAAGACTGAACCATTCGATAATTCTGTGACTTTTACCGGTAGAGTCTTTTTTCTAGTACCGGTACAACCTGCAAAATTTTCAAAAAATCTGAACGCAATCCAGACCTCTATATATAGGCCCTTTACTCTTTTTCATTTCAAAACCCACGAACAAGCTCTAAAACACCCGTCCTCACACCTCTCTTCAAATTTCACTCAAATCCTTCGATTCCTATGCAAATCTACCTGAAAACTTCAAGATTGTGTTGATCCTTCAAATAGCAATTGGGTTTCGAGTTTCTCACTCTTGGAGGTAAGATCCATGGTTTTTGGCTTACTTTTATCTCTCTTCTCAAACCCAAGCTTAGATTCACTCATTGATCATGTTTTTCAGTAACCTAGGTTATAGATCTTGAGGTATTGCTTCAAGAAAGCTTGTTCTTGACAGATCTTCGTGCGGTACACCTAGGGTTTTGCTTAAAACTCATTCCAGGAGGGATTTCTCTCTTTCTCTTCATGTTATGTGGTGATTTCATGTGATGTTAGTGTTTGATTGCTATATTTGGATTGGTTGGAACACCTGAGGGCTTGAGGATCATATATTTTTGAAACATTGCATTTTCCTCTTTGATTGTTGTGATCCATAAGTTGTTTGTTGCCGTGTTAGTAAATATTGGAATGAGTGAAATAAATGAATGGTTTCGGTGTCGATTATGATGATATTGTGGTTGTTGTTGAGAAGTATAAGAGCGGGGTTTGCTGTAACGCAAGGGGTGAAAGTACAGAAGCCCAAATGGGGATAATTGAACTGTAACGCAAGGGGTGGAAATACAGAATCGCAAGAGGTGGAGGGGTAGAAATATAGTGGGAGGTGTGTGTGAGAATGTTTTAATTCTAGTAAATGGTGTTGTACATGTTGTTCCTGAATTTATACTTGTGTGTTAATTTCTTGTACCCTAATGATTTAAAATGGTTGTTAACTCACTTTTTGTTATATGATTTTCCATTTTGCATGATTCACTATCTCCACGCTTATCATCTCATCCACATATAGATTTAGTTGAGATTTTCCTACTGGGTTGCTGTAGCTTAACCCTTCATTCTTTTCAGGTACAACTCAGAAATAACAGCATGGCGTGTGAGTGCATGCATTGATGTCTTTTTGAAAGCTTAGACTGAGGAGATACTTCACCATCTTTGTAAATTCTTTTTGAAAGATGTAATCGTAACTTTATTTTATTCTCTTTGATAAAGGATGATTCTAAACATTGAACCATACACAAATGTAGCAGCAAAATTGCAACTTCCATCATAAGCTCGCACCTCACAATGTATAATCTGGCTGGACTGAGCAAGGACCTGAACTGATACCACAAGGGGGCTCTAGTAGACCAAAATCCTACCTAAAGGGGCATGAGTGTAATAAATCTTTGTGGGAGAATTAAAATAAATACGCAGCGGAAAATTACTTATCTTCTGCCATGGTGTTTAAGTCTTGATAGAAATCTGGAAACTGTTTTGATCTTGAACCAATATGGTCCACCAACACAAACTCCCACGAATTGATTTCGGAGAGCAATGGGTAGGATTTTCAATCTAATCTATATAAATGTTCTTCACACTTGTAACTTGATGGTAATCACAAGCCTTTATATAGATAGATCGGGACCCTTTCCCAACGGACACAACCCTTCATGCTTCCTTCCATCAAAGAAGTAATAAGGCGCCTATTCATTAATAGTTGCAACCTTACAAATGAATGGTCACTAAACCCATTCATGGATAGTCACCATATCCATTCATGAATAGCCACCAAACCTTTTCATGAATAGTCACCAACTATTTAGGCAATATTTCATTTAAATCTAATGCCCATATTTTAGTTATGAACATAAATACTATAGAATATAATTAGGATTGATGTGGCATGTGAGCCACATAAATAAACTCCAACAGTTGTGAGTAAAGTTTTAGGTGGGAAACATAACGTTCACAGCTTTTGAGGCATTAGGTTCCTTAATTTTGTGTTCAATGAGCCCTACCAGTGCTAATTCATTATTTTTAACCCATAGCCTTGCTTCACTCTACTTGAGAGGATCATTTAAGCCTCTCAAATTCCAGCAACCAAAATGTAGTGGTGTAATAGACATAAATGTTAGTAATTTATTTTAATCAACGGGTATTTGTAATCTTAACGTGGGGAGATTAATAAGTATTTAATATCATGGAGCTTGTAATATAATTGAGATAAGGACGGGAGTGCAATTATAATTCTATAGTGAGATGAATTATAATTAGTGAAATAAGAAGGGCGCGGCTATTCGTAGCCACGTATTTTCTCCCACAGCCCGTTAAAAATTTTCAATTAGACTCGACAACTAGTTACCGAAATTAAGATACATTTTCAACATCAAATTACCGAAATATGATATTTTTTTCAACAGCTATTTACCGAAAATGCCCGAAAATGCATGTTTGGCAGTTGTCTACCGAAAGTTGAATATATTTTCGACATGTAGTTACCGAAATATAATCTTATTTTCAACAGCTATTTACCGAAATGTTATTTATGATTTTCAGCAACCACTTACCGAAATAGAGTGGGCTATGAGAGAAAATACGTGGCTGCGAATAGCCCAGCCCAATAAGAAATAGAATCCTAGTGGGATTAGGTTTTCTTATTTACACTGGGAGCCCAAACTTATTACTCCTTAGGTCCCTATCGTAACCCTATATATACACGTTATGCTCTCTAGGTCAGTTGGATGTTTTTCTATTATTCAGTAAATAGAGGCAGGCTTAAAGAGAGCAAACAGATCATGAAAGAGTCCACACTCGGTTCATGTTCTAGACGTGTGGTGAATACGGTAGAAGATCGTAAGGTACGATCGAACAGTATTCGTGATTTATAGCAAGGCGTGTTATAACAAGTTCAACTAGCGTTCGTGTCGCAGGGAGTTGAGGTAGAACCCTAATTTTGCTTTATAGGGTTTTACAATTTTTGTTGTCTAATCTGTACGCATCATTTCTGGGTCTTGGGGATTCGGTTTCCCAACAATAGTATCAGAGCAGGCTGTAATCACGTGTATGGATTAAACAGGCCATGTTGTCCGTAGATTATAGAGGGTAGAACGTAAAACTGTGCTAACCCTTGTTTTGCAGCGTTCTTACCCAACTATTATGGTCATATGATTTTTGTTGATTTTATGTGATTGAATCCCACGATAATTTATTTCGTGGTTATTGTTATTTATTAGGTACCACGATTATTTTTCGTGGTTGTAATAATTAACGTAGCATGTGTTATTTATTGGGTGCCACGATTATTTTTCGTGGATGTAATAATTAACGTAGCATGTGAACTTCAATGGAGACATAAGATCAATTTTTGTATGTTTCTTCGATTGTAATTGCATTCGACGGTTATTCGGAGATCGAAGATGGTAGATACAAAAGATACAAGTTGTATGGTTTGCAACAGATTTTTTCCAGATTCGTAGGGTCTGATTGCAGGGCTATTTCGGCCCAGTAAATGTTGGAATTAGAAAATCTGTTCTTCACAAAATTTTTAGATAATTGAATTTGGAATCCAACCCAAGTTGAATCAATTTATTTGAAGGTCGGATGAGGAAGATATGGCCAAAATACTGAAGGCTGCGCAGTTTACGCGGGAATATGTCAAATCCGAATTTTCTTGCTTAAGCAAGGTTGGATTTGGTTTCCTTGATTGATTCAAAGTATCTAAACCTTCCACACAAGTATAGTTGAATGATTTCAAGTTTGGAAAGATTACTTAAGGATTTCAAGTTTGGAAGGACTCCTTATTGTTTAAGGATTTCAAGTTTGGAAGGATTTCTTGTTGCTCAAGGATTGCATCTTTGACCATAATAGTTGGATTCTTTATCTTGTGTTTTTTTATTGTTTGTGTTTCCATAATGTTTGCATATGTGATAGTTTACCATATTGGGACAACATGGTGATAATTGGCTTTGACCTAGATCGCGGTTTTGCAAACTCGAAAAGTTTGATAACCCTCACAATTTTTTTTTTTAAAAACTAAGTGGGAGAGGGAGTTTATTTTTACTAGTATGTAGATGTAAAGGCCCATAAATAGTTAAAAATTTTGAAAATCGTTTAATACTTGAAAGGAATCGAAATTATTAATAAAGTTATGTGTTTGTTTGTGGGATGTATGGATATATGTTAATTGTGGTATATCGGACACTTGGGGAATGATAAAAGGTGAGTTTTGATGTTGTGATGATGTTTGGAGGTGTTGGTAACAAGTAGGGTTGATTTTGGTAAAAGTTACAAAAAAATTCATTTTCTGTCCAGCATGAACCGGTACGTGTTTTTCCTGTACCGGTACATAATGCCCAGAGCTTGTATTTTTTTGGCATTTTGAAGGCTCTTGAACCGGTACGGGATTTTCCTGTACCGGTACATAGTGTGTTTTTCTACAACTTTCAGCACGCTTTTTGGACCTCTATAAATACCCCCTTTTGTCATTTCCCACATTCAAAACCCACGAAATAACCCTAGAAACACCCCCTCTCACCTACCCAACTCCAATCTCACCCAAAGCTCTTGATTTCAACCTCAAATTTTCAAGATCCAAGGGTTTCCAACCTCAAAATCACTTGAATCTCACATTTGGTGAACAAGAGGTAAGTTTGGTGTTCATTTTCTAACTTTTTGGTAATATTCTCTCTAGATCTTGCATCTAAGCTTGGGAATAGCTTGTTCTCGGAAGATTTGGGCTTTTTCCTCTTGGTGGACGTAGGGTTTTGTTCAAAACCCACTTTGGTAGGGATTTCTCTCTTCTTCTACATGTTTTGAGATGATTATGCATGATTTTAAGTGTTTATTTGCCGTAAATGGTTGAATGGAATGTTTTATGACTCGAGGATTGTGTATTCTTTGAAAGTAGTGTTATGGACTTGGGTGTCATGATTCATGAGTTATATGTGATGTATTTGGTTGTCGATGTGAAGCGGGTGTGGAGAATATTGTGTCGCAAGGTGTGGGAAACACAATTTCGCA